>CM037778.1:37893556-37923650 GCA_021229015.1 Solen grandis
TTTACATAACTTTTTCAAATTTAAACATGCTTTTTTGAATGAAAAAAAACCCCATCTTAGTTTATCTAAAATTTCAATATATTTTTAAGAAAGTGCATCTGTTTAAAAAAAAGCTTTCCTTTCTGCGTTTTTCACATATGTACAAATGAAAAAGAACTAGCAAAAGAAGTTCAATAGCAGTTCAGTTTTGGCCTTTAATGTCCCCTTTTTTGGGCCTTTGGGCCATATATTTTTTTTTGTTTTTTTTAATGCGGCATTTTTTCGGTAAAAATTAATGTATCGAAAAACCTTTGGTTGGTAAAGTGCCTTTTTATATAAAAATGGGAATGTCCGTAAAAAATTGCTTTTCTTTTCTGAAAAATTTGTTTTTTTTTTTTTTGAAAATAAAAATTCTTGTGCTATTTTCAAATTACCGGGTGACCCCTATGTCCCTGTAATGTCATATATTGAATTAATGGGCTTGTTAAACACTTCACTTCCGGGTTTTTCTTTCTTAGAAATATTTTTATTTTGTGTGCATGTTTTAAAAAATTGAATAAAAACTTTTTTTTTAGGGGGTTTCATTTTATTTTTAAAAGTGTTTATTTATGTTATGATTATTGGACAGTCTTTATTTAGTGTAGGGTTTTTTTTCCCCTTCTTTTCCCAGAGGTGATATTACATACATGCCATATCTCCCGGGGGGAGTTTAAAATTTCCCCCGGGTTTCCTTGCCCCCGATTCCCCCCGGGAAAGGTGAAAATCCCCCGGTCGATTTAAAAATAAAACCCGGGTTTTCCCCTTTTTGAATCAGTAAAATTTCCATTCATTACCAAACTATGTTTACGGGCATCAGGAAGCTTAAAAAGAACATTTTGTTAGTATCAATTTGCCGTTGTGCTGTACACAGCCACAGGAAAATGTGGATTGTCCTTATCCAATAAAATTTTGCGTGATTCGACGGGTAGCAGATTCGCCAGTCTATCATTTAAAAAACAATTATCTCGGGTCATTAGAGCTATAAAGGGGAAATTACTAAAACTAGAATGAGTAAAGGGTTTGAATGCCCCTTTGGTTTCACCCTAATAAAACGTTAAAAGATTGCTTTGTATATCTTACCAGGGATAAAAAAAGGGCCCGGAGAATAGCTAAAAACCCTTTCTTAGGAAGGGTAAAAAAATAAATGATAATTAGATCAGTGTTTTTCCAATTTATTTAAAACTTAACAAAACTGTCATATGGAACATCATATAAAGTACACCTAAATAGAAAATTTAAAATTTCCAAAAGAAGTGCAATTTTCACTGAAGGGTAATGAAATGTGTATTTCTTTTTCTTTTTTTTTATTTTTAATTTAAAAACGTCTCTTTGATATATGCCCTAAAAAATTTCCCCGGCTGGACCCCAAATCTCCTGTGGAAAAAAATTTTAAAATCCCCGGGGGGAATTTCTGAAAATTTTGGCATGTTGGGTATTAAAGGGGACTTCCCAAACCAAAAAATGTCATAATTTTTACAATTTGTTTAAAAAAAATTTAAACTGAAGAAATTTCATGAAAAGTATCTAATGCACAGCCCAAAATGGGATATTTCATGCCTTGTAAGACCATATCAAATTTATCTGTCATTGCTTTACAAGAATTGTCTTGTTCAACAGATACTTATGTGTTTTTTTGTTTGTTTGTTTTTTATGTTCATTTCCATGTAGTAGTGATTATTTCTTTAAGTGCAGTGAAGTATGTATGATGCAAACAGTTGTTCATTTCATTCTCACTTCACTCATTAAGTAATTTGATGGAGATTTATCTGTTGAGTTAATAATAGAGGGCAAACATTTTCATATTTCAACTGATATCTAGGTATTACAGTAGTTTGTACTGCAGTAGCAGTGTCAAACTGGAAGAGTAATAGTAATTAAAGACACTGGTTAATTTCCTGTGCTCATGTCAGATTAAAGTAAAATGATACAGTAAAAGAGGCACTAAACAAAATGATATGTAGGACTATATATTACATGTACAATCATTTGTTGGTGATTTGAACAGTGTCTCTGTTCGACTCACAGTTATATGCCATAAATCTACATGTTTCTATGATCATTCCTTTGTTCTTTTCTGAATATATTAAAATGTAATTATGTAGTGTCAGAACTATTTTATTTCTTGGTTTTTCCACAAAATAACATTTTCCATTTTCACAGCTATAAAAAAAAAAAACAACCAAAAAGAAAATGTACATGTTTTTGCCATTGAGGTAGTTTCTGTTTCAGAGTGGTAAAGTACCTGAAGGTGTTGAGCTCAATTTCTGGCTGAAGGCAATACGCTATTACTTAGTTAACATGTTTATAGGCAAAAGTTATATGGAATATATTTTTTCCCATAGGTTTTCTTCATGATGAAGATAGAAAAGTTTGGGGAAATGCCAATCCGAAAGTTCATCACCAACAAAAAATTCAAAATTCAGTTTGAAAATGAGCATGTACGTCACAGATTTGAAGAGCTGTTGGAACACAAGTGTGGAATATGTAAAGACAGATATCCAGAGAAGTCATTCAAAGCCTTGAGAGATCATATGAGACGTGTTCACACGATGTTCTACTGTGACCTCTGTCTTGAATTGAAGGTATGTTATCTTTACAGAAATGAATTATAATTTTTTGAGATGGAAGATTTTATATAAAGAAAAGCAATTTCAATTGAAAGGTTTTTGAAGTTGTAAGAGAAAGTAAAACTGCAAAGCAAATAAAGAATCAATGACATATTTGATAACTACATGTAATACTTGGATGTTATTTTTTAACAATAAACCCCATACCTCATCTATGAGTCTTTATGGTTTGGTAAACAAAGCAGGACTGTCCCCAGTGGCCTTGGTAGTGGGAAATCGTGGGTTCGATTGTCAGCAGCAACATACCACAGTTGTAAAAAATGGTACTATTATAGCTCCCTTGCTTTGCTTTCAGCATTTAAGGGTAGTTGCAGGACTGGTTGGCCCAGTGTTCAGTGTTGGCCACAGGATAATGTGACTG
Source organism: Solen grandis (assembly GCA_021229015.1). NCBI lineage: Eukaryota > Metazoa > Mollusca > Bivalvia > Adapedonta > Solenidae > Solen > Solen grandis. The sequence goes on from CM037778.1 coordinate 37,896,563, forward strand.
GGTGTGGTATCATGCCACATGTCTATGGTGTGATACTGTAGTGTGGCAGCACTATATCTGTCTCAAGCAGACATCGTCTCCAAATGACTGAAATACTGTCGGTGGGACATTAAACCCAACAAACAAACAAAACAGATCCAGATAGACAACTTTTGTATGATACTGTATACATAGCAAAGACAAATCCACTTTCATAATATATTACAATTTAATGTTCAGTTACTTTATAAGTTCATATTTATCAAACCATATATTCATGAGGTAAAGTGTTAAAGAATGTATGATCATATACTCACTGTTTGGCTACAGAAGTGGGAGATTATGTTTCCAAAGAAGAGAGAGCTGGTTTTTTTTAGCTCACCTGAGCACTTGTGCTCAGGGTGAGCTTTTGTGACCGCTTTTTGTCCGTCTTGCTTCGTCCGTCATCACAATTGCTTGTGAACACTCTGGAGGCCACAGTTTTGGCCCAATCTTCATGAAATTTGGTCAGGCTGTTTGTCTACATGATATCTTGGATAAGTTTGAAAATGGGTAACGTGGTCAAAAACTAGGTCACGAAGTTAAATCTTTGAAAAACTTTGTGAACACACTAGAGGCCACAGTTTAAGCCCAATCTTCAAAAAATTTGATCAGGATGTTTGTCTACATTATATTTCGGAAGTTTGAAAATGGGTCATGTGGGATCAAAAACTAGGTCACCAGGTCAAGTATTGAAAAAAACCTTGTGAACATGCTTGAAGCCTTATTTTTGGCCTAACCTTCATGTAACTTGGTCAGAATGTTTGTTTACATCAAATCTCGGATGAATTAAAAACTGGGCTATATGGGGTGAAAAAGTGGCCGGGCCAAAAATCTTGAACACTCTAAAGGTCTACACTTTTGTCTCAGTCTTTATTAAACTTGATAAGAATGATGACTGCATGAATTCCCAGTTGAGTGCAAATTCAGGTAGGATCAAAATCTAGGTCACGTAGTCAAATCTTAGAATAACACTTTAGATGCCATACTTTTTTGTCAGCATGCCTAACACAGCAATCTTATTCAGGTGAGCGACACAGGGCCATCTTGGCCCTCTTGTTTTATCTAGACATTCTCAGAATTTAATTTAAACATATTTAAGTAAAACATTGCATGTCTCCATTTTGTTGATGTTAACATTAAAACTATTTGTATGCAACCATTGCTTCAGATATTCACCAGTGTTAGAAAGTTTTATGACAGAAAGGGTCTGGGTGAGCATCGCAGAGTTGGTGACAAAGATGACACATCTTACAAAGGCCATCCCCTATGTAAATTCTGTGATGAGCGCTACCTAGATAATGATGAGCTGTACAAACATCTGAGGAAGGACCACTACTTCTGCCACTTCTGTGAATCACAAGGGTCACAAGAGTTCTTTGCGTATGTTCATCTTATTAATCTGTTTAACCCTTTTCCTCATATAGACTCATTTTGACGCACTCAATAGGTACCACATAAAGCCTGATCTGCAGAAAACCTTAAACCAAATTTAATTATAAAGTCCTCATTTCCAGACCACTGAGGAGCAGCGAACAGCATAAAACCTGATCAGCCTGCGAGTTAGGTTTTTTTTGGTTTTTATGGTTTCCTCTATGTTTGGGTTAAAATTCCAACCACATCTCGACACTAATATTCATTGCCATGGCGAGCAGGTGAGAGGAAATGGCCTTGGTCATACAAACTTTTCACAAATTGATGATTTAATAGCATGTACCTGAATTTTTGGATGATATTTGGTCGTTTTTGATGTTGTTTTTCTCTTAGACCTAATGATAAGTGTATTAGTAATAATACTATAGTGAAAAATTAAATGTCTTAAAACTAGACTTTTCTTTAAACAGATAGTTCACAGATGATTGGTAGAAATTAAAAAATAATTTTCTACTCTCCCTTGTAAATGTTGGTGAAGTCTCTGGTTCCTGACAAATACACTCGGCAAGTGAAGATCACATGATGTAATAATTGAGAGATACATTGTTGAATTGTTTTCAGATGTGCCCAATATTACTATTGAATTGCGCACTTGAACATCGCAATTCTAAAGGTCATGCTGGAGAAATCAATTTAAAATGGCACATTCCTTGATTATTTGTACATGTCATTATGTATCTGTAGTGCAAGCATGCCTGAGTTGAGTTAAAGTTAACCAAGCAGCATGTTTGTTTACATTTGCTGTCACATTTGTGGAGCTAGCAATGTACGAAAATACATATTTAAAAATACGATCATTCATCAATTTTAAGGCTTTAATCCAGTTTGTGATATTCTTATGATATCAATATTTTTTTTAACAGTTCTTGTTTAAAGGCCTTGTATAATAAAGATGCATACTAATTGTGAATTCACATACATGTACTTGGCTTATATATAAAGAAAATCCAGTTTCCATGTCACACTGTTGTTAAATAATATTAAAAAAAATCACTGATCATTTAAGATTCTTTTTTTATTGTTGTAGATGTATGAATTTAAGAAGTAGAATATAGTAGATACAAAAAACATATTGTTGGTGTAACGTCTACTGTATTAATATATGATGCTGTCATTCAATCATTCTGCAGCCAGTAACAATTTACATAAAAGGTACAGTAAAAAAATTGTGATTTTTATTGTGAATCAAGACAAATGTATTGGGATGTGTGTCGTATCACAACCTGGGTGAAGATACTCAGTCCTGTGCTTGGGGTACCACGTGACGCGTTCTGGAGCATGGCATCTTCACCAGTTTAGGATAGCGATTTCATAAGTTCAGCCTATGAAGTTAGTGCATATGCAAAGTGAAGGCAAATGAAAATAGACAATAAAGGTCTATAGGTTTTATCATTCTAAATATAGTTTCACTATCGTCTGTGACGATATTGCTTGTGATGGGGAAACCACTAATTTTGTTACAATCATGGATGGTTACATTTGATGACCATGTGTCTGAAGATGGTATTGATAGACATAACACACACATATAGATTAAAATTGAATTCTTTGTCAATGACAATCTGTGAATGAGTTGCTTCAAACACCAACCAGAACTGTAAATATTTTTCCTTTACATCTTTCCGTTTTTTTTTTTTTATAACAGAGACTACGATTTCTTGCGTGAACACTTTCGCAAAGAGCACTACCTTTGTGAAGAAGGTGATTGTGTAACAGTGCAGTTTGAGAATGCGTTTCGATCAGAAATTGATCTGAAAAGTCATGTTGCATCACGACATAGCAAAGCTCAGTCAAAGCATCAAGCTCGACAGGAGAGGACGCTGAATATTGACATAAACCTGGCTCCGAGACCAAGTAATAGACCTCAGAGAGGTAAGCAGGCTCATCCCTAACCAGACCTTTCCATCAGGCCTTAATATTTGGGTGGGGGATTGCAATTGTCATTTTCTCATAATAGAGTCTAGAATGAGAAATCTTGGAATATATAGCAAGTTTAGAGCAAACTGGAAAATTGCATGATTTAAAAGGAATTTTCAGAGGGGAAGACATCTATGAATAGCCCCTGATAAAATAGATGAAAAAAAGCTATGTGAAGCCTTTTCAACATTAGCACAGATAGGAACTCACTTATGCAATCAGTATAAAGTTAGGGCCCAAATTCACCATTAGATTCTTTAGACTTGTACTCAAGATTCTATCATTGGATGTAGTCAGGTTCTTTTTGTGTAAGGCATGAATTTACAATTTCCTTTGCTTTTATATGTTAAGAAATTGAATGACTTTTAATAGTCACTATAACTAAACAGATTTAGTAGAATATCAATCTAGAAAATTGCGCTACTACCTATTAACACATTAATGAATGAGGGCCCTAGTTGAACAGTGTGTAACTTGTAAGCTGAGCAAATTAAGTTGTTTTAGGCTTGTTATTACCTTGAGATCAGAAGGTAACAGTAACTCCTAGGTGCCCCCAGTCTGATTAAGCTTATCTATGCATTATTTAGAAGGTTGGGGTTGTATAGATTTGCCCTAGTTTGTCGGTCTATTTGTTCATCTGTGACAAAATTTTGTGTTGTTCATTTTACAAAGACTCCAGTACTATTGTCAATAAACTGTTACAGCATTGGAATTTGTACGCATGGGTTTTGTTTTTTAGCTCACCTTAGCACTATGTGCTCAAGTGAGCTTTTGTGATCACCATGCGTCTGTCCCATCGTCAACAATTTGCTTTAAGCGACATCTCGTCTGAAACCCCTGGACAGAAATGATATAACGTGGTAGGGATGATCCTTGGGTGAACCTTCACAAAAGTTGCTAAAATAAACTTGATCCATGAAGAACTCTGGTTGCCATGGCAACGAAAAGAAAAAAATATGAAAACCTTAAAAATCATTTCCTTCAAAACTACGGCCAGATTTCAAAATGTTTTAGTACAAATGTTTCTTGGGTAACCCTATACTCAGGTGATCGATCCAGGGCCTCTATGGTCCTCTTGTTTAATTCATTGAGTTATGACAGAGTTATGCGCCTCACCCACAGGCCCCCAATCTCTCACTCCTCGTAAACCCCACTGGTATACATAAGATATAAAGACAGTGGTTTGAACATTTGTTTATAAGTGATAAGTTTGAAGAAAAAATCAGCTAAAAGGAATAACAAATATGTATTTTTTATCTATGTATAAATAAATGTTTACATATTCTTTCCTTAGTTTGCAGATCAAGCACACATATTTTGAGGATCCTAGGCTCTGCTGATAAACCATGCTAATAAGCAATATCTATATGTAATGAATGTTTTATTTATGACGGTTGTTATTCTTTTATTATTTAATTACAATTTTGATACTGTTTTCTTTGTACTTTCAGGTCAGGCTGGAAGGTATGACCATGAGGAGGGCAGCAGAGGTCAAGGTCACCATAGGCCTCAAGGGGGTCGAGGTGGTGGCAGATACAACAGGACACAAAACAGGTAAGACTGTCACAGTTGGTTTATTTCAGTAAAGGGTTCAAATTTATGCCATAAACATTGCTAATTACACATTAAAATAATTAAATCTCATGTGCTCTGATCAATATTTGCAAATTCAAAAGATACTCCTCTGAAGTGGGAGGTCATGGGTTTTCCCAGAAGGTAATGGGTTTTCCCAGATATGGTTTTCAAGTAATGGGTTTTCCCAGAAGGTAATGGTTTGTTCTTAGGCTGAGACATACTTAAGTCATAAACAATGGTACTAGAATAGCTCCTTTGATTGGCACTCAGCATATAAGGGTAGTTCCAGGATTGGTTTGCCCTGTGTCAGAATAATGTGACTGGGTGTGGTATCATGCCACATATTTGCCATGTGATACTGCAGTGTGGCAGCACTATATCTGTCTCAAGTAGAGATAGTCTCCAAATGACTGAAATACTGTCGGTGGAACGTTAAACCCCAACAAACAAACAAAGATGATAAAATGCATTTGAAGTAATCTTTACGTCAAATTAGCAATAAAATTATCAGTCTATTCAGTCCTGCTCCTGACTGATTGAAAAAGCATTCCGATTTATAAATATCAACAAGGGTGGATGCCATTTTTAGCTCACCTGAGCAAAGCTCAGGTGAGCTTTTGGGATACTTGATTGTCCGTCGGCCGTCGTCAATCGTCCGTCGTCCGTCAACAATTTTGATGTTTACACACTAGAGGCCACAGTTTTGATCCAATCTTCCTCAAACTTGGTCAGAATGTTTGTCTTGATGATATCTTGAACCCTTTCGAAAATGGGTCAGGTTGGATCAAAAAGTAGGTCAGTAGGTCAAATCTTAGAAAAATCTTGTCGTCCATCAACAATTTTGATGTTTACACACTAGAGGCCACAATTTTAATCCAATCTTCCTCAAACTTGGTCAGAATGTTTGTTTTGATAATACCTTGGACAAGATCGAATTTGGGACATGTGGGGTCAAAAAGGTGGTCATGAGGTATAATCTTAGAAAAACCTTGTTAACAGTCTAGAGGCAACATTCTTGGCCATATATACAAGAAACTTGTTCGAAATGTCTGTTTCCATAATATCTTGGACAAGTTCGAAGTTGGGTCATGTGGGGTCAAAAAGTAGGTCCATATGAAAAATCCAACATATTTTGCTCATTTATAATCAGGTGAGCAATTCAGGGCCATCATGGCCCTCTTGTTTCATATTTATTTGTAGTTGTTTTTTTTAAAATCATACAGGATCTGGTTGACAGGCTGAGCGCTTAAATGTTATCATGCTATGTTACAAAATTCTGTAAATTCTTAAATTATATATTATAGATCTATTGTTAAAAACATGTTTTCATATTGTTTTGCATCTGCAGTTCTGTAAAACAATATGTGAAGTATATGGTATCACAGACTACTTCATTTTGTTATGTTAAAAAAATAGAATCAACAATTTTGCTTTTTTGCTCACTTAACAAATTAACATGTTTGCTGAAGTAATAAAAAAACCTTGACAGCCTTTCATACCAGATATCGTAACCACCCCACTTGTTTAATATTTCAGCAAATAATGACCCCCTAATACTAGATTCTCTATATATGTAGAGAAACTACCGGTATATTGAAGTGACACAGTTTTGGATATCCAAAACAATATTTTTGTTTTCAGGGAGAAAGAAGATATAGACAGGGCTATACAGGCTTCTCTGAGCACCATGAAGGAAGATAAAACAAAGAAGGAGAAGAAAGAAAAACCAAAACCTGTATCAGACTCTAGCTCTGAAGAGGAATATTTTCCTACTGCAGAACATTTCCCGACCCTTGGTAATGTTCCCACCACAGCTCAGCCATTGCCATCATCAACAACACCATCGGTATCGACAACAGCTGCAGCAGGTAGTGACAGCTATGGCACATCACTTGCCGATAGATTTGCCATATCCAATAACATGTCGGTCCAGCATGGTGTACTTGGGACTAGAGATTTTCCAACACTTCAGTCTAGTTCTAAACCCTCTGTCTCAAAAAGTGTCCAGCCAGTTCAGGCTAAAGGTGGTAGGAATTCTCCATACAAACCTAAAGTGAGTGCTAAAACTATTGAAGAAGACTTTCCAGAGCTACCTGTTACTAAGAGGCCCAGTAGCACAACTTTAGGATCATGGACAAAACCAGGAGTGGTTTCACAACCTAATACTACTTCAAAAGCTCAACAGCAGACAGCAAAACCACCTCCTAGACAATTAAACCCTAGGCCCAATGATAACTTAAGCAAGGAAGAGGACTTCCCAAGTTTAGGACCAGCTGCAGGTAATTCAATGCCCAAGTGGGCTGCTAAAAAGTCATTCAAAGATAAGAAAAAAGATGACAGTCCTGATGAAGCTAGTAATAAACCAATATCAGAAAGATTCAGTCCAGTAAATGTTCCAAGTTCTCCTAAAAGTGACAAAAAGACTAAGAATAAAAAGAAGAAAAAGAAGGAAAAGCTAGTGAAAAATGATCAAGAAACAGTTAAAGAAAATTCTTCTTTAGATGATATTGCTAATCTTCTAATGTCAACTTCAGTGTCTAATGTATCTAATTCACCAGAACCTAGTGTTAATAAGAAACCGGATCCAGTCAAGGAAATTGTTGAAAAGCAGAACACAGTAATTGTTGAAAAGCAGAACACAGTAAATGATAAAACACAAGCAAAGAAGAAAACCGATAATGTTGAGAAGAAATTAGAAGCTAAAGTAGAAACTAAGAAGGAAGAGATAATTTTCAATTTTGAGACAAAAGACAGTTTATCAAAATCTGCACCTTTCAAAAATGATGAGGATTTTCCAACTTTGGGGAAGGCAGCAGCTCCCAGTAAGAAACCCCCACCAGGATTCAGTGATGGAAAGAGAATCCCAGCAAGTTCACCACCAGGGTTTACAGTTCCAAGTAAGCCCCCACCCCCTGGGTTCGCATCTCAGAAGCTGTCAGATGTGTCCAAGGAGATGTTTCCTGAGAACACAATCACAGGCAATGATACAACTCCTATGTCCATTAATTCTGCAAATTTCGTGTATCAGCAGCCCTTCGGCTTCTCCGACAGAAACAAAGCTTTAGTTAGTAATATACAAACAGCTTGTGATACACAAGACAATTTTAATGACTTCAAGAAACTGTCAGTAGAATATCGCAAGGATGACATCACTGCTGAGCAGTATTACAATAGATGTGAGAAGATATTAGGGAAAGGTAATTTTGTGGATATATTCCCAGAACTGTTAGCATTGCTGCCTGACATTCATAAGCAGCAGGACCTGTTGTCTGTGTACATGATGGTTGAAGGAATGAAGAAGGATGACGGAGTACTGAAGATCAGTGGCAAGAGTAGGAGTGCTAAAGGTGCGTGGACAGTGACTCAGTCAGGGTTTCTCACATGTCAGACCTGTCGTCAAGTGCTGGTGAGAAGAGACTACAATGAGCATGTGGCCTCACACAGTCTAGACTCAGATTTTCCGTCACTAGGTGAGCATGATGTTGGGAAGACAGGTTGGAAAAGAATAAAGTAAGCTGCGTCAGGATGCTGCAGTGCTTCATGTGGTAGTCCGGAATATAGGGATACTGTACTGACTGAAGTAGAGATGCTATTAACCCTTTCCCTCATAGAGGACACCATGAAAAGACCTATGCGAACAGCATAAAACCAGATCAGCCTGCGAGTAACTCGCAGGCTGATCAGGTTTTATGCTGTTCGCTGCTCCTCAGTGGTTTGGAAATGATGATTTTGTAATTAAATTTGGTAAGGTTTGAGTTTGGCTTTCTGCAGATCAGGCTTTATGTGGTACCTATTGAGTGCGTCAAAATGAGTCTATATGAGGGAAAGGGTTAAACAAACATAAAATGATTGTTAAAGTTTTGATGAAGATATTAACGCTGGGAAGTAAGACTTAAAAGTCTATTCAGATGTTCATCTCTTTTTCCATTTTTATTCAATTTTTAATTATTAAAGAATTATGTTAAGAATTTAAGTGTGTTCACTTTGTTGCCATATGTTAGCTAAAGAAGTTTCACAGGTGTTTTGTAATCTGGAAAAGAACAAGACTAATGTGAATCACATTTGAGAGAGATTAGGCTCGCCATTTTGTAATGGACAGATTATACTGGTATGTTCAATATACATGGTCAGAGAAACAGATTCATTGCCTTAAAAACACAGTTAAAATGGACATATACCCAGTTATTTTCCTATTACTGGATAACAATATAAGATTAGAGAGACTCATTTCTGTAAGCTTTGTATAACATAATTCATGTACTGTCAGATCTCAAGATATAGACTGATATTTTTTCATATTTATTTTGCTGTTGACAGCTATACACAAATATTTTGATATGTTCATTTCTATTTGAGCATATTTTTTTGCAATATTTTAGTGTAGATATATTGAAACAAACTACTGAAATTCAATATAGAATGTAAAGAAAAAGCAAATGTTTACCTTCTTTAATCTTAACTTGAAATGCAATTTATATATAAGAATATTTATTATGAAGTTTAGATAAGTTTTCAAACTCATCCCAAAGGTACCCATTGTCACATTGGAATTTTTTGCTATGTACTTCTTGAGTTAATGATTTTAATCTAAATATTATTTAACTAGAAGAACAGCTAAACTTCTCTTCCAGTGAAATAGGGAAAGCATTTGATGTTGTTTGATAATACATGTTAAAGTTAATTGTACAAGCATGTACATTGTGTTCAGGTGAGGTATTGTGATCGGCCTTTATTGTCCAGTGTCTGTTGTGCGTCATAAACTTTTGCTTTAAACAACATCTCATCCTAAACTGCTGAGAAGATTTTGATAAAACTTTACACAAATCTTAGGTGGTACTGAAAATAAGAAAAGTTAAAATCATTCCGGTCCGCGAACCAAGATAGCAGCCAGAGCTAAAAATAGAAAAATCTTCAAATCGCTGAGCAGATTGATGAAACTCAATAGGAATGAGCTCTGCCAACCAAGATGGCCACTAGGGCTAAGAATAGAAAAATCTTACAATGACATCTCATGAACAGTTGAGCAGATTTTGATGAAACTGGATTGAACATGATTAATCGGTATCAAATCCAGTTGTTCATATCAACACTTTTATTACAGAGTTTTGACCTTTGCTTCTGAATTACTAATTATCATTTATCCTTAGGGAAGCATTTTCTCCCTAGCAGTTGAATCCAGATGAGCAATTTAGGGCCATCATGGCCCTCTTGTTTTATTGTTTTAATTTTTTTTTTTTTTACCAAATAAAATGAAGGACATAATTATAAAAGGATCTGTTTTCCTGCTTGTTCTATTCATGTATTGAGTCAAATATAGTAGAAAAACAATGTGACCCTGTTTTTCTTTTAATTACATGTTCATTTGGCTTATGGTCTTACAATTCATTAGTTTATTTATCTGTTAACTTTAAAAAAAATGTAATGATCAACTTTCATAGAGTCATCCCCACAGGGAATTTTAAAGACATTAGAGAAAGGAGAAAAATAAATAGTGAGAATAGCATAAGATTTTATTTTTTGTTGATTTTAATTTTGATATCTTGCATAAATTAAGAGTGTTTCTGTAGCCGGATTTTGTGCTTACATCAAACTGGAATAACACAGCTTCATTTTTACATGCTTATACATATTAATTACTCCTTTTTGGCTCCACTTTTGAATTTGGTCAAATTATCAACTTGTTGGTGAAAGGAAACCTTTAAAAAAAAAAAAAGCATTCAGTAGCTTCGCATTTTCTTATGAATAAGGAGTAATGTTATGCCAGTACCTTATCAAAATAATTTGTATCGTTGTGGGCTAATGCAGTACTACTGCATGGTTTCAGGTTTGAACGGTGAAGTTTACATACTGTGTTATGGAATGAGTGTAATCTGGCTTTGGGTGCTTGTTTTATTTATAATTACATGTGTGTTTTCAGTATTGAATTATCAGTGTGACTGAAGACTGGTCTGATATTGATGTCAATTTATTGTATCAATTTTGAAAAAAAATATACAATACACCAGAACTAGTTGTTAACATGTATGAAATAAACAGTAAACATTATATCTGGTATTTTAAACTTTATTTACTTTACAACGATTGGATATAACCCAAACGAAAATGTTCTCGTTGGTATTGATGTCCGCGTGTTCTAATACATGTCCAAATAAATCAGATTGCCCTGGGATCGAACCTGGATTTCTTTGGTTATCCGTCAGTGCGTTAACTTCTGTACCATGCTGTCCAAACACAGTACTTGTTTTTTCATTGAACATTGTGTTCATTTAAAGGAAACCAGTCGGAATTGAGTCTTCTTTGGTACAGATTTTCTCCCTCGTATTTCGTTGTAGAAATAGGTTGATATATTTAGAGGAAATAAAATATTTAAATAAGGTTTTTTAGCTCAACTGAGCACGTGTGCTCAGGATGAGCTTTTAGGATCGATGAATGTCCGTCGTCCGTCCGTCCGTCGTCCACAATTTGTTCGTTTGCACTCTAGCATCTTCATTTTATGAGCAATTATCTTCAAACTTTAAAACAATGTTTATAACCATAAAATCTCGGCCAAGTTCGATTACGGCTGATATCGGAACATTAGGTCAGGAGTTATGCCCCTTTTAAAATTTAAAAAAGCCAGATTTCACATTGTTTGCACTCTAGCTTCTTCATTTCATGAGCAATTATCTTCAAACTTAATATCAATGTTTATAACCATAAAATCACGGCCAAGTTTGATTATGGCTGATATCGTACCATTAAGTCAGGAGTTATGCCCCTTTTAATATTCAAAAAATGCCATATTTCAAGTTGTTTACACTCTAGCATCTTCATCTTTTGAGCAATCCTCCTCAAACTTTATGGCAATGCTTATGTCCATAAGGTCTCAATTGAGTTCGATTATGGCTGAGATCAGTCAATTAGGTCAGGAGTTATGCCCCTTTTAATATTAAAAAAATGCCATATTTCACTTTGTTTACACTAGCATCTTAATATTTTGAGCAATCTTCTTCAAACTTTATGGCAATGCTTATGACCATAATGTCTCGAATGAGTTTGATTATGAAATGAGATTAGTGGATTAGGTCAGGAGTTATGCCCCTTTTTTAATATAAAAACTAGATGTGGGTGTTCCTCGGAACACTTGTGTCGCCTGCATTTAAGCATGTTTGATGAAAGAATTGACTAGAAAATCGATCTTTTGACAAATTATTTATAAAGCATAATCTATTTTGTGAGGTTTCAAAATAACACCAAATCACACACACACACCACATATATATATTTTTTTATTTTTTTTGGGGGGGGGGGGGGGGGGAATAAAATATTCAAACAGTGCAATATGTAATAATTTTCCCGAGCACTTTCGACTATACAGTCTTCATCAGAGGAGTGTCAGAAGACTATGAATTCAAAACATTAACTGTAAGAAAAAATTATGACGTCATTAAGCACTTTATGGGCGTTAATTATATTATTTTGCAAGTTTGTAGTCATCATTTCATTATTGAGTTATCATTCTTGTGTACTTGCACTCAGACCCAAAGAGATCTATCTACTATAAATGTTTAAGGCAACACTTCAAATACTTTACAAGTTATGCACCACACAAGAATTAAATCCTAAAAAAATAAACAAAGGAATAACTCCAAAAATAAAAAGTTAACATTTTGGGACAATGCACTCCATGAAAGATCTTTCCACCTGTGAGGTTTCAAAGTTACCTCAGTAGTTAGGTTTTGAGCGGTGCCCAACTCAGGTTAAACACTCCTCGTTTTCTCAACTCGGGGGGTGTGTTAGACCGGTGAAATCTGAAACTTCCAAAAACTATTATACTATCTATATTTGTGATAAAAAATTAAAAAAATAAAACTAATGTAAATTTAAAAAAAACAACAAATGAAAAAAAAAAAGAAAATTATGTTTTCTAAACCATTTTTACATTAATCCTCACTTGAATATGGAGGGGGGAGGGTTTTCTAAAGTATTATAAAAATTTATATTTTTAAAGTTTTTTTTTATTTTGGATATTATCTAGAACTCAGTTATCTGTTAAAATTTTGTTCATAAAAATACCCATTTGCTTCATCTTTTAAATCTTTTATTTTTTAAGTAACAGGATTTGTATTTAAAACTTCTTCAATTATAATATTTTTAGTCCAACGAAAAGTATACCTTTCAAATTTACTTCTTTTTTGTTTTCTTATCTATCTCCACTTGAATTTAGGTCCCTTTAAATTTTTTTTTCTTCTTTGGATATAAATTTCTTTAAAGTTAATGTATTTTTGATTTACTTGCTTAAACAGGTTTGTCATTTTAATTGAGAAATGATTGTTTATTATTAATCTTTAATAATAATTAATACATCATAATATTTAGTAGTTGCATGAGCAGTAAAATATTTAAACTATGTTGTTTCTAGTTCCTATCCACATTCACTACACTAGATTTTCTTCATTCTCTGTTGAGATATTATTTTATGTTATTATCTATTTAACAATTCTTTTACTTGTGATTATAAATTCAGATCCTTTATCAGACCCAAATAAAAATTAGTTTTCTTTCTTCAATAATGTTTTAATGTTCACTTATGTTACTTGTTTTATTTTTCAATGGATATTAAACCACCATTTTACTATGACAACTATCTATAATGCTAATAAATTTTATTAGTGTTTATTTTGTTTTGATTATTGTTGCATATCTATAAAACAAAAGCCCAGATTTTATCTATTTGAATCAAACACAAATCAGTCTTTTAGGAAATTTCTTTTAACTCTCTGATGTGTAATTCATCAGTAATTTATTTGTTCTAGAATCATTTTTCTTAAGATCCACACTAGAACATTTACCTTTTTTAACATTTGTCTATATTGGTTGTTGTTACGTGTTTACTGAATCTATTTCAGTATTTTTTTTTACAAGTAAAAATTATTTTTGGTGTGATCCATTTTAAATAGCTTTAAAATGTTGTTAAAAATGAACAGATCGAAAAGATTGTACAAATGTAAGAATATAACACTACTAAGTGATTTACAAACAAACAGGAAGAAGATTTGGTTTTAAAATTCTGCATTGTAACATGTCTCGCTAATAACACAAACCTTATCCAAAACATAAAGGAAATGTATAAAAAGCGTCAAGAGGTTTATTGTTAGAATCTGGAATATATGGAAAAATTATCTATGGTGTGCGTAACAAGTTGAAACACTAATAAAAAATTTAGTTCTTTTAAAATGAGACCAAGAAATTTTAAAGATTTTATTACTGGAAATATTCTTGATGATATAGATGAAGCAAATATAATTACATATATTAAGTTATTAAGAAAAGATAGTTATTAGTAACTTGCTTTGAAATTAAAAATAATAATAAAGACAAGTGAATTTTTAACCCCTTTGTTACTGATATATAGAGGAGTATTACTCTACCTGTTAAGTTATTCAAACACAAAATTATATAAAAGAATTCTTTAATAGTTTGAGAGATAAATTTGAAGTTGGGTAGATAAATTCAAGAATGAGGATTTGGTTTTGTTTTTAGACATATTAAAAGAGGTAGAATGTATAAAAAACCTATAAATATCGATTATCTGTACTAATTTTATGTTAAAATACAAAATGATAATAAAGTTTTCTCTGGGCAATACTATCAAGTTATTTGCAGCTGATAAAAAGAAGAGTGATCATAATATAAACATATGAAAATAACTCTAATATGGATGGATTGATTCAGTTACAAAATACAAGATATTCAAAAGTGAGCGACAAAATAATATATCTATAAATGTTTTTGCATTAGAAGATCAATCTAATAACAATCTTTAAATCAGTTTATGTTTCACACCGTATTTCACAGCTGGAACAAAGTTACGAAATGTAGTTGATCTCTTATACATTTGAAGTCAATGAAAATCATTATTGTTTTATTAAAACTTTGATAGTTTCAAGTTTGCTAAGATAAGATAATCATTTACAATGTTAGACATTGTTATACACGGATTCAAAGAGACAATACATTAATTTAATCATAAGGAAAATATGTTATGATAAATGAACATTGTAAAATTATAATGCCTGACAGGAAAAACTATTCTTAAAATTTAGACAAATTACATTTCAAAATAAATTACCATTTGTTATATCATTCTGATTTTGAATCAAATAATATTCAGTATTACTATTCACCAAATCTAATGAATTTACCAAATAAAATATTTAAACAAGAAGGTAACTAGATATAGGAATATTGTTAAATCTGGATTATCCAACTATAATAAATTCCACAATATTTTCTTATGTTGGGAAATGATTCAATAGAAACAATAGAATAGAAAAAGTAGAAGATAATTTGAAGAAAATAAATTCTAAGATCTATATTAATGAAACAGAAAAACCACTATTGAAAAATAAAGTATGAAAGAAGATGAATTTTCAGGGCAACTGAATGTTCTATTGTGAAAAAGTTTTGAAAACCATTTTACTCGGTAAAGGTAAGAGAAACATAATCTATTTTTGGTAAATATACGAGGAGCGCCTGTCAATCATGTAATTATAAGAAGGGTAAGAAACAAAGTTAATACTGTAATTTTTTCATTAATGGTTCATAATTATGTTTTCCATTTTCTATTGAAGAACTTATGGAAATATGCAGACATTATAAAAAGTAACTTTCTGTTCAAAAAGTTCACAGAAGAATATATTTTATGATTATGGATAATATATAAAAAATTAGATTCTTAGATTCTTAGATTTCTGCGTAAACGGGTTATCAGATATAGCTAAATAATAGCGTGAGAATTTCCTATTTTAGAAAGTGAAATTAAAGACATTAAATTTTTAAATCAAGATTTTATCCATTATGATTACGTAGATTCATAGGAAAAATTAAATGAAACACAATTCCTGATATTAAAGAATTTATTCTACATTAACTCAAACAACAATTACGCGGTAAAGGAATATCCAACAATGCTCAAAAAAGTTTTGTTCATTATAAATGTAGCATCTTTAAAGATTATCATGAATTATATTTAAAGACAGGATGTTCTTATTTTAGCGATGATTTGAAAAATTTAGAAGTTTTTTCTTAAAGCATCATAATATAGATCCTTTGTTATTGTTAATCTGCTCCAGGATTAACATGGAATGTGGGACTAATATATACTGGAGTAGAGTTAGATTATTATGATATAGATATGTTGCAAAATGTTTGAACAAAGGACTAAGGGAGGATTTTAGGGTATTAGGATTCCTAGACATGTAAAAGACTTTTAATAAACATACTCCTAACTATCATTGGTAATGAAATAGGAATAGAATTATAGTGATATGAAAAAATAACGCTTAGAAATATTTAAAGAATGGAGGAGATTTAAATGAATTCTTTGAAGAAAAAATTTTTATATATATTTAGATGCGAATTAATTATATGGATGGGCAATTGTCTCACCTCTTCCCAACCAAAGAAATTTAAAAGGGGAAAAAGATTCTTCAATTATTACCAAAAATATTATATAATGTCATGCAAGCAGCCCGGACAAAGTGTAGAGGATGTATAGTAGAAATGTGCTTTCGGGTATACAGGCTTATGTAAAAAGAAAAACAAATAAATATCCTTGAGCACCTGAAAAGATGAAAATAAATAAAGACAATTATCTAATTATTCAATTAAATTTAATTACGGCGAATAAACAATTAGGTAAAGAAGAAAAAATTATATCTATTTAAAAGATAAAAAGAAATATATTATACCTCATCAATTTTAAAAGAGTATATAAATTAGGACTGAACAGTTACAAAAGTATATAGAACAATTTCTTGAAGAATCAGATTGGTTAAGAAATATATTAATTTTTAAACAATGAACAAAGAACTAATCAACATTAACTTTGAAAAGGATCTTTGGAAATTAATGATAATATTTCTATGGAAAGGACTTTAGAACACTATAAGAGGAGAAATGAAATTTAATTCTACTTACTAATTAGAGAAGAAGTAAGAAAAATATATAATTCAACCTAATTTTATAGATTTCAGTTTTATTTTATGATAATTTGTTGCAATTGTAAATAATGATACTTTGTTACATTTATTAAACCTATTTATTTAGAGGACAAGCACAAATTTTAGATTATTCTAAATTATTAATGTATCTTAGTATTATGATTGTTAGTTAATGAACTATGGAAAATAATGAACTTGTTGCTTCAGAATTCAGTTTAGGTGATACTCCAATAATCACTAAGATATAAAAAATAAACTATATATGATAAAATAGAAGATATTACAGATGAATATGAATATTGTCATATGGTAAATTTTATTGTAAATTACAAATTTAGAAGTTTGGACATGTAAAGGATTTGCTAAAATAAAAAACTGTAATTAAAACATGAAACAGAAAAAAGAAAATGTTTAGAGTTGTTTACTCCAGTAGGATTTGTTGATGTAACTGAGATCTTCTCCTAATAAAGATGATAATTGACATTATTTGACCTAAGTTTTAAACACTAAATACAAATCTTTTATTTAACTATAATTATACAGAAACATTAAATCCACCATTAAAAGACGAAGTTTTAAAATTAGAACCAACAATCTAGATGAGAAAAAGCTTTTATAGTAGATTCTTTTTTAGCAGATGGATCTAGTGGAATTTATCCAAAAATAATTTTCCGTTGGTGTTTATGTAATCAAGACTTAAATCTTTTAAATAAAGGTTTAGATGGTGTAAAGAAATATATTAACAGATTTTTAAAATAATAGATTGTATGAGATCATCTGCAATTATAGAGTTATCCTAAAGGAGAATATAAAAATAATGACATAGGAAGTTGAGAAAATTTTTCAGATAAAAAAAGAAAAATATATTCCTTATAAAATTCTTAATAAAGACTATACTTATAGATTATTCTTTCAGAGGATTTTACCAAGGAGATGGATCTAAGAATGAAAGAATTCATATTTCTTTTTTGTACAAAAAAGTAAAATTACATTTCATGTTTACATTATCTTATTACATCTTAGGATCTAATGCCATCAATTAATACAAGAATAGATAACCCAAATATATTCCATTTATTATAACAAAAAAAGAACAATTGTACAGTAAAAAAGATAATCCCGTTAGGAAAAGAAAGATTAGTATAGGATATTTATCTACAGAAACTGGGGATTTTAAATTGTGGATTTCATTTAATCTGTTCAAAGCAGGATAGTATCTTCTTATCAATAATATAACAAAGATGTTTTAAAGATTTAGAAAAAATACAAAGGATGAACCTCTAGATATTCGGACTATCTAAAGATCATCCACTTCATACAAAAAAAATAAAAAAGTAATTGGAAACTTTAAAGGATGAACTAAATGGAAAACCTTAGTATGAGATAGTTTTCTTAAAGAGTAAAGTTTATTCTTTTACTTTAACTGATGCTACAACTACAAACAGATTTGAATTTTTAGGAAATACAAGAAATTAAAAGGAATGGTAAACACATAACTAAAGATATAAAGTTTGCGATTATACAAAATTTGTTTATTTAATGAACACACAAATCAAATAAGATGTATACATTAATTTGATAAACTATGAATTGTATATTAATGAAGTAAATAAAATAAGTATGTCTCATTGTTGATTAAAGATATATATGATGAAAATGGAATAGATATTACCATTTATATAGCTTCCATGCAATAAATCAGTTAATGTCATTCACCAATAATACATAACAATCCTTTATTTTTTTGATCTTAGAAGGAGTATAAAAAAACACTAATGTAGGTTCTTTAGGTTAAGGTTCCTACATTGTTTACGGACAAAGTCCGGCTGCGTAGCTTACCTGTGATATAGTAATATTTTTTTGCTTCATCAAATCTTCAAAGGTTTTTACGCATGATCTCTTTTTCGTTTGTTCATTAAACTCTAATCTTGTGTTCATTCTTTTTCCATTCATACGTGCAGGTTTGTAATTGTTCCATTGCTCTATATCATGTTTTTTTTTCACTTCATCACTATCTTTTTACCATTTGAGAAAATAATAATTACTGCCTGTAAAGGCTAATGCGTTTGTTAATGCTCCCCCAACCATCATAGTATTGCGTTGCCATTTTAATACGGACAAAGTTCGTGCGTGAATTATTGGAAACAAAGTGCCAGCTTACGGACGGCTGTATTACATGTGAAACATTAAACACTATTGACTTTTTTAAAAAAATAAAAAATAAATTACCTTCATAATATTATCAGGAAATAATACCTTGTTTAAACCAACATATTTCTTGTATAAAGAAATAGCTAGAAGAATATCAAGAGTTAAACATTGAAACATCATTAAACTCAATTGTAGTTTGAGTGTAATTTGTTCTAATAAGTTTTCTAATTAATTCTGAATAACCCCAATGTAAAAAAGCTGAAATCAAATACTCATGAAAAGCTGTATTATCATTTGTTTTTCATCCGCATTTTTTTTGAAAACAAATCTTGTGAAACACTACGGATGAAATCCGGATGCGGTGCACTAACGATTTAATATGGGTCATATTAACTTTTTCATTGTGGTTCAACTTTTTCCTTGTGGTTTTTAATTTCTTCTGGAAGTGTTTCAAGCTGGACTTTGTCCATAGGGGTTTACTTGTTTATATATATATAATCCATCCAAACCTTCAATTAGACATAAAGGTTAAAAATTTTTGTTTTATTTACTGGATGAATTTGGTTGTGGACTTTGACCACTATATTGAACTTCTTTAACTTCATTATTGTGTTCCGTAGCAGGACTTTGTCGTCCTCGGTTGTAATAGATTTTAATTGAATGTTTTCTTTTACATTTCTTCCATTTCTTTTTCTTTTTGTAATCAGCTGTTATTTTTTTTGCTTCTGCATTCTTTTATGCTTCAACTCTTTTTGGGTTTTTACTTTTTTTTAACAGGATTGGATTTTGTAACTTCACTCATTTTTAATGTACTAAAGTTTGGTTGTTCGATTTTAGTTGTTGGAATGAGTTATTATACAGAATATCAATAAAATATAATAAGAAATTAAATATAAAAATGGGATATTTACTAATAAGTTAAACAGATTACTATTATTAGTTATTTAAATATGTAGTATTTTGGTTTTATCAAGTTTTTTTTTATTTATAGATATTATTTTGTTTTTAAATTTTTAAATATTATTTTATATTTCTATAAAATGAATAATGAAGAACTTTTTAAAATTAATACTAAGTATCAGTTCCCATAACAACACTAATGAAAACTTAATGAACCCAACTAGGAACCCGTGCGAAGCACATCAAATGTGTGGAATACCATACAACACTAATCAATTAAACAGTATAACAACATAAAACAAAATGTATTCATTAATCTAAAAATTGATGCATATAAAGATAATATGGCGAAAAGAGAAAGATTAACCTATTCTTATTTCAGGTGGAAAATCTAAGAATATTTAGGAAAAGAACTTTCCACATTTTGATATTGAAAGGTTACCAGATGAAGGAAATTAATAAATTATATATTAGATTTCCGAAGCTAAGTTAGGTTCCAAATGACAAGACTTAAAGTATTCTTTTATTACTTTATCTGTTAAAGGATTCTAGATTTTTTTAAAAATTTAAAATGAAAAAAAATTTATACAAAGATTTAAATGACGATCCTTTTTAAGTAATTCTTTAAAACTCTATATGTTGTGCCCTGTAATATAAATATGGGAAGTTATTTAGCCCCTTTTTACAGCAACAATGATATCATTGAAAATTCTAACTTCGAGAAAAATATACGGAACGGCTGGGAACTAGGGAACCACGCAGAAACACTCCTGAAAAAAATATTGAAACGGTTGAAGGGATATTGAAACCAAAAACTACGGGAGCAGTTGGGAAAACACTAGGGGAAAACCACAGCAGTGCACTACGGAATAAACAAGAAACGTAGAAAACTGAAAATATTTAAAAGTAGAATAGAATAACTAGTTGGTTGACTCAGTTCTTAAAATTAATTTACTATGTTTTTTTTTTTTTTAATTTCTTCTTTAATTCTTTTCTTTCTTGTCTCATGTAGGGATTAAACATCATTCTCTTCGACAGTTTTAAAACTATTCCCTATCTTTTGTATAAAAATACATAACATTGTGTGTTTCCCTTAAATCTTTTAAACAGAATTGTATCTTTGTGAAATAACCCATACACTTTGTTCAGCATGTCTTCTGAAAAGCTAACTTGATAACATATCTTTTTTTTCCTTTTCTTTGTTAATTGTGTAGTTGATCTACAATCATCAATTATGTATTAGAGTTGGAATTCCTTTTATATTTATTAAAAAAATATTCTTAAATAGTTTTGTAGTTTTGTTCTACATTAAGTGTTCCGCAGTGGATTTGTTCCATACAATAGGATTTATAAATTAATGAATTCTTGTTTTTGGGATTTCTAATATCACCAATCATTCTCTATTTTTATATGCTTTATTTATTTCAATAGTTGGGCATAGTATAATAAATACTGTAAATACACCTATATGCTTTTCTAAAAGCTCTACAACAAATTCTGTTTTTCAACATCCTGTTTGTCCACAGATAATGCACGTGTGATATTTAGGTACTCCATTTTTTAATTAATTATTTATTAAAATTACTTAAGGTAATTATTTAGTAATACTTAGTAATATTTTAAGGTTTATATAGTAATTATTTAATAATTATTTTAAGGTATTATATAGAATTTATTTAGTTTAATTATTTAGTAATTATTTAGTATTTGTAAGTGCATATATAGTTAATTATTTAGTAATACTTGTAATTATTTAGTAATTTTATATACTTCACTAATACAGAATTCTTTAAATCTACTATCTTCAAAATTAATTTGTGCTTTTGTATAACAAATAGATTAACCATTTATTGGCTATCCGATCCTGCGTCTTTCGTTATTTGTATTTAGTTATACCCTTCTGATGCATTTTCATTCTTCTCCCTGAACTGTAGAGAGTTAATCATCCGTTGAACGTAAATCAAACCATAATGCATAATGGTTTTTTGGTTAGTTATTTTTCAACTGTTGCTATAGGTAAAATTAATTTTTTTATCATTTTACTTATTTCGTTTATCCTCTTTTGAATTCAAAGCAATGATTTATTTTATTCATCCATGTTGACTAAGATAAGCTTTCATTCTTGACTGTATAGTATGATTTGGTACTCTTTTTGTTATTTTACTTTTTTTATTTCAGGATTAAAATAATGTTCTGTTGATGTTCTATCTGATCTTCAAATAACATAGAATACCTTTCATACTATCATAGTGAAAATTTAGTTAATATCCAAGTGTATCAGATTTGTTTTTTTGTTATTTTCTATGTATTAGTATTCTATCATCTAAAATAACATTTACCACTAAATCTATTTCTAGTTATTCTAGCTAATTCAACATCAGAAACATTTCAAATTCTAAACAAAATTCTTAAAACGTAAGAAGTTTTTTGTCAGTAGAAAAAAAATTTTATAATAAAAAAAACTTTTTCAAAACCCCCCCTTTTTATTTTTTTTAATTATAATCATAGAATGTAAGTTCATATTCGAGTCTATCTCCTAGACCCAGCTTGTTAAAAGGCATATGTGATTCTATAATTTCAAAATCTAAGGAATACAAAATCTATTTACATACGCTTTTACAATGCTTCAATCTTGTTTATCTGAGGAAAATCATTTCAGATCCAACCTTGTCTAACATGTTTATTTACCTATACCTTGGTATGCCTTTTTTTAGTTCAGTAGGAGATTCCATAAATCGATTAACAATGAAAATATATCACTATCCTCAATTGACAATTATTCATTTCCAGATATTTTTATTGTTGTTTTTATTCATTATGATCTTTCTATGTTTGGATTATTGTTGCATTGCATCACTATTCACTTTGGATTTCAATTCAAATGAATCTTGTTGTTCCAGGAACCTAAACATCATTACCACTTAGCTTAGAAATCTTACTGACAATGTTGATTTTGATCTATAGTTGAAGGTTTATTGCTTATTACAAACACTTTGTCGCGAATACCGCTAATACACTCTAGGCTTCTCATATTTTTGTATTGGGTTTAGTTTTTCCTCCGTAAGCTGCCATTTTTTAGAGGAATTTTTAATGTTTAACATGGCAGAAGGACAGAAGGAGGATGTGATTTTGAAATATCCTGTAATTTGATGAAGATGATTATGATGATTATGATGAGGAAACTCCTCTTATAGATGATAATGAGAAAACAAGTCAAAAGTAGTGTATTGATAATGTTTATATAATGTTTGTGATACAGGGAACAACCCTGAATATCTATTGAACATTTGACAAACTTGTTATGGGAAAGAAACCAAGAACCTATGAGGGAATTAATACCTTAATAAAAAAGGATTAAATTCTCAACAGACCTTTTTTATATGTTTCAGAAGGTAATAAAGAATACCGTTAATACATATTTTTACGAAAACAAACGATTATAATGAAATAAAATAATTTTTCATTGAACACACTTTCAGAAGAAATATCGTTATTGATTTTGTTCGTAAGGGTTTTAGGAGTAGATGATTTCAATCTTATCTACAAGGGTTTAGTCATGGTTAGAAAGAGTTTGCCAAATTAATTAATGAACCGAGATAAGATTAATAATATTGATAAATAAACATTAATACTATGGAAATGGACTGATTTACTAGAGCAGCGGAACTGTGCAAATGCTGTTGAAAACTGTCAATGGAAAACATCTTTTTCTGAAGAAACTATGGTAAAAGAGATTCTTGGTGTTAGATCAAGGAACACAAACATTTAACCTAAAAGAGATATAGATGGAGTCCTCAAAACAATGACACTTTCAAAAGATCATCTTATAGATAACTTAGCTGAACTTTCTGATGAAACAAACAAAAAAATCAGGGCATATGAAAAAATAAATTCGAAAGAGCTAAGGAAGCTAATGATGAATATGAAAATAGAATAATCACTAATGAATAATAGCTTTTGGAGATAGAGAGAAGTGGAAGAATAGAAGGTATGAATCTTTAGTGATAAATTAAGAAACTCAAATAAATCAGAATAAAAGAGACAATACATAAAGTATTAAAATGAAGATTACTACTTAGCAGAAAGAATAAAAAAAACTTTATTCAAAGAGAACAAGGATTAAATGTTAGTTTTTTTAACTGCTTTTGGAAAGATTATGGTGTTATTGTTGAACTTTTATTCTGGTGGTGGTGGATCTGTAAACTAAAACTCTGGGAAAGGAGGAAATGTAAGAGATTGATTTAAAAAAAACAATTATCAAATATTGCTAAACTATGAGCAAAACTTGCAGGAAAAGCGGATAGAAGCATTACTGGTATTATTGGAGCTATAGTTGGATGGGTTTCTTCTAAATAAACATACAGGTAACGTTGTTGCATGGTGTGGTAGTAATTTATTGGGCTTTGTAATTTTAGGTATAGGAAATGATAAATATCAGCTGTTAGAGAACATACTCGTAAATAAATTAAAAGCTAAAGTCCTATGTAATACTTCCTATTATAATAGAATTTTATCATCCTTCATGTTCATCGTTTTTTCATTTGAGATCACTAGGTTTTATTGGTTCACTAGGGAACGCTTGTGGAACACTAGTCCGGACTTGTCCGTAGGTTCTGGTAAAGATTTTTTGTTGGTGTACCCTTATATCTGTGGGTTGTGAAGTAGTAGGTTTCAACATGGAGAAACATTTACATCATTATTTATTTCCAAGTGTTTGAATTTTTTTCTTCTTCTGCTATTACAATTCATTATTATTAATCTTGTATTGGTTCAATTCTAATTCCATATGCATGGAGAAGATATATAATCCTATTCATAAAAAAACACCCCATATAAAACTTTACTTCTTGCATAATTTAATGTGTTTTCATATCTTGTTATTTGTTTAGATAAATTATAGGACTGTTTATTGAATCTTCAATGTTAAACTAAGGAATATGTTTTGAGCATCAAAGCCGTTCCTATTCCTAATATAATCTGTTTTAGTATCAATACTGATGCTCCAAGATTAGTCCAACAATATGTTCTTATTGACTCATAATTCTTTCAAAACTCTGTACTTGTGTAAACCTTTTGACTCATCAGAATAAAAGTTGTCCATATGTTTTTATTCATCTGGCTTGTTTGATATAATCAATAGAATGTTTTGTATAAGGACATACCTTTAACAGGACCTCGGTCCAAAAATAAATCTATACTAGTCTAAAAAACAGATAAATCAAAAAACATAAAGTAAATTATCCTTAAAATAAGTTTATTTTCCAACATTTAAAATCTTTTGTATATATATTCAAGACACCACCATCTTTTTTATGTCTCCATTCTGTATTAGGATTTACATTTAAATCACTACAATTCTTCATATGCGTCTTGTTATTATATTATTTTTAAATGCATTCAACTTTATCTTGTTTTAAGAGGAATAGATATTTCTTTTAATATTCTTCTTGTTGATAGTAGATATGGATATGTAATAAAGAACCTGGGTTAATCCTAAGCACTTTATCTGATTTTTTATGTCAAGCCACAACCTGTAGTTGAAAACAAGGAGCAAAGTTTATTGATTTTGCCAAAATAACATCAATACTTTCCCCTTTTTATTTCTTGTGATGTAACTGTAGGTAATAATATTTTTCCAAATATATTAGGTAAATCTGATGGTTTAAAAACTTTTTCCATCATGATGAAATTATTATTTCTTGTTTTGCAAATTTAATATTCTTCATTAGTAATTTAACATGTGGGTTCTATGAAGATATTACTATTATATTTCAAATTTTTTGGAATATTTTTTATCGGTAAAAAATGTTACCACATATAACTTCAATATTGAATAAACCTATAACTTACAACAATATTAATAGATAAATAAACATGGAGATAAGAATTAGATTACGAAGTTTAATTATACTTATAGGATGGTATACTATAGGACACTATTCATATAAGGTTTCAATTCTCAACTCACACATTTAAAAAAAAAGAGATGTCGGTAATTTGAATCAGTAATAGAATCTTTTAAAAATCCTATAGAAGGCATGAAGAAAATTTAAAACTAACAGAGGATGAAGAAATGAACAAGAGATAGAGAGGAAATAATAGAATTAAAAGAAATTGAAGAGCTTTTTTAGAATATAATAAGAAAATTAGAAAGAGGGAAAATATGAAAAGAGTTTTGAAAGGAGAAAGAGAAAGAGAATTAATAGAAGAGTTTGAAAGAGAAAGAGAACGTGTGTGTCGCTTCGAGAGAGTTAGAAAGAAATGGAAGAAAATAGATAGAAACATAATGGAAGCGTTGAAAGAGAAAAGAAAGAGAATAATGGAGAGTTAGAAAGAGAAGGAGAAATAATGAAAGAGTTTGAAAGAGAAATAGAAAGAGAAAGACTAGAAAGCGAAAGAGAAAGAAGAGAAAGCGTTATCATATATGTGCAACTGCTTCCTCTTCAATGAGATCTAGATATCTATAAAGTTTTAAGTCGAGCCACCTCAAATACTTTGGAGTTAATGCCCTGGACAAAAATTAAGGACTGAAATCAACATAACGGGCAATAACTCAGAAAATATTAAAGATCGAGTTATCATTCTTGTGCACTGACTACCTTCCAATGTGATCTATCCATGTTTTAAGTTTCAGGGATACCTCAAATACTTTTTTGAGTTATAGTCGGACAAAAAATAAAATCTCAGGAATCAACAAAGGGTATAATATAGAAAAACGAAAGTCAGAGTTATCATTTCGTGGCACTGCACTCTCTCAAATGTGATTATCCATGTTTGAAGTTTCCGTGATACTCATATACTTTGAGTTATGCTCCGGACAAGAAAGTGTGACGCCGGACGACGACGACGAAGACGGTCAAAGTGCTCCCTATTGTGTCTGCCATGCTATGCAGCGACACTAAAATTGCCAGATTTCACGTTGTTTACACTCTAGTATCTTCATCTTTTGAGCAATACTTATTTCACAACTTTATGACAATGTTATGACCATATGTATCAATTGAGTTCGAGTTATGCTGAGATCGGTCATTAAGGTCCAGGGTTATGCCCTTTGATTAAAAAAAAAAGCCATATTTTCACGTTGTTTTAACTCAGCATCTTCTTTTTTT
>CM037778.1:37923750-37954201 GCA_021229015.1 Solen grandis
AACTAGGTAACTTGATTTGTGTATAAATCTGATGAAACTAAAGGTGTTTATAATTCAATTAAGACAAGGTGTCCATTGCAGAGATCAATGGTAATTATGTAAATTGATTAATATATTTTGATTAAAACACCAAAGAATATACGAAAGAGTTGTATAATATATATGATATATAATTCAACACCCCAAGTACCAAAAAAAAAAAAAAAAAAAAAAACAAAAAAAAAACACAAAAAAACAATGGTAATAAATTTTTGAGAATTTTGAAACTTATTATTTGATATATATAAAACAAACAAAAAAAAAAAAAAAAAAAATAGATCATAAATTACATAGCTTGACTAAAAAATAATATATTAAAATATCAAAAGTGAAATTTTTTTTAGTAAATTTTGACTTCAAATTTGGGTACTTGTTTGACCTAAAAATATGGGTAAGTTTTGGTTTAGATACGTTTTGACCCGCTCTCATGTCTAATATCTTGATTATAAAACTTTACAAAAAAAAAAAAAAAAAAAAAAAAAAAATGGATGTTTCACATGCGAGATTACACAAGTGATCATCATTATTTTAATGTGCAATTTTGACAATTTAAGATCGTTATTTCAATTATTTTAAAGTAAGTAGAGAGAAAAGTACGTTTCCTTTGGGAGTTGAAAAGGGTCATTGGCGAATGGGAACGGGTCCGAACAGGTCCTTTTATCGGACCCGTTAAAGAAAGTTAAATTCAAAATACACTTATTTTGAGAGGTTAAATGTGTTTTTTTATAATCAACAATTGAAGTTATTGTCCTTATGTTGTATATATATGTAGAAAATAATCTCTTCGCCATGAAGTAGTATGCATGTAGCGGTCCAAAAAGTTTAACCTGAATGCCCGCGAAAACATGTGACATTTTCAATCTGAACATGTCAAGCAGAGGTTAATAAATTAAATTCCACTTAAACGCAACATTCATTGATTTTAATTATCAAATAAACATTTCTGGAAATACAAATTACAAATATACCTGTAAAAACGGTATCTCTGTTGGCGCGAAGCCAAATGAGGACAGGCGGTGGGTCGTAATCTCGAAACCAAAATATTAGTAATTTCTGGAGTCGGTGCATCAATCGAACAACACACCGGCTGATACCTCCCACTGAGGACTCATCATAATTTCATTTTTATTTCACGTTTTGTGAAGAAATAAGCATTTTGAGATGGTTAGAGATTATTGCCAAATGAGCCGTCCTCATTTGAAAATGGTGCCCTCAATTGTTGCTGTTATTAGAAGTTTGTGTCCACATTTGACGGTGCTTACACCCTCACACACACACACACACACACACACATATGCATTTTTTCCCTTTTCCTTTCGCAGTGATTATGTGATGATATTTTACTTCAATTTATATTATTTTTATATGACAAGAAACTGTAAAAATAACGACAACTAGATGTCATTCGTTTAAACGAATGATAGGACTTTCTGCAACATCTGCTTTATATAGTATATATAGAAGATGACATAATAGATAATCTGTCCAAATTGCAACTTTCTATCTCCTCTATTTCTATATAAAATAGCACAAATAGAACACATTCTGTGAATTTTAATAAAAGTCCGCCCATATCTTGCACATGTAGTTTACATACAACATTTATACTATGTCATATGACATGAAAGAAAAATGAAACAGTGTTCAAATGTAAGTTTCTAACTTTCATCACACATAGAATTTCATCACTCCAGCTCAGTTGTAACCTTGTTTAATTTTAGCCTCATTAGGAAGAAGTATTGAATATTTGTATAGTGCTATATCCTTTCGACACCTGTAACGTAGTTAATCGTATTTAGCGATTTTGGCGTGTTTGGGCTTCCGTAGTTTTGCCATAAATTCCTGGAATTTCGAACTATGGTGATATTTTGAAAGGTAACATCCCAGCCTACAAACTGATGCAATATGAATATCGCTAGCATAACAATGCAGTTTTTAGATGGTCTAAAATGTGGGGCTGCGTGTGAATTTTTCAAGGCTTGCAAACTGCTCGCTAGCTACATAGTGTTGCAAATACGGATTTTTGTCTTGTGCCGTTGTACATGTATTAACTTCAATGCTTATTTTGGAAACAGTCAACATTCGACAAAAAACAACAACAACAAAAAAAAAGAACAAAATCAAGATATAGCCCATCAATTGCAATTTGATATATTTTTTTTTTTTTTTTTTTTAAGTCGTTGCGCAAGTATTTAAGCCTGGTGACCCCTGCGCGTGACCTTTTCCATATTTTTATGATGCATGATTATGAAATATCTTATTTTCCATGTAACTTTCTTATATGAAGTCCAATTTCAATAATCTTTGTACCGTTAGAAAGCTCTTAAAACATGCTACATTTTATACGCATAATGTATAAACTTATCTTCAGTCGTTTCTGAGATATTGACTGTTAAACCTCAAGAAAACAGCATATTATCAGCAAAATTAGCTTCATTTCGTTTAGTTTTTTTGCTTATAAATTGGTATTGCGTAAACCAATTTTAATAAACTAAATATCTTTGGAAACGTCAATTATTCAGCTATAATTCTTATTCATACATATATTTACAAAAATCGATATTTATTGAGATATGGCTACATATATGCAGTAGGGGTGAGACCTACTAACTGACACAATTTCAACTTTCTATCTCAAATAGGACAGTTTTTATAAGCATTTAAAAATTGACGTCATTGGTTCGAATCTTGGATCCGCCATATATGCTTTGATTTTTCGAATTTTGAAAAACGGACAACGGTATACACAATAAGAACGTAATATACACATTCTGTGAAAATTTGATGAAAATCGGCCCATTAATAATGGCTCTGGACCGTGTACAAACTTTTGTAGTCAATTTCAAATGTGACGTCATAGGCTTCTGAAAATCATTGAAATCAAAATTTCAGCGTCTGTATCATTTGTCATTAAATTTGCATTGTCCTTCGATAATTTCAACATATAGAAATACTCTTGTTAATATTTGAAATACATTTTCATTTATAGACGTCACGTGACGTCATATCACATTTATTTTCACAAAATGTATAAGACTCCGAGAGACCTATATACTGACCAAATATCACTTTTCTATCTCGAATAGGACCGATTTTATAAGCATTTAAAAATTTACGATCTTGGTTCGAATCTTGAATTCGCTATAGAACCATGGACTTTTCTAATTTTGAAAAACGGACACCGGTATACACAATAAGAACGTAATTTACACATTCTGTGAAAATTTGATAAAAATCGGCCCATTAATAATTGCTCTGGACCGTGTACAAACTTTTGTAGTCAATTTCAAATGTGACGTCATATGACGTCATAGACTTCTGAAAATCATTGAAATCGAAATTTCTGCATCTGAAGCATGCGGCATTAAATTTTCATTGCCCTTCGAAAATTTCAATATATAGAAATAATCTTGTTAGAATTAGAAATTCATTATCATATAATGACGTCACGTGACGTCATATGACATTTATTTTCACAAAATGTTTAAGACTCCCAGAGACCTATATACTGACCCAATATCATCTTTCTATCTCAAATAGGACCGATTTTATAAGAATTTGAAAATTTACGACCTTGGTTCGAATCTTGGAATCGCTATAGAACCTTGGACTTTTCGAATTTTGAAAAACGGACACCGGGATGCACAACTAGAACTTAATATACACATTCTGTGAAAATTTGATGAAAATCGGTTCATTAATAATGGCTCTGGACCGCGTACAAACTTGTGTAGCTTATTTCAAGTGTGACGTCATATGACGTCATAGAGATATGAAAATCATAGAAATCAAAATAACATTTCTTGGAGAATATGACATCAAAATTTCATTGTCCTTGGACCATATTAACATATATAATTAATGTGTTTAAAAATTAGAAATTTGATGACGTCATATGACGTCACAAGACGTCCATTTTCACAAAATATTTAAATCTATCAGAGATCTATATACTGACAAAATATCAACCTTCTGTCTCATTTAGGGACGATTTTATGAGCATTTATCAATTTGACGTCCTTGGTTTGAATCTTGCATTCGCCATAGAACCTTGTGCTTATCGAATTTTGAAAAACGGACAACGAGATGCATAACTAGAACTTAATATACACATTCTGTGAAAATTTGATAAAAATCGGTTTATTAATTATCGCTCTGGACCGCGTACAAACTTTTGTAGCAAATTGCCAAGTGTGACGTCATATGACGTCAAAGGCATATGAAAATTATATAATTTTTTAATTACGCATGTGAGTAATATGCCATCGAAATTCCATTCTCCTAGGACGATTGCAACATATGAAAATCCGTGAGGAAGAAAAGAATAATAATAATAATAACTAGATGTCATTCGTGAAAACGAATGATAGGACTTTCTGCAAGCTGTGTTAATGCAAAAAGCAGGAGATAGAAGTTTCATGTATCGACTCAACTCTGGTAGTATTTCATGTTCATGCTGAACAATTGACATTATATTCCGAAATTAGTGCAAATGATTAGAATTAAGTATAAGGCTGTGACGTAACATGATGTCATATGATGTTAGGACATAACTGCAAACTTGATTTCTAGTTTAAAGGTCCTATGTTCGAATCTTACTTCAGCCACAATACTTCGGGTTTTCGGAATTAAGGTTAGCTGACAAAATATTCACACCTTAGTTTCAAGATGTACAATCTGTACAAATTTAAAGAAAATCTGATCATAAATGGCGGCTGTAGAGCGCGAATACCATTTTTCACTATTTTTTGCTCTGACGTCAGGTGACGTAATAGGGTGCTGAAAATGCTGTTGCTCAAAAGCGCATACTTTACTGTACAACTCTGAAATTTTCATTATTCTGAATAACTGGCATCATGTCGAAATCATTGCCCTAATATGAAAATTAAGAAGTATGCTTATGACGTTACATGACGTCATATAACGTCACGACTCAAAACATATGTAGAAATTCTGCAGAACTGCAAACTGTGTCAGTTTCAACTTTCTATCTCATCCAGAAGCTCTTTAATCCTAAAATGTAATTTTTGGTCCTATGTTCGAATCTTATTTCAGCCACAGAACTTCGGTCTTTCGGAATTTCGGTTAGTTGACAGGATATGCACACCTTAGTTTCATGATGTACCATCCGTGAAAATTTGAAGAAAACCCGTCTATTAATGACGGCTGTAGAGCGCGAACACCATTTTTCACTATTTTTAGCTCTGACGTCACATGACGTATAGGGTGCTGAAGATGCTTTTGTTCAAAAGCGCATACTTTACTATCATAACTCTGAAATTTTCATTATTCTGAACAACTGGCATCATGTCGAAATCATTGCCCTAATATGAAAATTAAGAAGTATGCTTATGACGTCACATGACGTCATATGACGTCAGGACTCAAAATATATGTAGATATTCTGCAGAACTGCAAACTGTGTAAGTTCCAACTTTCTATCTCATCCTGAAGCTCTTTAATCCTAAAATGAAATTTTCGGTCCTTTGTTCGAATCTTATTTCCGCCACAGAACTTCGGTCTTTCGGAGTTTCGGTAAGCTGACAGGATATGCACACCTTAGTTGTAAGATGTACCATCTGTGAAAATTTGAAGAAAATCCGACCATAAATGACGGCTGTAGAGCGCGAACACCATTTTTCACTATTTTTAGCTGTGACGTCATGTGACGTCATAAGGTGCTGAAGATGCTTTTGTTCAAAAGCGCATACTTTACTATCATAACTCTGAAATTTTCATTATTCTGAACAACTGGCATCATGTTGAAATCATTGCCCTAATATGAAAATTAAGAAGTATGCCTTTGACGTCACATGACGTCATATGACGTCAGGACTCAAAATATATGTAGAAATTCTGCAGAACTGCAAACTGTGTAAGTTCCAACTTTCTATCTCATCCTGAAGCTCTTTAATCCTAAAATGAAATTTTCGGTCCTTTGTTCGAATCTTATTTCCGCCATAGAACTTCGGTCTTTCGGAGTTTCGGTTAGCTGACAGGATATGCACACCTTTGATTCAAGATGTACCATCTGTGAAAATTTGAAGAAAATCCGACCATAAATGACGGCTGTAGAGCGCGAACACCATTTTTCACTATTTTTAGCTGTGACGTCATGTGACGTCAAAAGGTGCTGCAGAGGCTTTTGTTCAAAAGCGCATACTTTACTCTCATAACTCTGAAATTTTCATTATTCTGAACAACTGGCATCATGTCGAAATCATTGCCCTAATATGAAAATTAAGAAGTATGCTTATGACGTCATATGACGTCATATGACGTTCCGACTCCAAAAATTTGTAGAAATTTTGCAGAACTGCAAACTGTGTAAGTTTCATCTTTCTATCTCATCCTGAAGCTCTTTAATCCTAAAATGAAATTTTCGGTCCTATGTTCGAATCTTATTTCAGCCACAGAACTTCGGTCTTTCGGAATTTCGGTTAGCTGACAGGATATGCACACCTTTGATTCAAGATGTACCATCTGTGAAAATTTGAAGAAAATCCGACCATAAATGGCGGCTGTAGAGCGCGAACACCATTTTTCACTATTTTTAGCTGTGACGTCATGTGACGTCATAGGGTGCTGAAGATGCTTTTGTTCAAAAGCGCATACTTTACTTTCATAACTCTGAAATTTTCATTATTCTGAACAACTGGCATCATGTCAAAATCATTGCCCTAAAATGAAAATTAAGAAGTATGCTTTTGACGTCACATGACGTCATATGACGTTCTGACTGAAAATATTTGTAGAAATTCTGCAGAACTGCAAACTGTGTAAGTTTCAACTTTCTATCTCATCCTGAAGCTCTTTAATCCTAAAATGAAATTTTCGGACCTATGTTCGAATCTTATTTCAGCCACAGAACTTCGGTCTTTCGGAATTTCGGTTAGCTGACAGGATATGCACACCTTTGATTCAAGATGTACCATCTGTGAAAATTTGAAGAAAATCCGACCATAAATGACGGCTGTAGAGCGCGAACACCATTTTTCACTATTTTTAGCTGTGACGTCATGTGACGTCATAGGGTGCTGAAAATCATTGAAATCAAAATTTCCTCACGTGACTAATAAGCCATAAAAATTTCATCGTCCTAGGTCCATTGCAACATATTAAAATAAGCGTTTAGTTAGGAAGAAGAAAAGAATAATAATAACTAGATTTCGTTTGCACGGCAAACGATAGGACTTTCTGCAAACCGCTTAAAACTCAATCAAACTGAAAATTATTAATACGGAATACGCAGAAAATATTAGGTATCTAGAGTGTAACCTATACATTCTTTGAAAATTTTCAAAAAAATCACCAATTTGCTACAAACTTTTTGATCCAACGTCTATTCTGAAGTCATATGGTTGTGAATATAATTGCATATGAAAATTCAGCATGTTTAATATATATGCCCTAAATTTTTTGTAGTTCTGGACCATTGGGATCACACTGAATTTTTTTGCACGAGAAATGAAA
Organism: Solen grandis; assembly: GCA_021229015.1. NCBI lineage: Eukaryota > Metazoa > Mollusca > Bivalvia > Adapedonta > Solenidae > Solen > Solen grandis. The sequence goes on from CM037778.1 coordinate 37,931,263, forward strand.
ACAAATAATAACCTATGATGTCAAATGACGTCCGGCCTATGAAAGTCTGAAGAAAACCTTTAAAATTACAATATGTGTGAATTTCAGCTTTTTATCTCATATGGAGTGCTCAATCTGATTAAAGTCATCTCCTATATAAACGCTACGCTACATAAGATTGTAGGAAGATCGTGTACTTTAGTCAGATTTGTACTAAATTTAATTTCGAGGTCACATCTTTTTTAAACTTGGTTTCACCACAGAACCTTGGTCCTTTCAGTATTTTGGAAATGAAAGTAAGGATGCACAACAAAATCCTAACTTATACCTTCTGTGAATTTACTAGAAAATCCATTCAAAAATAAATTCTGCAGAGCGCGTACAAACAGTTTAACTGACGTCAAATCTAGCGTCTATGATGTCATAATTATGATTATGATATGCTAGTTGTCTTTAACTACAGAATATACCCAGTCAGCAGAAGTTATCGGGGCAATATAGCACTGATATTGGCACCTATGTCTGCACTGTGGATGATTAATACCTCCACAAAATGCTTTGATACAGGAGAAGCCACACTCCAGGCAGAGCATAGATAAGCACCTGTATACATAGTATATTATATATGATAGCAATCAATAAGTAAATAAAGTCATTTTTTAAAGTGGATAGAGAATCAGTTATGGTTATTTGGCACAGCAGTATAAAAGTGTAGTCATAGTTCTTAGACATTGCACTTCTCTTAGTCGCCATCTGTTTACATTTTATGTTTCAAGTAAATACCATGTATAATATTCAAGTTAATGTCGAGACAAGAAAAAAAGAGCTATTTAACAAAGGGAGATAATTAAACAAGAGGGCCATGATGGCCCTGAATCACTCACCTGATTATAAATGAGCAACATATGTTGGATTTTTCATATTGACCTACTTTTTGACCCCACATGACCCACTTTTGAACTTGTCCAACATTTTATGGAAACAGACATTCTGAACAAGTTTCATGAAGATATGGCCAAAAATGTGGCCTATGGAGTGTAAACAAGGTTATTTATAAGATTTGACCTCATGACCTACTTTTTTGACCCCACATGGCCAAAATTCGAACTTGTCCAAGATTTGATGGAAAGAAACATTCTGACCAAGTTTCATAAAGATTGGGCAAAAAATGTGGCCTCTAGAGTGTTAACAATGTTTTTCTAAGATTTGACCTCATGACCTACTTTTTGACCCCACATGGCCCAAAGTCGAACTTGTCCAAGATTTTATGGAGAGAAACATCCTGACCAAGTTTCATGAAGATGGGCAAAAAATGTGGCCTCTAGAGTGTAAACAAGGTTTTTCTAAGATTTGACCTCGTGACCTTCTTTTTGACCCCTTATGACCCAATTTCGAACTTGTCCAAGATTTTATTGAGACAAACATTCTGACCAAGTTTCATGAAGATTTGCCTAAAAATATGGCCTCTAGAGTGTTAACAAGCCAAATTGTTGACGACGCACGACGAACGAAGGGCTATCACAAAAGCTCACCCTTGAGCCCGTTGTGCTCAGGTGAGCTTAAAATGGGACCAGGTAGAGTTACAGTTCTTGGACACTGCAGTTTTCCTAGTTGCCATCAGATTCTGGTTACATTTTAAATTTCAAGTCAATACATTGTATAATATTTGAGCAATGTTCCGGACAAGAAAAACAAAATTAACCAAAGGGAGATAATGCGAAAATGAAACCAGGGCAATAATTGAAACAACTCAAGTGAAATTTATGACATGCACCTATCCACCTGATTATCAATTCACACACAACATTTGAACCGAGTTGGTTAAGAAATGTAGTTCGCGTCACAAATATTTAAAGTCAAATCAGGGGCAATAACTCTGTAATCCTCGTGGGAACGAAGTGAATTTTGCGTCTTGTACATCTACTGCTAATGAAGAACATTTTTTGCAAAGTATTAGATGAATTAGACTGAAATTGAAAGAGGAATGCACTGGACAAGACATTTCAAGTTGATTCAGGGGCAATAACATTGTAATTCTTGTGGGAATGAAGTGAAATTTGCGTCTTGCACATTTAGTTCTTCTGTCAGGGGTCAAGATAAGCTGCGTATTTGCGTAATAACACAAATAAAATAGATAAAAACCCAATTCTTTTAAAATTCTAGAGTATCAAAAAGCAATTAAAATTAAATTTCTCAAATATCCAAAATATTAAAAAGTACTGGCATGCAACATTTTGAAACAGAGTGATGTTTACAAATACTCATATATGTTTGACTGGTTACTTGCGAATTCACAAAATAGTCTTCAAATGATTTCCGGTAATTTCCTACTTTGGGTTCCATTCAAGTAAAACATAAATCCAGTCTGTCTTATTTGTTCATCTGACGCTTTTCTATTTGTTTGCTCTTTTCTATTTGTTTGCTTCAAATATGGTTACATAAGGCAGGAAGAAACGGGTAAACGTTTAAAAAAAACACTGAGCAGATACCTAGCACTGCAAACCAAACATCAGGCATTTGTGTCACAATAATTGACGATCTGGAAGTTGAGATAGAGTCGATAGCATCCAATTCCATGTTAATCAGTAAATAATATGTTTTAATTCAATATTTAAAAGTGCTAAATCTTTGGATCAGGAAGATCAAATATGATTGAATGTTTAACTTTTTTTTTATTTAATTGTTGAGGAGCTAATGATAAATCCTGCATATGATAATTGTTAAATTGACAATGTTGCATACAAGGACAGCAGGCGCATATACCAGTAAGAACATGTACTGTTATTTCAATTCCAAAATTAAGTTGATGAAAAAAAAGTAATTGACTTAATTTTGATGGAGTAACCATATTTTCATTACTCAATTAAAATTGTGAAAACCCAATTCCTTGAAAATTGATGAGTAAATACCCAATTGACCTCAAACCTTATCTGTAGCCCTGTTCTGATAAATATTTATGCCAAGTATCAGGTGAAATGGCTGAAAGTACCGGACAAGATTTTGCTTAAATACTGCATGACTGACTGACCAACCAACCGACTGACCAACCAACCGTCCAACAGGCTGATTCTCTTCCATTTGTGCTGGTATACAGGGGTTTTCATTTCAAAATAAATCAACAAAAACCTAGTATCATATTAATTAATATAAAATCTTAAGGTTTTTAGAACAGGGTTGCTTGCAAAACTGTTCTAAGGAAGCACACATTTTGGATTTGACAACAGTTTGGGGCTATATTAAGAAATTTTTTATTTATAGATTTCCCTCTTTTTTACTACACAGAGAAAAAAGTCCAAAATTTATTTTCTCTCTTAACACTCAATGGTGACAATTTTCATGTTTATTTCAGACTCAGAATGATTGCGATTAAAACTAAATAAAAATGTATTGAAAATAGATGCTGGAGATATTGTATTTAATAAACTGTAATGAAAACATATAATAACTAGATTTCATTCGTTGATACGAATGATGGGACTTTCTGCTACATTTGTTAAACACTTAAAAGCTAAAAAAGTAAAAGGATATGAAATTCCAGCCATTAACTTGCTTTTGTATGGCCATAACTTAAATAAACTTTGAAAAATATAACCGTTTAACTTGGAGGAAATGGCAAAAGTAACTGAAAATCATTTTTTTTATATCGATTTATTTAACTTGGACTATTTTTATAATCTATGTTACAAATCAAATTTATTTAAAATGCTTACAATTCGAATTTCATCCTGTAATAATTGCCGAAGACCGCGTAAAAGCTTGTGTAGACAGCGTCAAGTTTGATGTCATGTGACGTCATAGGCATAAAAAAGTAAAAGGATATGAAATTGCAGCCTTTAACTTGCTTTTGTATGGCCATAACTTAAATGAACTTTGAAAAATAAACCGTTTAACTTGGAGGAAATGGCAAAAGTAACTGAAAATCATTTTTTTATAACGATTTATTTAACTTGGACTATTTTTATAATCTATGTTACAAATCAAATTTATTTAAAACGCTTACAATTCGAATTCCATCCTGTAATAATGGCTGTAGACCGCGTACAAGAGTGTGTAGACAACGTCAAGTTTGATGTCACATGACATCATAGGCATAAGAAAATCAATGAAATGAAATATTAAGTATCTTAAATATAAGTAATTTTTTCATGCTCCTTGCAACTTTGCAAAAATAACGCGTAGATATATTAACATTCTTTTTGACCTTATGACGTCAAATAACGTTAATCCAAGTCTTAAAGACTAATATTCAGTCCAAATATCAACTTTCTAAATCATCTCGAAGCGATTTTATATGTTTTTGAAATTTGACGTCAATGTTTCGAAACTTGGATTCGCCATAGAACCATTGCCTTTTCGTCTTTTCGAATTTGTAAAACAGGACCCGGGATACACAACTAGAGCGTTACATATATATTCTTTGAAATTTGTTGAAAATTGGTCCAAAAATAATGGCTGTACACCGCGTAAAAGCTTTTTGTCCTGACGTCAAATCTGATGAGATATAACGTCAAATTAATATGAATTACATTGCATTCTAAAGCATTTCTAAAGTATATACCATAAGATTTCATGGTCCTGGGAAGTTAACAACATTTTAAATTTATGCGTATATATCAGAAATAATTTTTGACCTTATGACGTCATATGACGTCAAATGACGTTCATCTTCATAGAATGTAAAGCACTGTTGGAGACTTATTTACTTTCCAAATATTAGATTTCAAACTCATCTGGAAACGATTTTATACGTATTTAAAATTTGACGTCAATGGTTCGAGTATTGGATCCGCCATAAAACCTTTGCATTTTTGAATTTGGAAGAACGGACACCGGGATGCTCAACTATAATCTAATATACACTTTCTATGAAAATTTGATGAAAATCGGTTCATAAATAATGGCTCTGGACCGCGTACAAACTTTTGTAGCTTATTTCACGTGTGACGTCATGACGTCATAGAGATATGCAAATCATAGAAATCAAAATTTCTGCGTTTGAAGCATGTGTCATTAAATTTTCATTGCCCTTCGACAATTTCAACATATAGAAATATTCTTGTTAATATTAGAAATACATTATCATATAATGACGTCACGTGACGTCATATGACATTTATTTTCACAAAATGTTTAACACTCCCAGAGACCTATATACTGACTAAATATCAACTTTCTATCTTAAATAGGACAGATTTTATAAGCATTTAAAAATTTACGACCTTGGTTCGAATCTTGGATTCGCTATAGAACCATGGACTTTTCGAATTTTGAAAAATGGACACCGGGGTGCACAACTAGAACTTAATATACACAATCTGTGAAAATTTGATGAAAATCGGTTCACAAACAATGGCTGTAGACCGCGTACAAACTTTTGTAGAATATGGCAAGTGTGACGTCATATGACGTCATATGCCTATAAAAACTATTGAAATAGAAATTATATTGTCTGAAACATATGCCATTAAATTTTCATTGCTCTTCGACCATTTCAACATATAGAAATAATCTTGTTAATGTTAGTAATATATTTTCATATAATGACGTCATGTGACGTCATATGATGCAAATTTTCAAAATATTTTTAAGACTCCGAGAGACCTACATACTGACCAAATATCAACTTTCTATATCAAAAAGGACTGATTTTATAATAATTTGAAAATTTACGACCTTGGTTCGAATCTTGGATTCGCTATAGAACCTTGGCAATTTCGAATTTTGAGAAACGGACACCGGGATGCACAACTAGAACTTAATATACACATTCTGTGAAAATTTGATGAAAATCGGTTCATTAATAATGGCTCTGGACCGCGTACAATCTTTTGTAGCTTATTTCACGTGTGACGTCATATGACGTCATATATATATGAAAATCATAGAAATCAAAATTTCAGCGTTTGAAACATATGTCTTTAAATTTTCATTGCCTTCGACAATTTCAAAAATTGGTAACGTCATATGACGTTTATTTTCACAAAATCTTTAAGACTCTTAGAGACCTATATACTGACCAAATATCACTTTTCTATCTCAAATAGGACTGATTTTATAAGCATTTAAAAATTTACGACCACGGTTCGAATCTTGAATTCGCTATTGAACCATGGACTTTTCGGATTTTGAAAAACGGACACCGATTAATATACACATTCTGTGAAAGTTTGATGAAAATCGGCCCATTAATAATGGCTCTGGACCGTGTACAAACTTTCGTAGTCAATTTCAAATGTGACGTCATATGACGTCATAGGCTTCTGAAAATCATTGAAATCGAAATTTCAGCATCTGAAGCATGCGGCATAAAATTTTCATTGCCCTTTAAAAATTTCAACATATAGAAATAATTTTGTTAGAATTAGAAATTCATTATCATATAATGACGTCACGTGACGTCATATGACATTTATTTTCACAAAATGTTAAAGACTCCCAGAGACCTATATACTGACCTAATATCATCTTTCTATCGCAAATTGGACCGATTTTATAAGAATTTGAAAATTTACGACCTTGGTTCGAATCTTGGAATCGATATAGAACCTTGGACTTTTCGAATTTTGAAAAACGGACTTCGGGATGCACAACTAGAACTTAATATACACAATCTGTGAAAATTTGATGAAAATCGGTTCACAAACAATGGCTGTAGACCGCGTACAAACTTTTGTAGCATATTTCAAATGTGACGTCATATGACGTCATAGGCATATGAAAATCATAGAAATCAAAATTTCAGCGTTTGGAGCATGTGTCTTTAAATTTTCATTGCCCTTCTACAATTTCAACATATAGAAATATTCTTGTTAATATTAGAAATACATTATCATATAATGACGTCACGTGACGTCATATGACATTTATTTTCACAAAATGTTTAAAACTTCTAGAGACTTATATACTGACTAAATATCAACTTTCTTTCTTAAATAGGACAGATTTTATAAGCATTTAAAATTTTACGACCTTGGTTCGAATCTTGGATTCGCTAAAGAACCATGGACTTTTCGAATTTTGAAAAACGGACACCGGGATGCACAACTAGAGCCTAACATACACATTCTGTGAAATTTTGATGAAAATCGGTCCAGAAATAATGGCTGTAGACCGCGTACAAACTTTTTCACGTGACGTCAAGTCTGACGTTATATGACGTCATATGAATATGAAATTCAATGCATCCGAAAGCTCATGGTTTGAAATACATGCCATAAAATTCTGATTGTTTAGGGCCAATAGCAACACATCGAAATTAACACAAATATAAGAGGAAGAAAAAAAGAATAATAAGAAGAAGAAGAAGAAGAAACAGTACAAACCCAATAGGACTTTCTGCCAGGAGGCAGGAAGTCCTAATTATGCAGAAGGCAAATTCCCACTTCATGCTTAGATATTTCGAACCATAACTGGCTGGAAATTCCAGCAATAGCCGACAATATATAAATTGTAGGTTTGAGTCCCAGTCTTTTTTTTTTTTCCTTTTGTTTTTTTACAGCTAATTGTTTTGTTTTTTTTAATTTCTTTTGAAATATTAAGCATACATATTTTTGCCATAATGAAAATCAGTAATTCAAGTTCATGTGTGCGTAAATATATAAAACACTAAGTTACATGTAAATCAGATCTCTCTCGAGGACGCACACTTTAAAAATTAAAATTATGTGCGTCTCCTCGGACGCATGAATATTTCATACATTGAAACTCAGATTATCACGGTTAATGATTTGTCTTAACCGTTTACTCAGTTCAACTTCATAATGGGTTTTCCCCATGCGCTTGCGACTAGCCCGTTGATGTGCAACATGCTTTTATTTGCCAACATATCATAATCCCTACTGGGACCTATGTTTACATGCACTGAAATACACACGCGTGTGTATATATTCTCCAAGTACATGATTGAAATCCTTTGCTATTATATAATCTTAACGGAGCTGTATTTCAATAGAGATTTGACTGTTTCATTACATTTTGGAGTATACTTAGTTCATGTAAATTTTAACACCAATGAACTAGCAGTATAATTGGACATTTGTTAAGTAAAGATGACCTGTAATTTGATGGTTGTCGCATTACGACAGAATATGTTCAAAATCAAAACCTACAAGATGTAAAAAAGAAAGACCAATGCTGTTTTGGGTTAAACATTATTTCAAATTGCCTACACATACCATCTTTTCTACATCTGTTCAGCATTCTTGTCCTATTTTTTGATAAACAAAAATAAACAAATTTAAAAAAGAATCTTACCATATAAGAATATATAAGAAAAAATGAATTCAGGTTTTGAAAAAGACAATAATGTAATGCCCAAGCATTACTAATTTTCTTTACCTTTGTTTTTGTCTTTGGGTTGGATCAATTTGTATCTGCTATTTGCAGCGTCTCTGACAAATCACATAAATTTTGACAGTTGACTGACTTGTCTGCCAGCAAACTAGCCAAATTAATGCATTACGCCAGTAATATTCTCTTCACCTCCGTGTCACATTTGCAATCTGTCTCGATGTAAACATGCCATGTACTGATGTAGGCTACAGTAATCCATTTCTGTAATGTCTGTATTTAGATTTTCAGTGTGATTTAGATGTCATTTCCAGCTTGATTCACTTTTACAAGTTATAATTAAGGTTTATGCCAAGTAAATCCGTTTAATTATTGGTAGAACATTGTATTTTTAAAAGTTTTAATCTGCAAACCCCCTTTTACACGAGGGCGACCATTTTGTTTACATCTTGGGTAGCTCTGTGTACTGTAATGTACTAGTGTATACTATATTGATAAAGAATAGAATTGAAACACCATTAAATTATTGTCATCACTTGTTTAGCTAGTAATATCAATATGATATTAGTAAAAAGTTTATTTTGCAATTTATATGACTAATACATATCTGTGAACTTATATTTTCCGAAAATGCTTCAATTAAGGTGAAAGCGAAAGTAGGATATTTTTCGAATATTCTACAATAGGGTTTAAATTCCTATTTTTGATGTTACTTCCTTATACTTAAATCAATTTTAAAACTCTAAGTACCAAAGTAATCGTCCTAAAATTCTCTACATCTCACTCGCTTAATGTGAGCCCTTATTTCGAAGAGTTTTAAGATATTAGCCGTACAACTTTGACAACACGGCAGAATCAATTTTAAAAATGAATATATTAAATTTTGCTGAAAATTCTCTACATTTCACACGCTTTATGTTTAGGAATATTTTTAATACTTTTTGAGATACAAGCTTTTAAACCTCCTGAAGAATGAAAAAATCATCAAAGCTATATGCACGAATTTCGTTTTTTTCCCATAACTCCATAAATCTTTGGCCAATCATTAAACTCTAAGCGTCAAAAGAACGGTCAAACATTGCTCTACAAATGATATCCATCATCATATTTTCAAAAATCAAAGGTTTTCGAGCGAGATATAAACTGTTAAACACACTGTGGGTTACCAAATTTTCATTTTTCCGCCATAACTCAACCGATTCAACCCCGATCATCAAAAACTAAATATCTTCTGAAAGGTATTTCCAAGCACTACAAATTATACGCATAGTGTCTCGATAGAATATTTACCGTTTTTGAGATATTTAAGGCCAAAGAAAAAGCCGATAATTGATATATGACCTTGACCTTTGGGATTTTCCGGAAACGGAAGTGACATGGCTCCATAGAATCTAATACTGCATCTTCAGACAAAATTTCAAGCAAATCATACAAAAAATAAAGCCTACAGGGCTTAAAAACCGTTAAGTTTTTATACGAAAGTTTTATTAGCATTATGACGTCATGTGACGTCAAATAGCGTTCATCTTTTTAGAATATAAAGAAGACCTAGAGACTAATATTCAGTCTAAATATCAGCTTTCTAGCTCTTCTGGAAGCGATTTTATACGCATTTGAAATTTGACGTCATTAGTTCGAATCTTGGATTCGCCATAAAACATTTGCCTTTTCGAATTTGGAAAAACGGACACCGGGATGCACAACTAGAGCCTAACATACACATTCTGTGCAATTTTGATGAAAATCGGTCCAGAAATAATGGCTGTAGACCGCGTACAAACTTTTTCACGTGACGTCAAATCTGACGTCATATGACGTCATATGAATATGAAATTCATTGCATCCGAAAGCTCATGGTTTGAAATATACACCATAAAATTTTATTAGAACCTTAAAAAAATAGAAAAAAAAACATTGAAAAATATAAAGATTAATTCCGTTAGAAAGAATATATATTAAATTCCCTACCTTTTACTTCTTTTTTTTTTCGTATGGACTTCTCATGCATGAACTTTTTGAAATAAGCCATATTCCAAAAATAAACAAGTAACAGGGATTTGAAGTTCAGTAGAATTTAGTATTCCGTATATATAAGAAAAAATATGTTTTGTATGTATGGAGTACTATTATTTTCAGAATTTTATTTTAAATTACTGAACTTCAAATCCCTGTGATATTTATTTCAATTTAAAAACACACACTCACAGACAAGTGAATTTATATCTAAGTCTTTAAATAATTTATTTTACAACAAGAAAATTACCAAGAAACAGCTGATTTCTCCATACTGCCTGGGGTTTTTTTTTCTTTCAACGCCCGAATAGTCAGCCCTTTAATAATTTAAATTTAACGGTTTGACAGATTGCGGGAAAATAATCGCAATATCGCTGACCAATTTCGCAGCGTAAAAATCCGAATCATCCCGAAATGTACTGCGCTGCTGGTCCAGGTTGTTGTCCTTTTCTCGGATTCGCATATATTTCAAACAAATAAACATTCAAAGGAGGATTATTTTCACGACAATTTTGTATATTTCGATAGAGAAATATATATTTGAGTGATTCCGTATGTTAACTTCATAGATTTATTTGAATGATTTGAAAAAACGGAGTTGAAGCGAGTCGACCCCTGAAAAGATGTCCACCCTTATTGATAGTGTATGTACAGTGTGTGTGTGTGTGTGTGGTGTGTGTGTATGGGAGCAAGTCCCTGTGGCCTAGGTCACACATTCAGGATTTTTACTGCCGTCCTTGATAGGACCATTCCCGATTAAAATGTGTCAAAAGTCTGATCAAGATCCTGTGATTCGTGGCTGGAAATTCAACTTTTATTAAAATTTGTAAAAAACATTTATTTAATCACGACAACAATCAGATATTGTTCAGGAGGCGTCCCGATCCAGCCGTTTCCAGCAGAATTCGTCCCGATTATCCGTTCTCAATCCGATTCTGATCCGATACAGCAGAATTTGTCACGACATAGTCACGATTGTAATCCGACTAGACAAAATCGGCTGAGTTTCCCGAATGTTACGGGACGCACCTAACTGTCAGGAGTGCTTGGCCGACCTCTCCGGACCATTCCCGATCCGTAGGACTCTGTTACGAACATATACGACTGCGTTCAGACAATGATAGGACATTGAGGATAGTAATCCGACTTTTTCGCTTTTCGTGTCGTAGCGCTGTCTGATCTCAAACGGGAGCCATAATCGACACTGTGTGAACGCCGCATTACAGACAAATTAGCTTGCAGCGTCTTGAACGGATGACATGTGTTGATCATTTTGTTTAAAACGTCTACACTTATACACGCTCATGGTATCTCAAGCTGGCAATTAAATTACATTGTACTATAACATATATTTTCACATAGGATAAATTTGGAATATAGCTTGTACAACATTTATCGATAGATGCAACAATAAAGTCGGGAAATTGCAATGTTTCAACAACGGTCTAAATGACATGTGTCAAAACGCTCAAAGGATTATGGGTAACACAATGCTGCAACTGATATTCATAAGTAACGTAAATAAAATGATTTGACAAAACATTAAATCATTGTCAACACTTGTTTAATTTGTTTGTTTGTTTGTTCGGTTTAACGTCCCACCGACAGTATTTCAGTCATTTGGAGACGATGTCTACTTAATGCAGTTATAGTGCTGCCACACTGCAGTATCACGCCGTAGACATGTGGCATGATATCACACCCAGTCACATTATCCTGATACCGGGCCAACCAGTCCTGCAACTACCCTTATATGCTAAGTGTCAAGCAAGGGAGCTATAACAGTACCATTTTTTACGACTTTGGTATCGAACCCACGACCTCCCGCTCTCGAGGCGGACGCTCTAAACACTCGGCCACCGGGAACGGTACACCTGTTTAGCTAGTAATATCAATATGATATAAGTAAATACAATCATTAAACTTTAAGCATCAAAAGAACGGCCAAACATTGCTCTACAAATAATATTCATCATCATATTTTCAAAAATCAAAGAATTTCGAGATATAAACTGTTAAACACACTGAGGGTTACCGAATTTTGTTTTTTCCGCCATAACTCAACCGATTCAACCCCGATCATCAAAAACTAAATAATCTGAAAGGTCTTTCTAAGCACTACAAATTATACGCATAGTGTCTCGATAGAATATTTACCGTTTTTGAGATATTTAAGGCCGAAGAAAAACCCGATAATTGATATATGACCTTGACCTTTGGGATTTTCCGGAAACAGAAGTGACATGGCTCTATAGATTCTAATACTGCATCTTCAGACAAAATTTCAAGTAAATCATGCAAAAAATAAAGCCTACAGGGCTTAAAAACCGTTAAGTTTTAATACGAAAGTTTTAAGAGCATTATGACGTCATGTGACGTCATATCGCGTTCATCTTTTCAGAATGTATAGAAGATCTGAAAACTATTATTCAGCCTAAATCTCAGCTTTCTAGCTTTTCTGGAAGCGATTTTATACGCATTTGAAATTTGACGTCATTAGTTCGAATCTTGGATTCGCCATAAAACATTTGCCTTTTCGAATTTGGAAAAACGGACACCGGGATGCACAACTAGAGCCTAACATACACATTCTGTGAAATTTTGATGAAAATCGATCCAGAAATAATGGCTGTAGACCGCGTACAAACTTTTTCACCTGACGTCAAATCTGACGTTTTATGACGTCATATGAATATACAATTCATTGCATCCGAAAGCTCATGGTTTGAAATATATGCCATAAAATTTTCATTGTTCTGAGTCAATGGCAACACCTCGAAATTAACACAAATATAAGAGGAAGAAAAAAAGAATAAGAAGAAGAAGAAGAAGAAGAAGCAGAAGAATAATAAAAAAACAGTACAAACCCAATATGACTTTCTGCCTGTAGGCAGAAAGTCCTAATAACAAACCTAATAGGACTTTCTGCTTTAGGCAGAAAGTCCTAATAAACATAACAAACCCAATAGGACTTTCTGATTTAGGCAGAAAGCCCTAATAAACATAACAAACCCAATAGGACTTTCTGCTTGAGGCAGAAAGCCCTAATAAAAGTTTGGAGAAAGCCGTAATAACAAAGGCAATATGCTTATCGGTCTTGGTGTACACCATTGCATCCTAAAATGCACCTCATCCTCTTAAATACGCATTTGCAATTCACCTTTCAACACGGGTACTCTTTCCTGCGTAGGAACGTCCGGATAACCAACCTAATATCCGCTTTCTGTTTTTACTTCAAATTGCTAGATTTCAGTATACAAGCCCTAATCCGAAAAACATGAATATCTGCTATGTTTGATGACGTAATCACTTGAAATTTTCAGGACATTTTGCACATCTTGGACTACGACATTGGTGCAAATTTAAACTTTAGACAGGATGATCCTTGAGTGAACCTTCACAAATGATGCTAAAATAAACTTGATCCATGTAGAACTCTGGTTGCCATGGGAAAGGAAAGAAAACTATTATGAAAAACTACTGGCCAGATTTCAAAATGTTTTGGTACAGATGTTCCTTGCGTAACTATCTACCAAGATTGCTAAAATTATTCCGATCCGTAAGAAAACATGGCCGCCAGGGGCGGGGCTTATTTGCCTTATGTGTACATAGTTAAAAACTTTAAACGACATCTCCTCTAAAACCGATGGACAGAATTTGATTAACTTGGCAAGGATGATCCTTGGGCGAACCTTCACAAAAGTTGCTAAAATAAACTTTTCCATGTAGAAATCTGCTTGCCATGGCAACGGAAATAAAGAAAAATGAAATAATCTCTTTTTGAACTACTTTTTTTCAAATCATGACCCTGGGGTCAAAATTGGTCTAGCCCCAGGGGTCACTTGATTTAACATAGGCTAATATAGGAAAAACTTGAAAAATCTTCTTCTCAGAAACCACAAGGCCTGGAGTTAAGATATTTTGTGTGCAGCATTGTCTTGTAGATCACTACCAAGTTTGTTCAAATCATGGCCCTGGGGTCAAATTTGGCCCCGCCATAGAGTTCACCTAATTTTACATAGGCTAATATAGGAAAAACTTGAAAAATCTTCTCAGAAACCACAAGACCTGGTGTTTAAATATTTGGTGTTTAGCATTGTCTAGTAGATCTCTACCAAGTCTGTTCAAATCATGAACCTGGGGTCAAAATTGGCTCCAACGCAGGGGTCACTTCATTTAACATAGACTAATATAGGAAAAACTTGAAAAATCTTCTTATCAGAAACCACAAGGCCTGGAGTTTAGATATTTGGTAAGCAGCATTATATAGGAAAAACTTGAAATATTTTCTTCTCAGAAATCACAAGGCCTGGAGTTTAGATATTTGGTTTGTTACATGGGCTAATAGACCTCTACCAAGTTTGTTCAAATCATGACCCTGGGATCAAAATTGGCTCTTATCCAGGGGTCACTTGATTTTACCTACTGATACCAGGTGAGCGATTCAGGGCCATCATGGCCTCATTGCCTGTAAAGAGGACTAGTGATACTTTGTTCCCTTGCATAACACTAAGTTATGGTATTATTGTAGTTATTTTAAAGATGGTTCTCGAAAAGCTAGCATTATGAAACTGTAGATGAAAACAAAGCCACCGATTCCCTTTTGAATGAATTGACTTTAAATTTTAAATTATTTCATCTGAAAACACAGATTTTTATCTGCTATTTATATAAGTTTTCACTCTACAACCGTCAATTCGGGACAGATTTTCTTCATTTTTTTAAGATGGTTACTGCAACATAGATTATCACAATTCACCAAGAAAAAAGGAGTCTAGTTACAGAATGTGTTTGTACCAACGAATGTCAGTATGACATGCACTGATATATAATCCTTATTCGAAAATTGGAACAGTATGACATGCATTGATATATAACTATTGTTAAATTAAATGACTAAAAAGTAAAATTGTAAGTGGCATGTATTCTAAAGTGAACTGACGGTACAACTAGGATTTAATTTTACCAGATTTTTTTAAAATAATTTGATAAAACTAGTAGCTTAATCTGAAGCAGCATCACTATAGCCATTAACCACTACAGCGAAGTTTTTACAGAAGAACTATTACGAAAGATTTGTTTTATTGTAAGATTGGGTCATTACTATCATGCGTGTAATATTCATTTATCCATAATCAATTAAGACGTTACCCTAAGATATATAATTTGAACTGCACTGGAAGTGTACATGAGCATGAAATCAAATTGTGTTGGTTATATTAACTTAACAATTCCTGAATATTTCAACCTCTTTTGGGCAGGTATTGCAGCATTGAGACACATTGAAAATTACCCTTACAAGTTTAAGTATTTATCATTCTGTAATATGAGATTTCTGTTTTGAAAGCGTTTGCATAAGTTAACGGCATGTCAAGGTAATGTCTATAAATAACACTGCATGGCTTTAAAGACTTGACTAAACCCTTACAAGTATAGATCATTCAGGTTATGTGATAATTTTGTTTTGCAAACGTGCGCCAAACGCTAGGTCAAGGACTGACGATAACTAGAACTATCACTTTAGAACATATCTTTTATTGTGTCACAGTTTACAAAGTACATTTGTAACAGCATGTGAACAAATACAACAGAAAAAAAAATATTTTATAGGAACAGTGAAACAACATTTAACGGGTAAACAAACAGACCTATATCAAAATCACAAACACATACATACATGTATATACATACAAATTTTGAGGGGATGGTGAGCCTAACACGCCTAAAATGAGAGAGAGAGAGAGAGAGAGAGTTTACGGGTAAGAATAAACAGATAAAGTATCATAAGAATATAAATCTACTATTTAACTGTTCAAACGTTTATGAATTAAATCGAGAAAGAGAAAAAAAAAATATTTCAGTGACTTAGCAAAATATTGACTATGGTTACAAAAAAAAAAAAAAAATGAAATAAAATAAGTATTCTTTTATGTTGATTGGTTAATTTGTCACAAAAGAATACAGAAGTACATGAGGACGAATAGTATGATAGAAAATATAATAAAGAAACAGTGAAACAACATTAAATTATAAAGTTCAAGATATGCAAATCGACATCTACATTCAAATAAATACAAACGTACGATTTTCTTGTATTTTTCCTTGACAT
Organism: Solen grandis; assembly: GCA_021229015.1. Taxonomy (NCBI): domain Eukaryota; kingdom Metazoa; phylum Mollusca; class Bivalvia; order Adapedonta; family Solenidae; genus Solen; species Solen grandis. The sequence continues at coordinate 37,947,653 of CM037778.1, forward strand.
GTTTTAATTAGAGAGAGAGGGAGAGAGAGAGAGAGAGTGCGCAGTATAGAATATATTGTACTATGTAATTAACGATTTTTGGATTCCAAGTCTAAAGGAAATTAATATCATATTAGAAAGTAATTAAAAAAGTTGAGAATAAATTACTAATGTGGCAGAGCAGTGAACTATAGTTTAAACAATGATAAATTCTAGTTGATAATAGAAGTCGGTTGTTTGCGTCACACTTGCGATCGATGATTTTGATTGGTCATCACGACCTTTGACACACAGCACAGTAACTTGCACGGATTTCACGCTGAGATTAACAGAAAACCATGTGCCACAACTTATGGATCAAACAGCCATTTATTGGACATTTTAGAGGTAAGTATACCGTTTGATAGCTTTATTTGTTGTTAAAAAGATAACTTTGATAAAAATATATCTCCAAAATTTATATTATGTAGTGAAAATAAGAGAGAAAGACTAAAATCGTCACTCATGTAGTCTGTAGACCGCACTCTTTGACCTCGACCAGTTCATCTTACACACATGAAACAATGCATGACAGATACACAAATATTGTAAATAATACAATAATATCTACAAATACATATAGCGCTCTTCAAATAAAACTAGCACTAACAGCCATATATTGTAAACATTTAATGAATTAACGGTATTTGTTTCAATAAAAGTTAAGCGACATATTTTAACCCCTTCCCTCATGTAGACTCATTTTAACGAACTCATTCACACATAAAGCATGATCTGCAGTAAGCCACGGTCAAACCTCACCATATTAAATGGTAAAAATTAATCTACATTACCAGACCATTATGGAGCAGTGACAAGCATAAAACTTGATCAGCCTGCGAGTACAGGCCGATCAGTTTTTATGCCGGTCACATGGGGCTTTTCATTGTTTACTCTATGAGGGAAAGGGCTAAGTAATTATGATGGATGCCAAGAAATAGAATTTAGCAATGAAAAAAAGTGGCAAAATCTAGTTTAAAAGACATTGTTCATTTATATTTAGATATATAGATTTATATTATGTTGAATGTTCATAGTCCCAACATAGATCTACATACATATATATATTTTTTTTTTCTTTCTATCCCTTTCTCCTTTTTTTTTTTTTTTTTTTTTTTCCCCTTCTCTTTTTCCTTTTTTCTTTTTTTTTTCCCCCTCCCTTTTTTCCTTCTTTCTTCCCTTCAGATTAGCATGTAAGTAGACTACACATGAAGAACATGGTAGATATACTGAAGTAAAATGAATAAAGTGGAAAAAAAGCTTTAACAATAAATGTGTTGATAGCCAAATTAACAAGTACCTCTTACAAAGAGAGACAAGCATTGGCAACATTTTATTCAACACATGTATAATGATCTTTAACATGAATAATCCCAATAGATGACCATCTTGTGCGAAACGAAACCTCAAGATGACAATATGGGTTAGAACAACAGGATATAAATTATTTTCTTGCTCATTCATGACAAATGGTTAATGCATAAAATAGCAATACACATGTACATTTATAAAAAAGTTAAGTTTACAAATACACTTAGCTGGTTTAAGATTGTTAGGTCCTTAGTTTTCATTCTTTTGAGGAAATTATGAAAACTAAGGACCTAACAATCTTAAACCAGCTAAGTGTATTTGTAAAAAAGCTCATGCAACACTTTGCAAGAAAATAGTTACATATACATACAGAATGATTTTGAAAGAAAGAGAAGAGGGAAAGGGAAAGGAAAAGGGAAAAAAAAAATGTATTAATATACAGTGCCTGCATAAATACTTCTTACCTCTTTTTTTTTTTTTTTTTTTTTTTTTTTTTTTTTTTTTTTTAAAGTTTGCTTTTTATGCATTAACCATTTGTCATGAATGAGCAAGAAAATAATTTATATCCTGTTGTTCTAACCCATATTGTCATCTTGAGGTTTCGTTTCGCACAAGATGGTCATCTATTGGGATTATTCATGTTAAAGATCATTATACATGTGTTGAATAAAATGTTGCCAATGCTTGTCTCTCTTTGTAAGAGGTACTTGTTAATTTGGCTATCAACACATTTATTGTTAAAGCTTTTTTTCCACTTTATTCATTTTACTTCAGTATATCTATCATGTTCTTCATGTGTAGTCTACTTACATGCTAATCTGAAGGGAAGAAAGAAGGAAAAAAGGGAGGGGGAAAAAAAAAAGAAAAAAGGAAAAAGGAAAAAGAGAAGGAGAAAAAAAAAAAAAAAAAAAAAAAAAGGAGAAAGGGATAGAAAGAAAAAAAAAATATATATATGTATGTAGATCTATGTTGGGGACATGAACATTCAAATAATAATCTAAATCTAAATATAAGAAAAGTCTTTAACTAGATTTGCCACTTTTTTTCATTGCTAAATTCTAATTTGGCACCATTCTATTACTTAGCCATTTGCCACTTATAGTTAACAATGAAAGCCCATGTGACCGCATAATAACTGATGGCCTGTACTCCAGGTGAAATCAAGTTTTATGCTTGTCACTGCATAAATGGTCGGGTTTAATCGATGATAATTTTTTTACATTTAATGGTTGGTGAATGTGATTATTTTACCATGGCTTTGTTACCGCTTACGCAGATCATGCTTTATGTGTGAATGAGTTCGTTATATGTATTTGTAGAAGGGAAGGGATTAAAATATGTCGCTTAACTTTTATTGAAAACAAATACCGTTAATTCATTAAATGTTTACAATATATGGCTGTTAGTGCTAGTTTTATTTGAAGAGCGCTATATGTATTTGTAGATATTATTGTATTATTTACAATATTTGTGTATCTGTCATGCATTGTTTCATGTGTGTAAGATGAACTGGTCGAGGTCAAAGAGTGCGGTCTACAGACTACATGAGTGACGATTTTAGTCTTTCTCTCTTATTTTCACTACATAATATAAATTTTGGAGATATATTTTTATCAAAGTTATCTTTTTAACAACAAATAAAGCTATCAAACGGTATACTTACCTCTAAAATGTCCAATAAATGGCTGTTTGATCCATAAGTTGTGGCACATGGTTTTCTGTTAATCTCAGCGTGAAATCCGTGCAAGTTACTGTGCTGTGTGTCAAAGGTCGTGATGACCAATCAAAATCATCGATCGCAAGTGTGACGCAAACAACCGACTTCTATTATCAACTAGAATTTATCATTGTTTAAACTATAGTTCACTGCTCTGTCACATTAGTAATTTATTCTCAACTTTTTTAATTACTTTCTAATATGATATTAATTTCCTTTAGACTTGGAATCCAAAAATCGTTAATTACATAGTACAATATATTCTATACTGCGCACTCTCTCTCTCTCTCTCTCTCTCTCTCTCTCTCTAATTAAAACATGTCAAGGAAAAATACAAGAAAATCGTACGTTTGTATTTATTTGAATGTAGATGTCGATTTGCATATCTTGAACTTTTATAATTTAATGTTGTTTCACTGTTTCTTTATTATATTTTCTATCATACTATTCGTCCTCATGTACTTCTGTATTCTTTTGTGACAAATTAACCAATCAACATAAAAGAATACTTATTTTATTTCATTTTTTTTTTTTTTGTAACCATAGTCAATATTTTGCTAAGCCTGAAATTTTTTTTTTCTCTTCTCGTTAATTATAATTTGAACATAATAGTAGATTATACTTTATACTTTATTGTTATTCTTACCCGTAAACTCTCTCTCTCTCTCTTTCTCTCTCTCTCTCTCATTACATGCTGTTACAAATGTACTTTGTAAACTGTGACACAATAAAAGATATTTTTTGTGATTTTGATATAGGTTTTTTCCCGTTAAATTGTTTCACTTTCCTATAAAATATTTTTTTTTCTGTTGTATTTGTTCACATGCTGTTACAAATGTACTTTGTAAACTGTGACACAATAAAAGATATGTTCTGTTCTGTTCTGTTCTGTTCTGCAACAGTGAAATGAGGGCGGAATGCATCGATTCTAACAACCTCTGGAAAAAATCATAACTTGTGAGAATTAAATAAATACATAATTTATTGTTTAACATGGGTATTTGTTGAAAATATTGTATTTCTGTATTTCGAACCCACGACCTCCCGCTCCCGAGGCGGACGCTCTAAACAATCGGCCACCCGGAACGGTACACTTGTTTAGCTAGAAATATCAATATGATATAAGTAAAAAGTTGTTTTCTTTCAATTTATATGACTACTACATATCTGTAAACTTACATTTTCCGAAAATGCTTCAATTAAGGTGAAAGCGAAAGTAGGATATTTTATGAAAATTCTTACAATTGGCTATGAATTCGTATTTTTTATGTAACTTTTTTTAAAACTAGGTGCCAAAATAATCGTCTTAAAATTCTCTACATCTCACTTGCTTAATTTAAGAACTTTTTTCTAATGATTCTTAAGATATCAGCCGTAAAACTCTGACATGACGGCAAAATCGCTGAAATTCTACATGTTTAAATTCTTATTTTTGATGCAACTTCCTTATACTTTGATCAATTTCAAAACTTTAGGTACCAAAATAATTGTCTTAAAATTCTCTACATCTCACTCGCTTAATGTGTTGACTTATTCCATATGAGTTTTGAGATATAAGCCGTGAATCTCTGACATGACGGCAAAATCGCTGAAATTCTACATGTTTAAATTCTTATTTTTGATGCAACTTCCTTATACTTTGATCAATTTCAAAACTTTAGGTACCAAAATAATTGTCTTAAAATTCTCTACATCTCACTCGATTAATGTGTTGACTTATTCCATATGAGTTTTGAGATATAAGCCGAAAAACTCTCTGACATGACGGCAAAATCGCTGAAATTCTACATGTTTAAATTCTTATTTTTGATGTAACTTCCTTATACTTTGATCAATTTCAAAACTTAAGGTACCAAAATAATCGTCTTTTTCAGATATAAGCTTTTAAACCTCAAGAAGAATGAAAAAAATCACCAAAGCTATATGCACGAAATTCGTTTTTTCCCCATAACTCCATGAATCTTTGGCCAATCATAAAACTTTAAGCATCAAAAGAACGGTCAAACATTGCTCTACAAATAATATTCATCATCATATTTTCAAAAATCAAAGATATTCGAGGTATAAACTGTTAAACACACTGGGGGTTACCAAATGTTCATTTTTCCGCCATAACTCAACCGATTCAACCCCGATCATCAAAAACTAAATATCACCTGAAAGGTCTTTCTAAGCACTATAAATTATACGCATAGTGTCTCGATAGAATAATTACCGTTTTTGAGATATTTAAGGCCGAAAAAACCCCCGATAATTTATACATGACCTTGACCTTTGGGATTTTCCGGAAACGGAAGTGACATGCCTCCATAAAATCTAATACTGCATCTTCAGACAAAATTTCAAGCAAATCATACAAAAAATAAAGCCTACAGGGCTTAAAAACCGTTAAGTTTTTATACGAAAGTTTTATTTGCATTATGACGTCATGTGACGTCATATGGCGTACATCTTTTCAGAATTTAAAGAAGATCTAGAGACTAATATTCAGTCAAAATATCAGCTTTCTAGTTCTTCTGGAAGCGATTTTATACGCATTTGAAATTTGACGTCATTAGTTCGAATCTTGGATTCGCCATAAAACATTTGCCTTTTCGAATTTGGAAACACGGACACAGAAAGGCACAACTAGAGCCTAACATACACATTCTGTGAAATTTTGATGAAAATCGGTCCAGAAATAATGGCTGTAGACCGCGTACAAACTTTTTCACCTGACGTCGAATCTGACATTATATGACGTCATATGAATATGAAATTCATTGCATCCGGAAGCTCATGGTTCGAAATATATGCCATAAAATTTTCATTGCTCTGAGTCAATGGCAACACCTCAAAATTAACACAAATATAAGAGGAAGAAAAAAAGAATAATAAGAATAATAAAAAAACAGTACAAACCCAATATGACTTTCTGCCGAAAGGGCAGAAAGTCCTAATAAGAAGAAGAAGAAGAATAGGAATAATAAAAAACAGTACAAACCCAATAGGACTTTCTGCCAGTAGGCAGAAAGTCCTAATAATAAACAGTACAAACCCAATAGGACTTTCTGCTTTAGGCAGAAAGTCCTAACTAGATGTCATTCGTTTAAACGAATGATAGGACTTTCTGCAACATCTGCTTCAAATGTAAGTTTCTAACTTTCATCACACATAGAATTTCATCACTCCAGCTCAGTTGTAACCTTGTTTAATTTTAGCCTCATTAGGAAGAAGTATTGAATATTTGTATAGTGCTATATCCTTTCGACACCTGTAACGTAGTTAATCGTATTTAGCGATTTTGGCGTGTTTGGGCTTCCGTAGTTTTGCCATAAATTCCTGGAATTTCGAACTATGGTGATATTTTGAAAGGTAACATCCCAGCCTACAAACTGATGCAATATGAATATCGTTAGCATAACAATGCAGTTTTTAGATGGTCTAAAATGTGGGGCTGCGTGTGAATTTTTCAAGGCTTGCAAACTGCTCGCTAGCTACATAGTGTTGCAAATACGGATTTT
>CM037778.1:37954301-38004301 GCA_021229015.1 Solen grandis
CATGCACTATGAGACGTATAACCTTGAAACTTCATAAATAGACCTCACAAAGGAGAATTGCACAAGTTTTTGGTTTTTTAATTTCATTGCAATTAAAATTTTCTGGAATAATATGTTACATAACTTGAAGCTTGAAGGTGTGTAGACACAATCCATTTCCAATGTTTCTTGTTGGAGTTTTTCCACTTTTATACCATTTTGTGTCCTTAAGATAACTCCAGTTCAACTCATGCTATTGAAATAAAATTTCATTTATGGAAAGAAATTAACGAGAAAAAGTGTCATGCAGAAGTTTCATAGCTCTGGCCTCAGTATTTTTGGAGTTATTCCCCCTTTTCACAATTTCTTGACCACAAAATAACTCTTTATGTTCCAGTTATGGAAAGAAATTGATGAGAGGAAGTGTCACACACAAGGTCCATAACTCTGTACAGAGCTTTAACAATATAGTCAGCCCTTTAACTTTGACTATTTGCATATGTCACTGTGTGCCTTTGTGTATATGTGTATGTGAGGGGAAGGGGGTGGGGGGAGACATCAGTCTTCTAGGAAAACAAATCTGTAGTTACAAAAGTTTTTGCCATTTTAATTTCAAGACAGTACATGCAATTTCACAATGAAGTATTGTTCGACTTATTAAATCATTTTGACAAGATCTTTTGTCAGTTTTGCGAATAAACAGTGATTTTAGAGGAATGCTACTGCTTGCATACATGTATTTAAGAATTAAAATCCTGGCTTGAAAAAGTAGCTTATGGGTATTGGTAGATAAATATACAAGAAATCTGTACATATTATTAGCTCCCCTGTTTTTTTAAGAAAAAATATGAGTTATTGTCGTTGGTATTGTTGGTGAAACTTTAACCTTGGCCATAATTTTTAAGCTATTAAACCGTCTGTCATCAAACTTTATATATTTGCTTACAATCACAAGGGCTATATTCTTATTTTAGGTCCATTTTGACAGAAATTTTCTCCCCTTTTTAAAAAAAAAAAATTAATAGATGAGCGTTGGCATCCATATGCAATGCTCTTGTTGTAGAACCTATTGAACAAGAATTTGCTCTCCAACCTGACTTTTCATTTGTCTAATAATTATGTAAATTGTTGTAATCAAGTGTAAAAACAGTTTATTGCTGTACATATCCATCATGTTGCATTGTACCTTGAAGCTGCTGGTGGTCTGCTATGACTCTGCATATGCCAGTAGACGTGACACTGCTGAAGTCACCATTGGTGTTCTGAGAGACGAGAGAGGACCAATCTTTACCCCCTCCGCAACTTACCAAACTACGATCTCGGAAACCACAACTATTGGCACAGTTGTAATTGACACGGATGCTATAGATGAAGATGGGGTAAGTGAAAAGCTGTCTCTGATGTTAATCTTATTCATTTATCTGTACTCTGGCAACTGTGTCAGCTTCTTTGATCTTACAGCACAAATTATTTTCCGTAATTCTAACATACATATAAAATGGTAGGAGTTCTGTTGAATTCTTGTTGTATATGATACCCCAGCTGAAGTGAATGCCATATAGAAATCATGCTTGAAGTTGGGGCTTTACAGGAATCATGTTGGTAATTTTGTCATATCCAATTTTTTTATGTCATGTTTTTTTGTTGTTTTTTTAATCCATACCTTATCAAATTGCAGATTCTGTCAGCAACATCATTATAGTAGTCATGGCAACATAGGTAATATAAGCAAGTTTAAGGTTGTTGTATTTGATTCCAATGTTTGTTTTACCTGCAGGATGTTGTCAGCTACAGCTTCATCAATAGTACCAATAATGGTGGTGATTACTTCTACCTAGATCCACAGACTGGAGAAATCTCTGTCCGAAATACATTGATCCGCACATTCTTTGTTAATGATTACCTTGTAAGTTTCATTATCCGTGCTGTTAAAGTTTTAGTAATGATTTGTTGATGTAACAGTAACTTTGACAACTGGCACTTTTTTTTGTAAGTGTTTTTTTTTTCATATATTTCTTTTTGGATAAAATCTGTAGAAAATCAATTAAAATAATTGTATGTATTATTGATATGTTAGATATGGATTCATACTTAAGTTTCTTGATAGAAATAGTTTAATTAGTTACAACGCAGCAGCTTATTTCAGCAGCTATTGTTATATTTACCTTTTTGTAGATGACAATCCGGGCATCAAGTCGCCTTAGGAATGCATTAGCAACAGCTCGTATCTTCATCACTCGAGAAGTCAATCAGCCTCCATTCTTTATCAATAACCCATATAGAGTAACAATAAATGCCAATCGTCAAATCAATAATACCATCATTACTGTGACTGCCTCAGACTCTGACTTGCAGGTGAGTATATCTTTGTTGCTGAACCCTACACTTCTAATGTTTTCCTCTACTATTACTTGTTCTTAACATGGCGCTTTGCCGTAGAGTACAATGTAATGAGTTAAAGGTTTGAGCTTCTTGTCATTTAAAAATGATTCACATATAAAATTAATTATCTGACAAGTCATAATTCCTAATAATTTAAATCCAGGTAAATATAATTGAACAAAAGATGCAGAGAGAAGTTATCAGCAGTCTGTCAGCATCTCAACACTTTTCCTGTAAGTGAAAATTTTTGTCAGAAACTAATGAAAATGAAATTATGAAAAATTACACTGAGTTTATGTTGTGTTTACACAGGGCAGTATAAGGTACAACACCATTGGCTACTTCCCAGCAACAGACTATTTCAGCCTGAACAGTGTCAATGGGCAGGTTGTCTTGACTCGCTCTGTGTTTAATGAACAGTACAACTCCTTACTGTATGTGGTAAGTAATCCCTACAGTATTCATATTTTGCACAAACAAAATTTAATTTTTTTGTGTCACCTGCTGTAAACAGAAGGGACACATTGGGATCACTTTTCCTGTCGTCTGTCTCTTTCTCCATCACACGTGGTGACACATATTCCAAAGAACACTGTTTTTTTATTATTCATGAAGTTTGTTCATTAAGTATACAGTGCAACATCTTTAAACTACTTCTTTTTATTCTGCAATTCTTACATTTAGAATTTAAAAAGTTTAGGAACTCAACATTGTTACAAACTTTAAATGTATAGGTTTTACTGAATATTTTCTTAGAGGTAAATAGGGTTTAATTATCTCTTATTAGAAGTGGATAGGCTTATCATGATGAAAGATATCATGGTTAGAATATTTTAAGATGTGAACTCCATCAGAATGCCATTTTCATTTTTCAGTTGTCTGTAGAAGCTTACGACACTGCATTCCCAGAACAGAGGACAAGAGAAGATGTTTTGATTGAGGTCATTCGTAATCCAAATAGCCCCATTTTTGTCAACAGTTTCTACAGTCAAACTGTGAGCGAGAACGTACCTCTGGGTACACAGGTGCTATGTGTCAATGCTACTGACAGTGACCTAGATCCCATCACATATGAGATTACAGGTGTGACCAACCAAGGCAATACATTTGTTGGCACAAACTTCTTCTATCTGACATCCAGTGGCTGTTTGTATGTTTCACGATTCTTGTTCGAGTCCCAGGTCAACACCTACACATTCACAGTTCGAGCTAGGGACAACAGCTATCCAGAGAAGTTTGGTTCTGTGACAGTGCAAGTATTAATACAGCGAGACCAGTTCACGCCCCAGTTCACCCAGCAGAACTACGCCGTCACCATTCAGGAGACATCTCAAGTCAACTCCACCATTCCAATATTAACTGTGTCAGCCACAGACAATGACCTCAAGGTTCGTCTCAAAAATCTCAAATACAGTCTTATACATTTAATAGATATATGAATCCAGCTGAGTCATCAGGTTAGGAATTATCACACATTTTAATATGATTTGAAACCTTTCATTTCTGTTCTAAAGCTTTGTTTTTATTGTATTCATTTTGTAGCTAATGTCATCACACACAAACTACTATATACTGAGAATTTTTTTTTTTTATTTCAGGAAAGCCTGGTCTATGAGGCTGTTGGAGATGGCTCAGCCCTGTCATTCTTCAGGCTTCAGGGACGCAGCATTTTCGTTAGGCAAAGTCTCCTGACAGAGAACCAAAATCTATACTTTGTAAGTACACTTTGATGTATATCCATGTATATCATCTTTGTGCTTTGATATAATTATAAGTACTTATTCCATAGGAATAGTCACTGATGATTATAGTCTGCTATTCCTTTTTGATATACTTTTATAAACAGACCATGTGTAGAGGGTGTAATATGACCATGTACATTTCTATGACAGATGAGTCTGCGTGTTTACGACACCTTCTACCCATTCAACTATGGCACAGCTGTGGTACAGATCAACATCATTCGTAATCCAAATGCTCCGGTCTTCAGTCGGCAGAGTTATTCAGAGACTGTCAATGAAAACTTCCCCGTTGGAGATGTCGTAGTACCTGTGCGAGCCACAGACAGAGATGCAAATGTAACTACTTGGAATTCTTAGCCAAAATCTATATGTAAAGGCTATTTAAGTATGATACAGTGGTCATCTTTCATGTTGGCTAAGAATGGCACAAATTTGATTTGAACAAAAATTTTCTTGGAAGTATTTATTTTTGGTCACTTGTCTGTGCTATTGACAATACAGTCCTTGATATCCTGGCTTTTCAAATGCATATTCAGTCTATATTTATTTTTCATGAATTCAGAAAAAAAGTAATTCTTCTAAATCAGTGTTAAAACATTTCATAGAAGAACTTCTTACATGTATAATTATGTAACATTCAATGTAATTCTTTGATTTATTCTTCAAAAACATTTTTTAGCCTATTATTATGTATGCTGTTTTTATTCTTATTATGAATTCACCTGCGGCAGCTGGGTGGTGTCTTGACCACATTTGAAAACCAGTCAAAATGTCCCAGACACTCCCAAGTTTCAACCCTTGAATTGATAAAATTGCAGAACGGGCATTTTTTGCAATAACCAGCACATTGTTTGCTTTGTCTAGTCCATTATGATGATAATGTGCTCAAATAATCATTGCATTTCACATTCTTTTAGTAGACATGAACCTTTCCAGGATATGTACATTAATCACTCTAGAATAGTATATTAATCACTCCAGGATATGAACATTAATCACTCCAGGATATGAACATTAATCACTCCAGGATATGTACATATATCACTCCAGGATATGAACATTAATCACTCTAGAATAGTACATTAATCACTCCAGGATATGTACATTAATCACTTCAGGATATGTACATTAATCACTCCAGGATATGAACGTTAATCACTCTAGAATAGTACATTAATCACTCCAGGATATGAACTTTAATCACTCCAGGATATGTACATTAATCACTCCAGGATATGAACTTTAATCACTCCAGGATATGTACATTAATCACTCCAGGATATGTACATTAATCACTCCAGGATATGAACATTAATCACTCTAGAATAGTACATTAATCACTCCAGGATATGAACATTAATCACTCCAGGATATGAACTTTAATCCCTCCAGGATATGAACATTAATCACTCCAGGATATGAACATTAATCACTCCAGGATATGTACATATATCACTCTAGGATAGTACCTTAATCACTCCAGGATATGTACATGAATCACTCCAGGATATGTACATTAATCACTCTAGGATATGTACATTAATCACTCCAGGATATGTACATTAATCACTCCAGGATAGTACATTAATCACTCCAGGTTATGTACATTAATCACTCCAGGATAGTACATTAATCACTCCAGGATATGTACAGGTCATGATCATGAACTCTGAAGCCTTACAACATATAGGGGCTATGAGGCAAGTTACAAGCTGGTGAGGAATACACTGATTAATCAGGTTACAGTTTTGTTTCATATCTGAACTTGAAGGAAGCCTGTGAAACTTAATGAGTGTTAGAAATGTGTCTGATATTAAATTTCAATGAAGATATGGTATGCAAGAAATATCGTTAGAATGAGAACATATTGCACACCAAGTTTTTTTTATTCTTTACTTACAGGATCGCTTGACATATCACCTGATAGAGGCATTTGGACAGGCAGCTGATTACTTCCTCATCAACTACGATACTGGAGACGTTGTCTTGAAACGCGAACTCCGATTCAATCAGAATGTCAACAGATATTCTGTAAGAAAATTTTATCTATAATATATATTTTTGAAAAAAGTGTTAATATTATTTCACATAATTCACTGCTTTACAAAACAATCACTCCATTATGAAACTCTGAATCTCACTGTTGTGTGATTTAATTGGAGAAGATCATGTTTATCTTGCTTCCATACTGAAGATTCATTCATTTACATTGAACTGTATACAATGCTGTATTGTAAGTATACATACTAATAATTGCGTATTTGCTGATTTTCAGATGGTTGTCCAGGCTAGTGACAACCGAGGTGTGAACACAAGATACACAAATGCATCTGTCACAGTCAATGTTATCCGCAACCAGTCACCAGTCTTTATCAACCAGCCATACAGTACTGTAATCAATGAGAAGGCAAATGTGACTTCTCAGGTTTACCTTGTCACAGCCAGTGACGCAGATCTGATTGGATCCATAAAATACATGGTGCTTGGTGATGTTCCTGCACCCAGCTACTTTTCCCTGAATGAGGACACTGGTGTCATTACAGTCCGCAATAATCTCCGCCAGGATATCACACAGTCATACACAGTATGTTGAACATTATCCATTTTGCTAATCTTTTAACTAAAAACTTAAAATAATGATCAGTTTCGAAATATCAACAAGTTTTGCACTCATCACTTTGTACAAAAAATGGCACAACATGGTTGGTTTGTCTGACTTAAGTTCTAGAAAAGTTAGTTTCACAAAGGAAAGAAATTGCTATACATTATATGTGCTCTCGTATATCAGACTTCACCATTGTTATTAACAGATGGTTTCTTTTCCTATTCACCCTCAGGACTTTTATAACCAATATTCCATACCCTAATAAAGGTTTGGGCCTTTAATAATATAGCATTTCTTCTGGATGACATTCTTAAATGAACAAATATAACACACAGTTGCAGCTGCAGTGCTAAAGGTTTAGTGTAATCAGAACTCTTGCACTGTCTGTGTAATCTGTATCTGGAAGCAACCAAAACCCAATTAATCAACATCCTTAATAGCTCGCCTGCAGTAAGTTGGTATGTAATTGCAGCTGAGAGTTGGTGCCTATGATTCCTTGGTGTCCTATGATGTGGCCACGTCCACTGTCCTGATTACTGTAGTCAGGAACGAGAATGAACCTATCTTCCTGGAGGAACCATATGAGCTGTCCTTGCCTGAGAGTGAACCCATTGGCAGGGTTGTCTACAGGATCACAGCAGCTGATGCTGATGGGGTGAGTTTCCTGAAGTCTTTGACTCAAAATATAGGCACTACTGTTAAATCATTATTTTTTTGTTGGTATGTATTTTCAAGGATTCTTGTTCTAGACAATGTGAGGTGTATCAAATGAACAGGGGGGATTAATATTTGTGGATAAAACAAAATCAACTAAAATTAGTCCCCCACAAAAATAAAAGATTCTATGGTAGCTGCAATTTATGTGAATCATGACCACATCAAAATAGTATAGTTCTTTTAAATATCTTGAAAAAGATGGAATACAAAGCAAAGTATTCCATGATTGACATATGTATTGAAAGGTAACAGGCAATCATAGGTACCCAATAATGCTACTGCAGGAGATAATATTAGTCACATTGGCACATAATGATCTCCCTTGTACACTTGCTTAGCAAAAGAATCATTGCTGTCACAAATGTCATAGGATGATAGTAAGCTTACATGCACAGAAAAAAAAATAAACTGATTTTTTTTTACCACAAGGCAATAATTGATGTTGATATGCTAAGGGAAATGCCACTTGCAGTATAATAAAAAATTGGAGAAAAAAAACCCACTAAATACTGCTTAGTTTTACTAGTAGCAGTGTAAGGGGAGGTTACTACTGTATGGTGTTTGTCACATTAGGTCCCTGATAATGCATGTGTGTAATGTTTAGTATTGAATCTGGTCCTACCTTGCCTTGCTGTATGGTCCCTGTAAGGCACTCTTTGTGTATATGGCAGGATGTGATTCGCTACAGCATGATGGAGGTCATCACCAATAATGTGGCCAGTGAACATTTCTATGTGAACCCAGACAATGGGGAAATCTGGCTCATCAAGTCCCTTCAAGATGTATCACAGAACCAAGTCGCAGTAAGTCTCCTTGTTTGTCCTACCTTCATTCTCATTTCACATAGTACTGTCGTCTGGTAGTGTGTCTGACTCTTAATAACAAGTCAATAAAACCTATTTCAACAATTTGTCCCATCATACTTCAGTCAGTGTCCTTTAATGGGTGCTTAATTTGTAAACAAATTTATTGTCATCCATAATTATCATTAGTACATTCTCATTTTCCATTTTGAAAATCATTACCAACTGGATAACTGTATTTTGTGTTAGTCTTATATGTATTTTGTTAAACACTCACCAAATGTTCATGTAATTTAGGTGGTGTTGGAACTAAAGGAATAACTTTGTCAACATTCTGTCTTGTTACGTGTTTCTGTTTATAATCAACTTATTTCATCATAGATTTTTTGTTTGTATTCACATAGCATACTTTTGGACAGTATTTTCATTTCAACTGGACTTGCAGAAATGCCCTGACCTAATTTGACAACTCCTGATGTCTTGACTTTGTGACCTTCACCTTTACTGATTGTGAGAAAATCATGATCAGTACAGTTTTAATGATTCAGTGTTCACCTAGGCAATGCCCTGACATATAGAAATCTGACCTTGCTTGACCTTAACTGGTTTGTTCAGTTGTGTCGTACTAACCATCCAGATAGTAGCAACACAATGGTGTGGGGTGGGGTATCACTCCCCTGCAGCAGTGGTAGCATCTAGTCATTGATGTGATAGCATGTGTTTGTTATTTCAGTAGTTTTATTTATCACTGTGTGTTGTTATTTTAGAACATCTTACAGGTAAGATGTGCAATATAAATATTTTGGCATGCTTAGATGGCTTTAAATATTTAAGCTTGATGTTTAACCCTTTTTATAACATTACATTATAATGAATGCATAGTTTTTGATTGATGTTGATTATTTTGTTTACAATTTTTAAGATAATAGTTCCCCATATATTCTTTCCTTATCCAGTTTGCTTTCAATGCATAAAGGTCATTTTGGCTGCTTTATATACATGGCTAGATACATAAAAATAATTTGCCAGAGTAATTAAAATTTCATTAGAATAACAGGCTCTTCATATTAAAGCACCAGAGAGCTAGCATGCTTAATAACATTTGAGAGAAAAGGAAGTTTATTTTCCAATTGGATTGTCAGAGAAGTCACTGTCAAAGACAAATATAAGCAAATATAAAATACAAACATATCAGTACAGGGCATTTTTCTTTCTACTTCAGATCCCTTTTAAAATCACTTTAAATTCACTGTGTTTTTTCCAAAAGCTCAAGTTAAATTCATTGAGTTTTTTCAAAAACTCAAGTTTACCCCAGAGTTTTTCTTTCCCCAAACTTAATAGTGCCTCTTCACATCATCAGAAAAAGGTAACCTGATTGCCATTGTTTTCAGTGCTTCTATTCTTTATTTAATGCTTTGCTCATCATGAATACTTCAGCTGGTACTCAGTGACAGAAGTAGGATCTTGTCTCTTAGAATATTTTTCCAATGTAAAATACTAGCCTTGAAATATGCCAAAATCTGAAGAAATTCTTTAGCATGTGCTTGAAAATCTGGTTTGGTTCACCTGTTACAGAATTTTCATACACGCATGCTTTACCATAAAAAAACTAGATCAGAAAGAGAGCAGTTTTCAGTTGGAACAGATTTAATTGTTACCTTCATAGTTCAGTCATGCCCCCAAGCAGTAGGAAATGTGATCAGCCTGTCAGTCATTCAGAGATTGATCTAGTTTTACACTGTTCACTTTTATCATTTACTATCACTTCAGTATCAAATTCCACCAAAAATAATTATTGTCAATTAATAATAAAAACACATTCCACCTTTCCAGTTCTATGAAATAGTCAAGTACATGACAAGGTTGAAATAAATTAATACCTTAATATCTACCGGTTTTCATTTAGATGTTATTTTTATTTGAGAAAAAAACACTGATGAAATCTAAGTATTACATGCAATAAAGTATGTTTGGTGGAATTCAAGGCAGGTTAGTGATATTATTTACTAGCAGTGTAATTTAATATCCTGAATATTTTGCCTGTAGATTCAAGTATGCTTCCATCCAACATTTTATAATATAGTATGATATATGATTTAGATTTGTATTTTTTCTGCTACGAGTTACACATTGGTATTTCTGTGATAAAATCGTTCATATAATTTTAAGTCAATCTTTCAAAAATTACAGGTACTGTAAAAAAAACATAATGCTACAATTTGCAATCAAGATATTCCATTGAAATTATTTCAAAATTTCATCATTTTTTACTTGATTAAATAGACCTGCTTGTTTTAGTCGGACATTTTGTCTGAGAGAGGCATGATAAAAAAACAGAAGTTGTTTATTTTCTGATTCTCATTACAGTTTTCAACCGGTTCATTTTAACTTTAATAAGTTTCACTCACTATGGAGTTATGAGAATTTTATGTAGAATCCATCCTGTCATTTGCAAAGTTAAATATGTTCTTGTTTTTTACAATCTCATTCAGCAGGCAATATAAGAAACTTATTTACTTTTTTGGGGCGCAAATATGCAAATGACAGGATTCTAGACTGAAAGGCATAAATGACAAAATACAAAACTTGTCTGAAGGCTGATTGGTCAAAGTATTTTCCCTGTAAACAGAAGGTCATAGGTTCAATTACATAACATGACAATTGCTTAAGTCTGCTCTGCTGATTTTCTGGCAGGTTCCTGTATTGAAGCTATGCCTGAACTGCATTTGCAGGTTTTGGTTGTTAAAAATATTTTGTATAAAATGGACAATACTTCCTCTTGTCATGGCACCTGGAAAATTGTATTTACCTGTAATTTTTAATCCATAGTCAAATTGCTAATTCAGGTACAAAATTTTGCATGTTTGAAGCTTATCATTTTAGTATAGAAATAGATCCCATTAGATTGATATTTTTTTATATATTTGCATGAATTTACAACCCATTTTCTATTACCACACCTGAGAACAACATGCTTACCTTGTATCCATTATTGTGCATCTTCCATCAACAATTTTCTTTAAATGGCATTTTCTTCAGAAACACATGGTCAAAATAGAAATACTTTATGATCTTATGGTAATTGTTTGGTTGTGTTTAACAGTTATTGAAATCATCTTGACCCGTGCAGAAATCTGGTTTCCAATTTTTATTTCAACAATTATCCAAAACAAAAACATAAATTAACCAACTGTCAATTTTATTTTGATTATTATAACTCAACGGTTAATCCTCTACCAAAAATCACTAAAATATTTCTTTTTCTTTGAAAATTGAAGCTTTCAGGAGTTTGACTAGCCTGAAATGAAAATGCTAATACAATAATGAAGCTTAGATTATACACAGTCTGTACAGCAAGGAAAACTCCATTGTTAAATAAACTATTTAAAGTTCAGTCATTAATATTCATAGTCATAAATTTGTACATGAATATTCATGAGGTATAGGGTTAAATTGTACTGGATGTTTGTCCATTTTATGATTGGCAAGTAAATGCATGATGTTATGTGGAAGTCAGACTCTAGAACTATTTTAATGAAACAAGAACATAATTGTCCTTCTTTTTTAATTAATATCAATATGAATGCTCCATAATTATACGTGTGTTAATCCAATGTATGCAATGTGTTGGCTAGATATCTGTGCGTGCATCGGATCAGAGGGTACCGGAACGCGTTGACGACTCTGTGGTGGTTGTGAACATCATTCGAGACCAGTTCCCTCCACAGTTCATCAGTGAGCCCTATCAAGTGGATATATTTGACAGTCAGCGTCTCAATGTATCCATATTTAGGGTCCAGGCAGTCGATCAAGACCTCCGGGTAATTATCTGACAAAAGTGCTTGACCCCCAGTTGAATGGGTCAAAATTATTGCTTGAACATAGTACACACAAACATACACACAAAAAACAGATGAGATAAGCTTTGGAGTATATTACAAATTTTTTTTATTTTTTTTTTTGAGTTTTTTTTTTAATGACCTTTTTGCTGCGTTTGATATAAAATATATCTGATGGGTTTAAAAGAATGTATAATTATGAGGTTTTGCTCTTTTATGAAAAAAAGATAATTTTAACAGTTTGTGTGGTACATGTAGTGATAAATGAAGACAAATTATATAATAATGCTGCTCTAGAATTTTTTTTTCTCTCAAATAAAGGTATATATGCATATAGCCAAAGTAAATTGAAATGTCCTCAAACCATTTTATCTGCTATTGATAAGGAATGTAGTTTATGTAACTTTGTTATGGAATATTTTCATTTAATAGGGTTCTCTGCGCTTTGAAACCATTGGTCTGTACCCGGCTGAGAGTTTCTTTGATGTCAATCCTGTAACTGGTAATATAATTGTAACACGGTCACTGAAAGAAGATGGATTAGGCCGAGATGTGTACACTTTGCGTGTGATTGTCTATGACGACTTTGACAACCGTCTTCGTGATACTGCTGATGTAAGAATAGGTGTAACCAGGAATCCCAACAGTCCTCAGTTTGGTCAGGGTCAGTATTCAAGGACAATCTCCGAGTTCTACAGCTTCGGTGTTCCAGTATTGAACATAACAGCATCAGATAATGATGGGGTAAGCAACTATTAACAAATTGTATTTGAACTCTGTACCACAGACTTTAATTTTGATGCAATGGAAAACAGTTTGCTCATGCAAAATTGTATCTCAGATCCTGCATGGCAATGTAAATTCCATTGTTTCATGTCATTTTAATTTAAGTAAATTAACATTCTTGAAGTCATAAATTTGTACATGAATATTCATTAAGGAAAGGGTTTATACTGATATTTTTGACTTTATCTTGGCATTTTCTTAAGTGAACATAAGTCAATCCTCATAGTTCATAGTGCCATATAAGCTGTAAGTGATATTTTTTCCAGCTGCTTATTAGCTCACCTGAGCACAATGTGCTCAAGGGTGAGCTTTTTTGATGGCCCTTCGTCCGTCGTGCGTTGTCAACAATTTGGCTTGTTAACACTCTAGAGGCCATATTTTTAGGCCAATCCTCATGAAACTTGGTCAGAATGTTTGTCTCCATAAAATCTTGGACAAGTTCGAAATTGGGTCATGAGGGGTCAAAAAGTAGGTCACGAGGTCAAGTCTTATAAAAACATTTAACACTCTAGAGGCCACATTTTTGGCCAAATCTTCATGAAACTTGGTCAGAATGTTTGTCTCCATAAAATCTTGGACAAGTTCGAATTTTGGCCATGTGGGGTCAAAAAGTAGGTCATGAGGTCAAATCTTAGAAAAACATTGTTAACACTCTGGAGGCCACATTGTTGACCCAATCTTTATGAAACTTGATCAGAATGTTTGTTTCCATAAAATCTTGGATAAGTTCGAATTTGGGCCATGTGGGGTCAAAAAGTAGGTCATGAGGTCAAATCTTAGAAAAACCTTGTTTACACTGCATAGGCCACATTTTTGGCCATATCTTCATGAAACTTGGTGAGAATGTCTGTTTCCATAAAATCTTGGACAAGTTCAAAAGTGGGTCATGTGGGGTCAAAAAGAAGGTCAGTATGAAAAATCCAACATATGTTGCTCATTTATAATCAGGTGAGCGATTCAGGGCCATCATGGCCCTCTTGTTTTATGTATATTTGTATATAAAAATGTGGATTTAGAATTTAGTTCACTTACCCCTGATTTAAGAATTGGTGAGTTTGTGTAAAGGAATAAGACTTTGATATAGGAGTGTTTGAAGATAGTTTGTGTTGCATTTTATCTCTCTGAAGAATGATTTTAATACTTTAGTTAATAGGAGCAAAATATTTTTGAATGCTTGAACATTTATTTATAGGACTCCGTCTCTTATATCATTGAGAGCGACAACACACCAAAACACTGCTGGCACAGTCAGCAACTCACTGGATTTCTTCTACATGCTGCCAGGATCTGGCCAGGTGTATGTTCGCAGATCATTAACAGAGGCCCCACTTAACCAGTATTCGGTATGGTTCACATTTGTTCATATATCAAGATATCTACATGGATATCTGAATGTTCCATTTCTTACAAGATATCGATTTCTGTATTTATTGCACTTGATGAATCAAGAATGATAGTATTGTTTAATAATGTATTTTTTGTGTTACCTGCTGTAAGCAGAGGTGACACATAGGGATCACTTTTCCATTGTCCATATGTCCGTCTGTCTGTCTGTCACACTTTTTCCGTCACTCTTCAGCAGGTGACACAAGTGTTCCAGAGAACACTCTTGCATTAACAGGTTTTCATGACTACCTCACAGGTTTTCATTATTTTACCTCACAGGTTTTCATGACTACCTGACAGGTTTTACATCACAGGTTTTCATGATTTTACCTCATAGGTTTTCATGACTATCTCACAGATTTTCATGAAAATTTTTTTAATAATTATGTGCTGAATTCAAGATTAGAATTTGATAAATCAGGGTGCTGTGAATGCTGATTATGTTAAATTGTACTCATAACAGTAATAGTTAGCTGATAAGACTGACAGCAACAGAACAAAATTAATGACAATACTTGACAAGTTGTTTTTTCTTAACTTAATTGTTTTCTGTGGTTAATGATTTACTATTGAAATTGTGTTATTTGTGTTTTTTAGACAAATGGGAATACAAAGTAATGTTTCAAATGTTTTCATTTGATAGCTTTCAATTGATATCACATGGAATGAAACAACAAATGATCAGCTCTTAACCAGTTTGTCTGGCAGTCTTCATAATTAATAATATTTCTACCCCTGCATCATGAAATTTTATGTCTCAGAAATCTCATCAGTGAACATTAGCACAGGCATGCACATCTCAGACCAGAACGTATCGATTATTATCATACAATATTTATATAATGTATAGGAGTCTTAAAAAAATGCCAAGACACTTATGATATTGTCATATGAATAAAATAGAATTTCTTTTCAAAATTGAAATAATTTTATAGTTCATCGTGCTGGCCATGGACAATGGAAATCCAAGAAAGATGAGCCGAGTCACAGTGACAATCTTCATCCAGCGGGCTGAGCTGCCGGTATTTGTGAACCAGCCATATGCTACAGGCGTCCAAGAGAACACCGCCAATACTACACAGGTGTACACTGTCACTGCTGTCGACCGTGATGGGCAGGTACGAACAACTTCGCCCATAATCATTTCACATAAGGTTCCTGTAGAGTATGTCAAATTGAATAAAAGTGTTTTCCATTTTGTCGGGGGAGGGAAATATTAAACAAAATGCATAAAATGTGACATTGTACCTAATTTATTTCATCAAGTTCTGTTTACATAAACAATCAAAAAGGACATTTTTGATTTATGCTATTGAAATATAGATACATGTATATAGATGTGGGCACCATAGTCGGACAAGTTGGTGCTTACAACTCCTTTTCTTTAAAAAGTGAATATTAGGTAAATTAAAATCTAATGATGAATGTATTAGAAGTTAAATGATGTCAGTGTATGCAGTGTATTCTGGCAGATGTTTAATTGTCAAGATAATGAGTGTGTATTGTATGGCAGGGTGTAATGACATATGAAGTCATCGGTGACGGTGCTGCCCCGAGTTTCTTCACTGTCGGAGCCGGTGGCCGGATATTCACTCGTGGAAACCTTCGATCAGACAGAGCTCTCTCCTATACGGTAGGTTCTAGCATCATGAAATGCTGAAAAGAATCTTAACTTTTAACATTGTGATTAGGACCACACTCTTATTCCATGTTTTAAGTGAATTTGAGGGTTGAAAGTTAAATGATTCTGATGATTTTATATCATTTATGCTTCTGCATTTTCAGGTTGTTTCAGTGTTTCAAAATGCAGAAGCATGTTAAAGGCCTCATGCTTTGCAGAAATATGATTAGTATTGTCAGGGTATACTGAATGCCAGTGATAATGAATAGAATTTACTGGTGAAATACGTTTGATTCCAATGCAGAAATTCATATGTCTATCACTGATTGTCTGTGTCCAAAATCTTCATCTAAATAGCTTTAGATTTTGACTTCAGTTGTAGAATTTGTTGAAATATTAGGTAGTATTTCTAAGGGATTGAGATCTGTTGCTTGCCATGTTTCAGTTGCGGGTAGTGGCCTATGACAGCCTGACCTCCTTCCAGCGTGCTACAGCTGAGGTGGCCATTACTGTCCAGCGCAATGTCAATGGACCAAGGTTCCAACTGGAGAACTATTCTGAGAGAATATCGGAGGATACTGCTGTGGGAAGTCGCATCCTTACTGTCACAGCAACAGATGCTGATAATGTAAGTACCAATTCATACATAAATGCTATTTCTCTATGAATTTGTTAATTAATCACATTGCTTATATTACTAGTGAAGTATAAAATATGTAATATTCCAAGAAATGTGTATATATTTTGTACTTTGATATTTTTTTCACTGCGGACATGCATGCAAATTATTTTGAGCATTGAGCAACCCTACTATTGAAACACAGAATTCCATACAAAATGTCTGTCTGATTCAAGGGTAGCTGACTGTAAGTGAATGGTTGCATACTGTTTGATATACTGATTGCCTTTGTTTGTAGCTGGATATGGTGATACCATGGTATTTCACTTCACATTTCAGGATTTCCTTACCTACTCATTAAGCGGTAATTTGAACAGTGGGTGCAGTGAGACATTCTACATCAGGGAAACAACTGGTGAAATCTTCTTGTCCCGGTTGCTTACCAACTCCGGAGAGGTGTCATTCAGTGTAAGTTAAACATTTTTTGTCATTGTTAAGGCATTTGTCTTTAACAGTGTGTAGTTTAATATATTTGTCAATGTTGAGTTTATGATCTTAAGATGTGATTAAAATCTAATTATTATTGGGAAATATACAATGTTCTCATCGTTTCTACAATATCACTGACTGAAGTAAAAGTGTCGGTGCATTTATTGCTGAACATGCATGTAATGCTGAAAAAAAAAGTTACACCCATATGTACAAAACTTTAGTTATGAGAGCCATGTCTATGACAGTTTTTTTTCATACATACATTTACACTAGAAGGAAGTAAATAAAATACATCTGAAAATTTGACCTCTTAACCATTGTATGTGCTTATGCTTTAAAAATTCCATATCCTTAGAAGGTCAGTGCGATTTTCTATTTCAGTTTTGACATTTATCCAAGGCAAAATTGACCTGTCTTTACAGGTGTTAGTAAGGGAAATATTATATTTGGTGTATGCATTTACTTCTCATTTAGAGAGGAGTTGTCAGGTGAGAACCAAAAGTATGAAATGCATAAAGTAGTATAAAGAAGTTAGTAACACCTTGTTGATACAGTTACATATTTAGCCTAAGCCCTACCAATGTCAAAAGAATTCTGTATTCCAAAAACAGATAACAGTAATTTTTTCGGAAAAATATTGTAGAAAAGAAGTGACATTTGCGACGTAAACAGAGTCAGTTGGGAGAAGAAAATAGGCTAAATCTTTACTGTTTGTATGTATATATACATCAATTAAAAGAAGCATTTGATGGTAAAGTTGCCAGATTTATTTGTGACATGTATCCTTTTTGCTTATTATCACCTATTACCATGCAAGTGGATTTCTCACGTAAGTATTCAGTATTTGGTGTACCTGCTCTTTAAAGTTTCACCCAAGTGGTCATACTGCACGATGCACTTATTTAAACATTTTGGTTTATCATTGCTATTCATAGTTTCATCTTCTAACCGTCAATGGATGATACATTAACAGTGCAGTGTGACTGTGTCCGACAATGGCTACCCTAGCGCCAGAACAGCCACAGCCGGTGTCGTCATCTTTGTTGACCGCGACTTGTCTGTGCCAGTCTTTACCAACAATGCCAGATATGCAGTGACCATCAATGAGGACAGGCCTGTGGACAGCAGCATCATTCAAGTAACAGCAACTCGAGTCGGCTTACTGGTATGTCCCAAACTATCTCTGTATATTGATTTCAGCCTTAAAAAATAGTTTTCAAAATGTGTGTCATACAAGATAATTGTTGTGGGGATCATTTTTCTGTCATCTGTCTCTCTATCACACTTTGTCTATCAAACTTTTTCCATCCCACTTCTTTCGTCAGGTGACACATGTTTTCCAAGGAACACTTCATGCTTTTATGTGCTGATTAATCTGGCTTTTTGAATATACTATCTAAAAATAGAGCTGTCCTCCACATGCTCCATGTTGTTAAGAAACTGTTTTACATCTTGACAATCTTTCAGGTTCTTAGTTTGAAGCTGTTGGTATCATTCAGAAAATGGAGTGACTTCTTATGAGATATTAAACATATTTATTAGATTTTAAACTGGAATTTATTCATTGTATTTTGGATGGAAATCTAGTCTTGATTAATAAAATTAAGATAATGCTCCCATATGGCCAAGTGGTTAAAGGGTCTGCCCTGTCACAGGGGCCTGTAGGTTCAATTTGGGACTGGATGCAGTTGTCACAGGTATACCAACTTTTGTGCTTGGCACTTAGTACATAAGGGAAGTTCCAGGACTGGTTGGCCCACTGTCAGGATATGACTGAAGGTGGTTTGCCACTGTGGCACGATAATGTTCTGAAGCTGCACTAGGTCTCCAAATGACTGAAATACTCTCAGTGGGATATTAAACCCAAGCAAACAGTTCCAAAACAAAAAGATTTGGGATTAAAACCACTGTTCATGTTGTATAGAAATATAAGATTTTAATTTAAATATATTATCAAGTAATGTTTACGTTTATCAATGTTAACAAAGCACTGTCCTAATTACAGGGAAACATTGAGTATTCAGAGGTCGGGGACTACCCTGCTCCCAGCTTCTTCTCTGTGGATAGTAACGGCAACATCCTGGTACGGCAGGACCTGCGTAACGACAACGTCTACCTCAACAGCTACACTGTAAGCACATGATGAAGCTCACTAGATCTCAGTTTAGTGATTTCATTAGAATAGATGTCCTCCCAAACATCTTGAACATAAAATCATTATTCATCAAAATATGAAACCAAATATCTATTTTTCTGCTTTTAATACCAAAAACAGGTTACAAATATAAGCTACTTTCATTAGTCTAGGCCTGTCCTAACGTCTTACCTACTGGCCATTAGTTGATATTTCATTAGGTTTTAATCACTTCTTATTTTGTCTTTCAAGATGTTTTTGTTCTGATAATAAATTACCAGCATTTCACTTAATGACAAAAGTACTGTGTAAATATGATGAAAAAGTGTTGCTATTTGAATGGTGAATGAGAGATGAATTGTTTTTTAGCTTCGTGTGCTAGCACGTGACTCTGGTGCACCAAGGCTGACAGCAACAGCTGAGGTGTTCATCACAGTTCTCAGAAACCTCCGAGGACCTATCTTCAACCCAGCCATCTACCGAGTTACAATTGATGAGGTCACAGCAGTAGGCACATACATACAGAAACTGAATGTCTCGGACTCAGATGGTGTATGTACTCAGTTTATAAAAATGCATGTAGATTTGTTTTCATAAAATGAAGATATTCTTTTCTTTCTTTTACACACACCTGAAATAACAATGCATTTATATTTTTAGTCTAAATTTGGTATATCAGTGATCCATCTGACTGATAACTCCCATTTTAAATAGTTTTGTATGAACTAAGGCAGACAATTGATGACAAACTTTTATTTATAGACAGCTATGTTTGGTTGTTTCTGCAGGATGTCTTGACCTGCACGCTGACCAGTGAGACTGGATCTGTTCTGGGTGGAAACAACAGAGTTTACTTCGGAGTAGATCCTGGAACATGCTTTGTATTTGTCAACTTTAATTTGGTCAGTGATGTGACTGATCGCCAAGAGTATACTCTGACAGTGCAGGCCTCAGACAATCGTCAAACCAATACACAGGTTTCCACAGCAACTGTCATCGTCACTGTTCTCCGTGACCTGTCACCACCTGTCTTTGCAAACCTGCCAGCCTTCATTGATCTGAATGAGAATTCACAGACTGACCGGTCAATCTACACCGTGTCTGCAAATGATGCTGACTTAGAAGGAAGCCTGGTTTATGGTCTTGTGGGTGACTTCCCTGTGCAGAGCTTTATAACTGTCAACTCAGCAACTGGAGTTGTCACTCTAAGGAACAGCCTTTTCTTTGACTCTGTACAAAACACCCAATACACTGTAAGTACTGAACTTTGCAGAGCTTTATAACTGTCAACTCAGCAACTGGAGTTGTCACTCTAAATCTGTCTTTCCTTCACATCCATTGCACATGTAGAGCAAGAAACCCTTATATTTATATATATATATATATATATATATATATATATATATATATATATATATATATATATATATATATTATATATATATATATATATATATATATATATATATATATATATATATATATATCGTTCAGTGTTCTTTCAAACAATATATAAAGAAATACAAACAACATTCACCTTTACTGTTTTCTGTCAATCCACTAGATTCACTTGGTCTGATTGCTACATATAATTCATTAAAGATTTGTTTAATGAAACAAATTTATACTATTAGTCTGCTAAAATTCTTGTGAACCAAAAAAATAATTTGGTAAGATCCATTTCTCTCAGGAAACCATTGCATTATCTAATATAATTTATTGTACTATCAAATCTTCCCTACAGGCACGATTCACAGCATATGACAGCTTGAACCCAACCCAGGTGGCCACTGCGGTACTGACTATCCGAGTGACCAGGAACCAGAATGGCCCAGTCTTCCAAGCCCCTACATACACAGAGACAATTGCAGATACCTACACTGTTGGCTCAATTGTACTGTCTGTGTCTGCCGTAGATAGTGATAATGTGAGTAAACTTATTCATGGAACACTTGTTTTCATCATAGTTTAAAATTACAAATTAGATTGTCATTTATGTGAATGCAAGTTGAAAAGTAAGATTTCCTTGTATTTTGTTTTGGATGTGAATGCAAGTTGAAAAGTAAGATTTCCTTGTATTTTGTTTTGGATGTGAATGCAAGTTGAAAAGTAAGATTTCCTTGTATTTGTTTTGCAGGATGTGAATGCAAGTTGAAAAATAAAGATTTCATTTTATTTCGTTTTGCAGGATGAAGTGAGCTACTTCATGACCAACACTGATGCTGCAGAGTACTTCTACCTGAACCCAGTCAACGGGGACATCAGCCTGAGAAAGTCTCTACAGACTGGAGTCCTTAGGAACCAGTTTACAGTAAGTAATGGCCAATGTGTTATGGGATAGGAACCGACAACAGGATTAATTTTTGTTTCAATGCTTCAACCATAGGAAAAAAGTTTGTGACCGTGATTTAAAACTAACTCAATTTAGCCACCAGAAATTCAACAAAAAATTTGGATGTAGAAGATAATGTTAAAATGGATGATTTCAGTCAAAGATTAAAATAGGTAATATTTACATTGTTTTGATAAAAATAGAATGGAAATACTATTGATCAGGGCTCTTACAATTTTAAAAATGTGTATTATTATTAAATTCTCGTTTCTTATGCAGTGGTTACTTTTTGTATATAAAGAACAACTTTGAAAACCTTGATGTAACAGGCCATGTACAGTTTACCTAGCTTTAAAGAGAAGCAGGAAATGTACAGAATTCCTTTGGTGGGCACTAGCTCAGTTCCCATGAATATTTCATCAGTCAACACATTTTCCTACTTAAGAGATCTGAATAATTATCATATATATATATAAAATACATATTGCATTTATAGAAACACATCCTGTTAAGTGGAGGTGTGTATACTATCAGTTTCAAGGGCTATACCTCTGTTAATAGTTTACGGTACAAGCACGTGATAACAGACCACCCTCAGTGCAGAAGACAGCCAGTGTTCAGGTGACCATCAATATCCTGCGAGACAGTGGTCCTCCTCGCTTCATTCAGACACCATACATCACCACAGTCCCCATCAACCAAGCAATTAACCAGACCTTCTTCTCGGTTTCTGCTACGGACAATGACCTGAAGGTTTGTTTTATGTCGTATTAACCCACACCACAATGTGGCCAGAGTTTATCCCTTTACTTCATGAATATTAATGAAAAAAATCATGACTTGATGAATATTAACTGAATTTAAAATGGTAAATGGAATCATGAATTCTTTTTTGCTACACAAACTGTGTAGAAACTGAGCTACAGTTTGGTATGAGCAAACAGAGGAGACCTTGATCAGACAGCTCCTATAGGATCTAGTTTTGATCTGGGTCTGCTCTGTTTGCCTAGGCCTCAAAATGAACATATGAAGAAAAGGGATAAAATGTGTTGCCCGTCTCAGAAGTCTGAATTTTCAAAATGCAAGGTTTCCAGACCTTTTCCTACATTCTTGATGTTCAGCAGATATTTGTCTTTAGTATCCTGTTTAAAGTTACAGAGTGTCTCCTCTTTAAGCACATTTTTTTTATGGAATTAATATGGCACATGGACTTTTTTCTTATATTAATGCAGCCCTGCGTTCAGTTACCCTTTAAAGTCCAGAATGTTAGCGTTTGTATCACTATTGTATCATAGCGTATAGAGTGTAAGCTGGAGACCAAATCCATAACAGTTGCAAGCATTATGGTTAACTGAACGCAGCCCAGGTGTACTGTAAGGCTGTCATATACCTTTGTTGGATTTATGTTGGTTTCATTTCATTTTGGTTTTTCTCATCTACATCTACTTTAGCTGGTACCTCTGTTTAACCTTTAGATGTCTTCATTCCATTACAGGGATCCATCCGATACCAGTTACAGGGATTCACGCCAGGAATCAACTACTTTGCCCTTAATGAGAATACTGGAGCTATTTACCCTAAAGCAACTCTAAATGCTGTCAACTTTGACAATTATGCAACATACACTGTAAGTACCTGCTAACCAGTATGAATTGCCACACATCTGTGTAGCAATCATATATGGATATTGGGAATTCTGTCAGCTTCTAGTAGTGAGACCTATCTTTGATAATGAAGTGTTTGTGAAATATTAGTAGCGTGTGAGAAATGAGTTTATTAAGGATTTTCCAGGGATGTATTGTACATTTTAATACCAACTTCCTAGTCACTTTTTGTTGCTTAGTATTTATTCTTATTGAAAATTATACTGCATAATTGAAATTTATTTTCCTTTCAGCTGTTGATCTCAGCATATGACACCGGTGCACCAACAGCTATCGTTTCCGAGACAGTTTTGATAACAGTTCTGAGAAACCTCAATTCACCTGTGTTTAATGAACAGAATTACGAAACCACCATCTACGATTTTGTTCCATTTGGCAGCCAGGTCTTGCAAGTCACTGCAACTGATGGTGATCAAACTGCCCCTGAAAATTTATTCACTTTCAGCCTGATTGAAGACTTTGGCTTCAACCAACAAGAAAATCTGTTCACTATTACACCAAGAACAGGATTTATATTAACTAACCGAGCAATGACGGTGGGCACAAGCAATGTCTACAGGGTAGGTAATGGCTTCTGGGAACACCATAGTTGGTGCACAATGGAAATTGGGCCTCAACATTGGTTGATCTCGCCATTTTACTATCTCTAAAATAAAGGAGGTTATCCAGGGATCATGTATACACTTAAAATTTTATATCAGAATATCATTGTCCAGTATACTCCCATTGCTGTGTGCTCTTTTACCATACATTTTGTATGTACAATAAAGCCTGGTTTAAACTATGGACCATATCTTTTGTTTCTTTCATAATGCAGTCTTATATATTTTTGTATCATTAAAATTTAAATGGCTATACACTATATTAATAAAATATACAAGTCATGTAGCAGAATGAGCTTTGTCATCATTTAGCTTGTAAAGTACAGTTTGGAGTGAATATTATGCAGACTTTCATAGAGTTGGTAGCTACCATAGCACTCATGCACTGCATCAGAAGCTATGATTATAATGAATAGTTCAACAGCGTTACCCTGTCATTTATGTCTATATAAACTGCATCTTCATATTGTTATTGCAGTTGTTAAGTATGATTTAGAACTATTCAGGTTATTGTGTGTAAATCCATAATCCTGTGTTGGAGGATTTCTGAGTCCCACAGTGGTTGACAATTTAATTGCTCTACAAAGTTGGGGAAGCTTAAAGTAAATCTTGACTTAGATCCACATCCTGAGACTTAGCATTAAAACATGGCATTCTATTTGGGCTGTTTCTCAGCAGTCACTTGTTTAAGTTCAATGAAGCTTCTTGAAACTATACTACCAAGAGGATGTGCATTTTATGAGCATTTGTTTATGATTTTCATTCTTCTCAAACAAATAAGAATGGTTTCATACATAAGTAGATGGTACATTCTGTATCCCGTTTGATTTTGCAGCTGCGTGTTGTTGCAACAGACCAAGGATATCCAAGCAGACAATCCACTGCCTCGGTAACAATCAATGTGATCAGAAACAACAACTCTCCAGTGTTTACAAATGTTGGAAGGTATGACATCACCATTGGGGAAGATGCAGTTGTACGTGAAACTGTCCTTACTGTAACGGCCACTGACACTGACGAGGAAAGAAATGGAGACATCAGCTATGCTATTGTGGATGCTAATGCTCTCAGTGTATTTGGTATCAATGCAGGGAATGGTGCTATCTTCCCTGTTGTGTCTCTGCTTCAAACATCTGATAACATTTACAGGGTAAGAAATCTTAATACATGCTGTAACAATTGTCACCTGATGCATTATAATACATGTGTTTAATCTGATACAGATAAAGCTGCAAGTGTTATTTTGTTCATGAAAACACCGCTGTACTCCTCCTCTACTATTGCATCTTATTTTGTTATGATGCATTATAACTGAAAACAATTTTTGCCTTTGAAATTGCAGAAAATGTCATTGCGAAACTTTCATGAATCTTTGATTTTAGTTCGATGTTATTGCAACTGATAATGGAATCATCCCACGAAGCACAACAGCCCAGGTGACAATTCGTGTCAGACGTGAGGGACTGCCTTCCTTCTCCCAGACTGAATATGCAGTTTCTGTATCTGAGGACCTGGCGATTGGTGGATCAGTCTTTGACCTTGATGTCGTGGAACCAAGACAAGGAGTAAGTGTTCATGTACCTTAACATTAGTGTCTTTTCATCTATGCTCAACAAAATTTGTGTATATACCCACACTTTTATTTGGTAATTCATGTTATATTGTTTACCCATTTCTTGTTTATTCTTTTCTTTTTTTTACGTAATTTTGTTCACTTTTGGGCTTTGATACTTACACTGTATTCTGTTGGATCCTTCAGAGTTTAATCGTATATGACATTGAGGGAGAAAGTAATGCAGTCACCCAGTTCAGAATCGACTCCAGCGGTTTGATCACACTGTCGCTGTCTCTTCTCAACACTGGACAGGATGCTTATCTGGTAAGTTCTTTCAGGGCATCAATCAGACTAACATTTACACTTGATAAAATATATTTAAATCCAGGTTTGTTGTATTTCACAAAGTATATGCAAAAATATAAAACTTATAGTTTGATTTGAAATATTTTTGTTTTATACCGGATTCATTAAAGACTTCTGTTTCATAAAGTATTTTGAAATACTTCTGTTTTATACAGTTTTTTTAAAAACATTTCTCTTTTATACAGTATGTCCTTACAATAAAAAGTATGGCATGATTTTGTATGTTGAAAACTAAAAATCCCTTCCTAGAATCATTTACATTCAGCAAAACAAGGGGGATACGATTCCCATTACATTTGCTAAGCATGTGTTCACAGTTGGCACTGTTGTCCATTGTCACTAAGATTAAAACATGTGTTTTCAGATCCGTGTGAAGGCCTATCGTCGTGACTTTATCAATGAATTTGCCCAGACAACTGTGCGCGTTACAGTAGTAAGGAATAGAGGAGCACCTATCTTCCAGCATGCAGATCGTTCCTACACACTGTCAGAAGACCAGTCACTGGGAACAGTGTTTGGCAATGTCAGAGCAGTTGATAATGATGATGTAAGTTGTACCGATATCTCATTTAAGAAATTTCTGAACAACGTGAAGAAAATGTCTCAACATTGATTCTTTATATTCATAGTTTTGTTTCAGTTTGTAGACATATGGGGGAGCCAAGACTGAGAAATCTGATTTGATTTAGAAATTAACCCTTTATTTCATATAGACTCCTTCAAGGAGCAGTCTGATTTGAGTCTCTCTGTTTGCTCATACAAAATTGCAGTTCAGATTCGCAGTCAAAAGAAAAATCCATAGTTTCTTAAACCATTTAAATATCTGTATATAAATATAATCAAGTTGTGAATTTATACATGAATACTCAAAAGGAAACTTCATGCTCTTGTGTATTTGCAGGGAAGAAATGGTTTGATAACTTACAGGATTCAGGCCATTAACACGATTCTGTCTGGAAACCTGTCTTACTTCTATGTAAACCCCAGCACTGGTGACCTGTCTGTGAAGGCCAGTCTCAGTCTGGATACAGACCAGCCAGACAGATACCAGGTAGAACACACCTAGTCTTAAAAAGTTAACTATGATACATACATGTGTTTCACAATATCTTATATTTGTAGTATATAGCAATATGATATAGTCCACTCGCGCTTGAACTAGCTTTTAAGGAAATGAAGTAAAGTGTCTCATTGGCAAACCGAAGGTCTGGAATTAAATCTGGTTTTAGAGTAGGATTCTCTGTCACATTCTCATAATTTACAACAAATCCGACCCATCAACTTTTTGCTTAAACTTTTTGTGATCACAGTCATAAGGAGTTACTTGATTTATGTACAAACTACATGTATTCCCACCAGCCAAGGAAGATGTGTAACAATTATTTATTATGCCTTGTTCTTTATGATAATGACTGTTTTGCCTTGATCATAGTTCAACGTGGTAGCATCTGACAGCGGAGTGCCCAGCCTCTCATCCACAGTTGGAGTGACAGTTAATGTCATTCGCAACAGAAATAGACCCATCTTCCGTCTGGATAACTATGAGGCCACCATATCTGAATTTTCCACAATTGGAAGCAGCGTGTTAACCGTTAATGCTGATGATGCTGACAATGTAAATAATTTTTTCATATTTGATTTTTTAAGATTTTTTTTAATAAGATTAATAAATAATTGTACAGATTGTACTAGTTTTATTTTAAAGAAAGCTCTCAAACTATAAAGAATATCTGAATTTGCAGCAGAAAAACTTTTTAAAGGAATGATTTTGGGTTACAAAGCTTTAATACTCTAAATGATTTTACACACATCTTGAAAATTGACTTGCCTCTTTATAAGAGTTTCAGTACTACACTTCAGCGTTGTTTAAGATATATATTTGTTTTGCAGCATCAAATCACCTACAGTTTCCTGGCCAGTACCTCCAGCCTGTTTTTCAATATAAACAGTCGCACTGGTAGAGTCACAGTTGGATCTCTACTTACCACAACTGATGCCACTGAATTCACTGTAAGTCTTTCCTCTCTGCTGTAAACCCATGGCCATATCAGGAAGTGACCTACTTAACCAGTATGATCTAGTTCTGCATAGGCGGATCAGATCCTAATGTCTTAGACACCTTGTTTAAATGAAAACACTGGCAAATGTACATGACCTTTCACTTTTGGTGGTCTTTCTGTATTGCTTTAGCAGGTATATATTATCAGATTTTGTTTCTGAAACTACCTGTTAACCACATAGGCATTCTTTCCTTGAGGAAGAGAAAAGGTTAGAGCCACTCAAGCCATATTCATCAACTCTTACCATTTGAACTCGTCCTTTCTTCATTTTGGACTGGACCATAATTAGTTATTGGGGTGCTGGCTGAAAATTTATTTTGACTGAATAGTGAACATTGCAGACCATAATCTTGTTCTGCACTGGTTGTAAAGGCAGTCACAATTTCCCACAACATTGTTAAGGTTAACAGCTTCATCATTTTTAACTTTGTTTGTTTTCTGAAATGCAGTACTCTCACACCACTCATCTTATGCATCTCCCTATGCCCCAGTATTGACTTTACTTCTCTTACAGATGACTGTGCTGGCCACAGACAACCCAGGAAACAACGCTGTCCAGCGCACAGACACAGCCATCGTGAAGATCATTGTGCTACGGAACCCCAACTCTCCTGTCTTTACACAAGCCACATACAATGTCACCATATCTGAATATATGTCTGTCCAGTCTGTAGTCATAGTAACCACAGCCAGAGATGACGACCCTGCTAATGTAAGACTGCCTTTAAACCTATTACAAAGTCTGAACAGCGTTAAACTTACCTGTAACTTGCAAGATGATCAGTTTTTGTATTGTTCACCACTTAACAGCCAAAAGAAATCAGAACATTATATTTTTTTCTTCTTTTAAACAGTTAATTAGGCTAATTAAATGGAAAGTGGTAGTGATTTAATACTATATAGTCCATGACTGAAGATTGTGTACTTGAGCCCTAGTGGGGAGGCAATATCCTTCCATGACCCTGCCCTGCCAAGTACATTCTCTGATCCAACCCAATATCTCCAAAGAGGGACTTTGAAATTGTTTTTCAACTAACATGAAATTAACATATTACCGGTAGACTGTATTTTTTGTTGTTGCTGGAAGCAATCATTGACATCATTATGTAGTATTTAAAAGATTGTTGAAAAGCTAATTATACAGTTTATACTTTATCATACTGTCCAATTATTTTCAGAAATAATTGAAAAAAAAAAATCCATGAAAATTCAGTTTGACATAATCAACTTGGCTTATGTGTAAATGTGACCTTTTAAGATGAATTAGACACTGATTTTCAGACACCAAGCGGAGAGTTGCGATACAGTATCACCAGTATAAATACCAATATACCAGCAACATATGTGCCATTTGTGATCAGCCCAAGGGATGGTATTATCTACATCAACCGACCACTTACCAGAACAGGCATCCCCGATGTTGTTGAGGTATACTTTGTGTTTTCATCAATTGATATAATAAAATTATTACAAAGATTTCTTTGATCTTCAGCTGCGATATATTTAAGTTTTAAAAATGGTACTGTCATAGCTCTCTTGCTTGGCACTCAGCAGATAAAGGTAGTTCCAGGACTGCTTAGCACCAGTGTCCGGATAATGTGACTGGGTGTGGTATCATGCCACTTGTCTACAGCATGATATTGCAGTATGGCAACTCTGTATCTGTCTCAGTAATACAGACTCCAAATGACTGAAATACTGTTGTTGGGACTTAAAACCAACCGACCAAAGTTTAATAGATATTTGCCAAAATTTTAATAGAAGATTAATTCATTTTGTTCAGAGGTCAGTGCATTTGTACATGAACACATACACATTTATCAAGGCTTTATACTTTGATGCAGTTTAAATGCTGAAGATGCTTATTTAACACTGGACATGATAGAAAGCTGATTTTCCTTGCAGCTGGTCGTTCAAGCCAGAGACATTGCTGCACAGCCGAAGTCTGCAACTGCAAGGGTATTCATCACAATTACAAGTAACCAGTTTGCTCCTGAGTTTACACAGGATACTTACCAAGCCACCATAACAGACTATTGGTCTATTGGTCGTGACCTGTTCATCGTTTCAGCTGTAGATCAAGATGCAACCGTGGAGCTTAGCCGAGGTGTAAGTACCGTGAGATATGCAAGCACTTTCAATATTTTAAAGATAAGGGTTATACAAAGGTATTCTGTGGTAAAGCAATGTGACTGCATGTATAGGGATTATATTTTCTATAAGACCAGACAATTGGTTTTTGGTTGAGTTGACAGTAGTTATCAATAACTTTATCTTTTACACTCGATAAGTCTATATTATTCATTTGATAAACTGAATTTTCCATCCATTTGTTTTTGAATCTAAAGGAAAAGAACTGTTCAGGTCAGGTAGAGGTTTTTTTCAAGTTTATTCAACATAAGCTGCATGATTGAAGTTTGTTCTGTCTATATAGTACTTGTGACATATGGAGTTTATTGATAAATGTATATTATGCTACCAGTAAACAGATTTTGGCTTATCAGTATCGCAAAGTATAATTTAATTAAAGCACAGGTTAAATGAAATATGAGCAAAATATATGCATCTGTGAGATCTATAGTATTAATAAAATGCTTTCGTGCAATTTGTGTCACTGCAGTCACCAAATGCACTGTTTGATTACTTGGTGGACCCAGACAATCCAGTGGCCGGATCATACTTTGGTGTTACCAGGGATGGTATTGTTTTCGTGCGTCAGAACCTCAACAATATTCAACAAACAAAATATGAAGTAAGTTATTTTTACCTTTTTCTCTGAAATAGATTTTTAACAGTTTGTTCATTTTTTTGAAATATGTAATTTTACAAAAAAGTATGCACTTATTATTCTGAAGATGCTAGTCAAGTTGTTACTTATATGTCAGGGACACCCGTAGACACTTAGCTTAAGTATGACTCTTATCATTGTAGTTCTACATCGTGGCCATAGACAGAAGTTGGAAGCCAAGAAGTTCACGTGCACTGGTGACACTTGACATTAGAATCACCTCTGTTACCACCTCTGTTGGATTCCAGAATTCTGTCTCCAGGTGAGTCCTTGTTAGTCTATACCAATCACCACGTCCTCTGACCACATGAAGGCTGGGAGATGAGGTTCAGGTGACCCATATTTACCCTGGTGATCCTACGTACTGGTCACTTACAGGCTGATCAAGTTTTATACTTAACATTTCCTACAAGTCTTACAGATGAATAAGTATCACCTTGTATAGCCATCTCAATCTGATCATTTTTACAAATGATTTACCGGAGTAGTTAAGGAGGGATAGGAAGATTGGATTTAGATTTGTCAGAGGGGATCATTGCAGAATGATGCTTTTATTTATTTGAGAAAAAGTGCATCTTTAACCTGAGCAAGTAAATACTGTAAAAGATTTTTGTTTATATTAAATAAGAAAAAGAAAAATGACATATCATAAAAATTTATAGCTGATTAGAATATACTTTCATTTGATAATCTGAATTCTTCATCCATTTGTTTTTGAATCTAAAGGAAAAGAATTGTTCAGGTCAGGTAGAGGTTTTCTTCAAGTTTATTCAACATAAGCTGCATGATTGAAGTTTGTTCTGTCTATATAGTACTTGTGACATATGGAGTTTATTGATAAATGTATATTATGCTATGATACATTCCATAAATAGATTTTGGCTTATCAGTAATTCATAATTGAATTAAAGCACAGCAGGTTTAATGAAATATAAGCAAAAGATATGCATCTGTGAGATCTATATTATTAATAAAATTATTTCTTGCAACTTGTGTCACTGCAGTCTTCAAACTAAAACCAAAAAAAAAAGGCATATCATAAAAAGTTTATTACTGAATGGGATAGAAATCATTCCTCAATAAATATATAATGATCCTTTATTAATATGGAGGCTTGATCTCACAAGAATCAACATTAACTGATCTATAGTCTGCAAGTATTGATAGGAGTTCCTTGGGGAAATAAAGCGTTTACAAGTCAAAAAAGATACTTTGGAAATAAGTTTAAAACCAGACACATGTAGTGGCATACCACAGGACACTGTGTTTCAGTTTATCCTTGTAATTACAGAGTACCAGTAAGTGAAAATAGTCTGGTAGGTGAAATTGGGAATGAACTTGACCTGCAGGTGAGAAATGCCAACCCCAACAGTGATGTGGTGTGCTTCATGATTCGAGTTGATAATGAAACACTCATTCCCACTGTAACACAATATAGAGGTGAGTACTGTCTTCAAACTTAAACCATTACTTCATATAGACTCATTTTGATGCATTGGCAAACAGAGCAGACCCTGATCAGACCGCTCCTATAGGAGCTTGCTGTCTGATCAGGGTCTCCTCTGTTTGGTTACAAAATATTGAAGCACAGTTTCTATACAGACTACAGAACAAAGAAAAATCCATTGTTTCATATGCCATTAAAGTTCAGTTAATTAATATTCATGAAATCATACATTTGTACATGAAGACCTGAAGTAAAAGGTTAAACCTGGTACACAGGAAATAAATTCTTTAACTGAAGGTCAGGTGTGCAGTCTTGGTCCTATGACCCTCATGTATTCTAATGTTTGTTTTTCACTCTAATGTGGTATATGTACCTTGTAGTAATGTACATTTTATATACAGAAATTTTTTTTTTACTACTATATGTAATTCAATTGCACAACAGATTTGCCTATTACTTTCTTAATATTTATCGGATTTCTTAATACTGTAAGAAATCTTCATTTATTTCTGAGTAGAATCCAAAAAAGTCTCTATAGTTTTTTATGAGACAGAGGTTAAGTAATTATGCACAGAATATTATTGCAGAGCCTCTTCATGTATGTTGTTTAGGATTCTGTTTTGTATCAATTTTTTGTCTTAGATGAGGTCATCCACATAATTATGTACTTCTTGAGGACTGTCACTTGATTGAAAATCGGAATAAAGAAGTTTTTTCACATCTATGCAAAAAAGTCAATAGCATTATACAATAGGAAATTTTTAAGCAATAATAATACAGTATGTTGAATCAGATAGGTTTCTGTGAGTATGACTTAGTTTCTTTATAATCTTACAAAGTTGCTCAGTCTCCTTGGTATTGAAAATATAACAATAACTGGCATATATTTATACAAGTGTGTCTTTTTTCTCCCCAGGCTATTTCCAGGTAATTTCAACTAACAATAACCAGAACTGTGTTTTCCGCATCATTGGTAACCTGGATCGCGAGGAGTCACAGAGGTGGGAGATCTTGATTGGTTTGTCCCAAACCGCAGTTAATAGGCAGAAGAGGCAGGCCATTACAGACGTCAACATTTGTACGTTCTTTTTTCCTTTCTTGATATGGTCAATGGCCAAGTACCGTAGTTAGAGCATCTGCCCTGGAATTCAGAGCTTGTGGATTCTGGCTGCAGTCATTGGCTGTAACAAGCCATTAACATTCAAAATGTTACTGATACATCTTCCTGGTGCTTGGCACAAAGCACATACAGGGAGCTCCAGAACTGATCAGCCCAATGTCTGGATAAAGTATCACATTGAGGCAGCCCAATGTCTGGATAAAGTATCACATTGAGGCAACCCAATGTCTGGATAAAGTATCACATTGAGGCAACCCAATGTCTGGATAAAGTATCACATTGAGGCAGCCCAATGTCTGGATAAAGTATCACATTGAGGCAGCCCAATGTCTGGATAAAGTATCACATTGAGGCAGCCCAATGTCTGGATAAAGTATCACATTGAGGCAGCCCAATGTCTGGATAAAGTATCACATTGAGGCAGCCCAATGACTGAATCAGTGTTGATAAGATGTTAAACCCAAGCAAATAAATCTTTTTTCCTTTCTCATGTGATACTCAAGGACTTAAAAATTCATATTAAATGTATATAAAACTTTGATATTCCACATCACTTAGTTTATTCACATTTTGGCCCCTCTTTTAAACTTGTATTTTTTAAGTGACAAGTTAAAAGTAGGGCATATAAAAAAATGAACCAATCTTTTGTTGACTTATTCCCATTACATTTCTAAATAAATTAGAATAGTTAGAAAAAATACAAAATAGAATATTGGATATTATTTAGGCATTTTTAAACCCTTGAGTATAAATAGGTCTCCTTCAAATCTGGAAGCTACTTCTAGGACAAAAAGTATCTAAAGTTTTGCACAAATTATCACCTGATGACCTTTCTCAGGTTTTAGTATTTAATTTTGTTTTATACTAATGATCTCTGGATGACCCTTAACTAAAATTGTTGTAAAAATGCTGTTTAAAATAGGCTCACAAGAGGTGGACTAATGTTCTTTTGGTTAAAATGTTAATAATTTCATTTGATTTTGCTCTTATGATTCCTCATAAAAATCCTTCCTTCTGTAATTGCTGAGGTAAAGTTGGCCCGTCACAAAAGATGCCTAATACTTATCAAAAAATATTGATGGTAGAATGAGAGCCCAAATCTTGCTTTTTTAATGATTTTCTGTTCATTTCATTACAGTATACCCAACCTATGCAACTACAACAGTGATTGTGGAAGTAGCAGACTTAAATGACAATTCTCCAGTCTTCATATATCCTGTATATCCTAACCTATTGTCCATCAGAAACTTCTACATAGGTGCCATCTCCACATACTCCCAGAGCATGAACTACCCCATCTATCTTGCGGTAAGTATATAATCTACCCTCATTTCAACGTTAATAGCTCTGCATCACCAAAGCTGATCATTCAGTATGTACATATTCAACTGTTAAATATTAAGTCTCATGCCTCTAGACAAAAAGATATTTTATTAAACCATTACTAGGATGATGTCAAGAGAAACTTTAGATGAATTGATGATAGATCTTTTGTAATGCATGTTTCTTACGAAGTTAATTATTGAAATTAGTCTACAATATATTTTGTTCTTTCTCTTCCACAGGCTACAGATGGTGACGAGGGATTGAACGGACTGGTATCGTATACATTGGCAACATTAGATGCAGACCGAGACCTTTTGCCATTCCGTGTTGATGCCAATGG
Organism: Solen grandis; assembly: GCA_021229015.1. Classification (NCBI taxonomy): domain Eukaryota; kingdom Metazoa; phylum Mollusca; class Bivalvia; order Adapedonta; family Solenidae; genus Solen; species Solen grandis. Next base: position 37,989,007 of record CM037778.1, read on the forward strand.
AAGGATAGAGCCTGAAGTGGAGTTCCGTAAAGATAGTAAGGACCAGTTCAGGTTCAACGCCACAGCCAGCGATTCAGGCAACCCATCCAGGAGTACAGTCACCACTGTTTATGTGAGATACTGTGAAATTATACTGAAATTGCTTTCTGCTCTCTTGGCATACTTAAAACAAGGGGATTACTTCCCATTAAATTAGCTATTTTCAAATGGGAACTAAATATACAATTATTTCCCTAAATGATTCTAGGTTCTCCTTCTTTTAATAAGCTTATATGGAAGTATTCAAAGTGCATAAAGAAATAGGACATAGAGCAGTTTCACGGCAGCACAGATTTTGGTGCATTTGTTTTATACTCCCTTTAAATACCTTTAATATTTTTATTGATTTTTATAATGGCATTCATATCAAAATTGCTCTTGAAGCTTCTATGAAAAACTTTTTTTTCTCGAAGATAAACTGTTAAGTGATTTTACATCATTAAAATAATTATTAAGTGTGGTCCATGTTGTGGGCTTCTAGCTAACAAGTCTTGTCATTGTTGTGAGCCTCTAGCTGACCATATGAAAACTTTACTAAATGACTTTCAACTGTATTTTCAGTGTATATTTTCATTACTATTGATTGTGCCCTTTCAGATTGACATCATACAAGAGCAGCACCGCTTTGTTCTCGTCCTGTTACAAAATATTGGGGATATCACCCAGAATATTGAACAGATCAGACAGTCCCTGCAGAAAGCCCTGGGAAAAATTGTTATTATTGAAAAGGTGAACTACCGCCGTTACCTGTCTAACAGCATCTTGAGTGTGGACAGCACAGCCACTGACGTCACGTTTGTTGTGGTCAACAGTGAGGCTGGAAACACTCTTTATGAGAATGGAAATGATCCACTGAAATTGTAAGTTATCTGAAATGTTGAGCATTCTATCCTCTCCTCCTCTCCTTTGAGTCCAAGAATAATTGAGCCACCTCTATTTTGGCAACAATTTCTACTTGTGTTTTGAAAATGTTGTTTCCAAAAATCAGTCACCCTCATCAATTTTTGTAAGATGTAATAAGGATTTTTAGCAATGTTTGGGCTAAGAAAGTATGTACTAATCATGTGCAACTTGTCATCTGTCTGTCCTGCCAGTTATATTGAGTGAAGGGACAGACTACAGTACAAGAGACTTTAGTGATAGCTCTAGGTGGATCTATTTTATTGAATTATTAACTTAAGTATCTTGTATCACTGTATGATAGGTTTTTAAAAAGAGTTTTTAAGAATGTACACTAAGGAAGTCATTGTACCTTGATGTTGTGGAAGGGATTGATATGATACAATTTGTTTAAATAATTTAGGATCACCCAATCTGGTCTATCCGTCCAAGTTCTAAACAAAGTGAGGGGCGAACTTGGTAACCAGTACAGGGTGGACAAGATCCGAGGACCATTTGCAGAGGTTAACATTCGCGGAGTGGTTGATGAACTGCAGGACACAAACTATGCCCAGAGGACCAAGTCCTACGTGTGGTGGATGGATGACCCATGGGCAGGTTTTGTGGCTCTGGCCGGCATCATCATCTTCCTGGGCCTCATTGCCCTGGTCATCCTGCTCTACCAGTGGAATAGGTAGTTCTCTTCTTCCCTGTATATCCGAGGGATGCTTGGCTAAAAGAATTAGTTCCTAACACTTCCATGCAACATGTTTAAAATAGACATAAGAGGTAGCAGGAGGTACGCTTCAAAGCTGCCTCCTTCAACGTCACGTTGGTAACATAGTAAATCAACATGGCCGACAAGGTTTTCTTGACTTTCATTAAAAGCAAAAAAAAAAGTTTGGTTTGCCACATCTAAATGAGCGTAAGTGTTCATGTGCCAGATAAACGTATGGATCATCTTACATGATATTTGTTTCAATGGAAGAAGGCTTTTGTTTGCATTAAGACGCCATTTTGAAAACTCCTTTTTCATGATTACTGTTGCACCTGTTCAACAACTATAGTCAATTTTGTCTCATTAACCGTCTGATTTAGATGACTTCTTGTCTTGTGTGAACTTCATGCTGACTTGATTAAGATAGTAAATATTGCAGAAACTATATCCTTTTTTTGATGAAGGTTAAACTGTGTGGTTTCATTCATTCTATCAAGTTTGAAACACTTTTCAATTCACACACATACAAAAAAACTTAGAAAGCTATAAGCTGGAGCTTTCATCCATACACTATGGACTTCTTCATTGATGAAAGCTCCAGGTTATAGCTTTCTCAGTTTTTTGTGTTTGAAATTAAAAAGTATTTCAAACTTGATAGAATATATTTTTATTTCCAATCTGTAAACAAAAGGATTATAACTCCCACTTTTTTAGTTTGCATTAGTCATTGGGTATAGGACATTTCCTTTTATTCTACAAGTTTGCCAATATAACGCAAGGGCTATGTGTTCTCCAGGTACAGCAACTACCTGAACAATTATCGTGTGTACCACCGCAACTATGAACATCAACCAGACTTCACCAATCCACCAAGCTTCCTCAAGGAGTATGAAACACAGGTATGAGGTTATATAATCCAACTTGATTCCACCAACAATACTCAGCATTAAATCCAGATGATACTTAAATTCTTAAATCGGGTAGGAACAGAAAGTATTTAATAAAATAATTTAAGTTAATTTAGATAGATAGTCACCTCATACAAGGTATTGACTGAATGTGCATTAAGCCATATAAAAATATATATATGGGTTAGCAAATTTTACACATTCATGAGAAGTGAAACTTTCATCTTATTACATGAGGCTGACACATTTATAACAGACTTCAGCTAAAATATTTGCAATATCATTTTACCAAAGTGTTTACCAATGCTTTGTAAAAAAGCAGTTTAAAAACTCTTTATGCAGCTCATTTCAAAATGTACAAATATCTATGATAAACAAGCTCATACCTATGTTCTTGGGATGTTTTAGACCATGGACATGTACATGCCCCCTGATGAGACAGTCCATGACCTTGGGGAAATCAACATGACCTTCAGAGGTGATGAGGGTCGCCGTGTAACTGAAGTGCGCAAGGTTGCTACAAGGAACCCAGTGTATCAAGACTCCCAGTACCAGTAAGTTATGGCAATCCCTCTCTCTCGTCCCGTCAATGAAGGGACTTGAAACATGTCTTTTATGTCAGTTTGGAATTAATTTATATAACATTCACTTCTCACTTTAAATTAATCATTTAAATTTCAGAAGGAATGAGAAAAAAAATTGTAGTTATTTAAACAGCATGCATTTGTTGTAATTATCATACAAATGTATATATGATCTTAACATACAAGTTTAATTATGGGATACATCTACTAGTAATAAGTTATTAGATACATATGAATTTGAAATTAAGTCATTGTGATGAAGTTTCGTTTTGAAACTTAATATTTTACCCGTTGTGAATTTTTAGAGTTGATTATGGAACGGTAAGATAATAAAAAAAAAAGAAGCATCTAACATATAAATTGTGCACAGCTTCGGCTACTTTTATGCTTGCTGCCAGAGGTTTTGTCTTCATTTGCTTGGAATTTGTTTTCTGCACATTTTGTTGCAGTAATTAAATGTAATAATGTCTGAATTGTAGAATTAAAGTTGGCCAAGTACATTATTAATGGTATGTTTGCCTTTTGTTATCATGTGTAGACTACCTCTACAATTACTCCCCTATTTTTTTTGTTGCACGTTTTCTCACCTAGCATGTTTTATGTGCATGAGAAGAGTCTTAGAGACTAGAATTTAATAGCATTTTGTTGTTCAACAAACTGCTGCATATATTCTTTATAGTGTCTCTAAGCTGATCAGTTTGTTTTTAATTAAATTCAAAATGGAAACTACAACCTCTGTTTGGATACACATCAAAAGCAGCAATGTACTGGCTGTGGGTAGAAGTTATAGCTATTAATAACAATATACTGAAAATTGGAAAATATATTGTTTACAATATTACATTGTATATTTAGATATGATTAGTAAATGCTTATTGGCATTACTAAGTATCTTCCTTTTTTTGGGGGCATATATTTTGCACAGCAATTCGTCAAAAAATTGAAAGTTATGAGAAAAGTGAAGAGATATATTTTCCAGTTTTTAAGTAATGGAAGTGTGAGTTTGACACTAACTGTTTAGTAATTGGCTATGTTTAATCCCTCAGGGAAGTTCCGAAAAATCAACTTCTGTTATGTGGGTCACCACAGAAAATCCTATATGTGACCTATAGATTTAGGCTAACAGTTCCAAAATGAGCGTTCTAGGCCTTTTTGGGCCCTTTTTGTAAAAACAATAACTGGAAATGGTCTGAACCCACACCATCACACTAATTTGAAAATAGATATCAAAAATCTCTACGTGCCTGAAAACCATAATGTTATGAACACATTACAGTCATGACATATATATACATTACATGACAAACTTGTTTTTTTTTAATCCGAAATTCAGACCTGAAAGATACTGAAGTAGAATTGTCCAATAAGCCCTTTTTTCAGTTATCATGAGCACAACATTATCGTGGTGAGCTATTAAGGGCGTATTTCACATAGCGCCATTTTACTATATAGAAAAAGAAGGAAAATCAAAACAAGTGAACAGGATTTTTTTTAACTTGGCATGATTAAAAAGAATCGCACCAGATACCACCAAAGAGATTATCCATGCCTAATTCTAATTTATGCCACTTGCAGGTTTATCGCATTTTACTATATAGGCTAAGAAGAAAAATTAAAACTAGCAAACAGAATTTTTTAAACTTGGCATGATTATAGAGAATCACACTAGAAACAAATTTATGGAATAAAAAATTGGGGTCTCCGTGCTAATTTTTGAGTTATCTGCCCCTGATTGAGTTTTTTGCTCTTTTGTCATTTCCAAGGGAAGATAACTAAAAATTAAGTTTATCAATACCTTATTTATTTCACATTATTATTTGTTGTTTCAGTCTTAGTCATTATGCAAATTTTAAAAAATCAACTGATTTCTCACAATGTTTCAGCAAATAACTTTTCAGCGTTTTTCTTGAAAAAATAAAGAATATTTTTCATATGTTCGCATTTGTGACTAAAGTATAAAAACTTTTGCAAAGAAATTTCAACAGCTTTTACAAAGTGATAGGGGATATAGTACCAAACATCAAGTTGAAATCAAATGAGGTGTTGCTAGCCCATAAAATGACAAAAAAAAAAAAAGTTGAAATCTCACTTTCAGGGCAGATAACTCAAAAAGTAGCATGGAGACCCCCATTTTTTATTCCATAAATTTGTTTCTAGTGTGATTCTCTATAATCATGCCAAGTTTAAAAAATTCTGTTTGCTAGTTTTAATTTTTCTTCTTAGTCTATATAGTAAAATGCGATAAACCTGCAAGTGGCATAAATTAGAATTAGGCATGGATAATCTCTTTGGTGGTTCCACACAAAAGTTGCTAAAATGAATTTGTGACCCAGGCTTATTTCAGTAAATTTTATACATGTACGCTGTAGCCCTGCTGTATCATGGTTTTGGGAGCCCATGGTAGCACCCCACATTATAAACAAAATTAGCTATAAAGAAATTAGCACACCTCTTTAACTACCTTTGTCTTAATGGTTATATGTATACTGCAGTCATTTTCTTATGAATTTGATGTGTAATTAATTGCTTATCCTAATAAAATGTTATTTTCAATAAATATAGGTTGATATCAAAACTAAAGTAATGATTGGTTGCCTTGTTATATTTAGCATAATAGAAATTATTGGACCCCATCCACTCACACCATACAACAACAATAATACCAGATTTCTTGTACAAAAAGCGATGTTTATCGTATTTAAATGGGTCACGTTTCAATAGGTTTTATTGTGCAAAATAAGGAATTAGTAGACACCATATAGGGCAATTGTGATTAAAGGTTCATAATCAAATTTGTGGAGAGTGGCAGAAAAAAAGCTATAGACATTTCCATCACAATACAAGACGTGATTATGGTGATCATCCTGTAAAGTAAACTATTTAAACATAATACCTCTACAGTCAAGGAGTCAATACCTCTCCAGTCAAGGAGACAACTTTGGTATCTTGTTTGACAGAATACTAATAAATAACAAATGTATTTTGTATAGTCTGTAACTTATATAATTTGTGTAGTTTTAGTTGATAACAATACTTGTTAAGTCGCTAGTTGTTTTTATTTTGTTTTTTTTTGTGTGTGTATTTCAATTTCACTTTATTAGAATATGAAGTGGAAAAAATATTTACAGCTTTAATAACATTCTCAATTTCTTGTTTGTGTGTTTTAAAATTGCATAATTTCTAATGTGCTTAGTTACTTAAATTACATAACAATTTTACATTAAAAATTTTTTTGACCTCATGCTCTGCAAAATAATTTTACATTAAATAAAACATTTGACATTATGTTCTGCAAAACATTCATATTTACCAAGAGGCAGGAAGTAATTCAAAAGCCTACCCTTGCAAATTGTATTCTCATTATTAATTCTTTGTTTTGACAGGGCCAGGATATAGGAGGCAATGTTTACCATGTCAGTCTGGGGTAAGTCCCAATATGCTTATCTTCAGTTTTTTTGTTTTTTTTTGTTTGATAGTTTTATGTCAAAAGATTTTCATATTACATTAAACCTTGCTTCTAAGATAGATTAAGAATGTCGAAAGTGGAGTCACATACATTAAATGATAAATATATGTATAATAGAATACCAGGATTTACAGTAAAACCTCATATTAAGACCACCTCAATATAAAGACCATCCATTATTAAGACCATGATTTCATGACTTTTTTTCCTATCTTTACTGCTTAACTCTGTAATCAGACCATCTCATTACGATCAGCTGACTGTGGTCCCATGATCAGTCGTATTATTGAAGTTTTACTGTATAAAGTATTCAGCATTCTAAGCCTGTTTTGCTTAGTGATTAGTATGATTGTTACCATCCTGTATATTGATTTGTAGTAACTTATGTCATTGTAATTACAGATCAGCTGAGCCATCTGTCGTGCGTGACAGCAACGTCATCTATTCCACTGATGGCAACTAGACCTGGCCCTTTTCACATCGGCAGACCAACAAAATCTATAGTGCTTCCTTATATCAAAAATATGCAAGCTGGAAATAAAAGGAACTTTTGTATGAGAAAAAAAAACTTTATATAACAAACTTTAATATGGAAAAACAAAACAAAAAAAGAAATATGAACACATTGTCTTCTAACAGCTTACAATAATGCTAACATTTTATGCTTTTTGAGGAAGAAAAAACAACTTTTATAACTGCTCCCTCTCCTTATTTTCCTTTGATTAAATTGTCTGAAGCCAGGATTTAAAATGTAGCAAAATATATGCCTCCAACGCTCTTCTCTTGCAACTTTCTTACTTTTAATACATGACCAGACAGCATTTCCCTGGTAACACCGACCATTGACTTTCATTCCATTTTCACCATTGATGAACATTGGTTTGATTTAAATTACTCAATATTTTTCATTCACAAATGTCCTGCATAATGATAATCATTTGTTAACAAATCTGTTTATTGCTCATTGTTATAGTATTTGATGTTAATTTTATACAGTTTTCTTAAGAGTTTATAGCATAATGTGTTGGTATACATTTATGTAAAATTTTCTGTTCATCATGAGTTTATTAGGGTAAGAATTTAGTGCTATTGAAAGTTTGAAAGTTGTTGCACTCTCATCATATATTTAGTACTTACTTTCTTGTAGCCTATGCATTTATATGAATATTTTTTATAAGCAAAAAAAAAAAAATCTACTTTTTCACTTAAAGCTTTTTTCTATTAAACTTGAAAATCTATATGTTGTTATTCATTTTTTCTTTCCATCTGTTTGAAAGAGTCTGAGGGACAGCAGTTTGATTTAATCACCAATATCATTGAACTTGTAAACTGACTGATCTTTTAACTTGTTGACTGAATCACCAAAATTATACAAACTTGCTCAATTCAATGATTGCTTAGATGCTTCATGAACTGCTAAAATACAGTAGTTACTTGATGCAGAACTTTTGTTGCCATGGCAACCAAAAAAATTCAGTTGCTGACCCAGTTATAGCTTACGCAAGGTGAGCTATTGTGATCACCCTGCTAACTTTGTTCATTGTCAATAATTTGTTTTAAAATGATATTTTACAATTTACTGCTTCAAACTTAAAAAGATAAAACTAGAAAAAAGACTGCAAACTCTCACGCTGCCAAGACTTTTAGACAATTGGATTATAACATGTACACAATTAGGTAATGAATCAATTAAACACTTCTTTCAGGCTTTTGATAAGGTGGCCATCTCATTGAATTGACCAAGAGGATCAAAATCAAAATTTCAGTCAATTTAAATTGGAAATTAAACTTTATTTTACAAACAGGTATTGAATTTTTAATCAATAATTGTAAATACTTTGAAAATTATATGTATTTTTCTAAGCCATTAGGCATGTCTGTTACTTAACCTTAACCATACAGCCTCCCAACTTCATAGGTGCAAGCACCTTGATGAGCTCTACCTGCCAGGTGACCTTGACCATCAAATGACCTTGACCCCAAAAGGCATGACATTCAAACATAGTTTTAAATCTTAAAATTTGGTGCACGCAATTTCATCTTGATGAAATGTTCTGCTTAGCAAACTTTGAGTAGTATATTATTTACCAAAAATGTACTCAGTTGAAGTTAAAAAGTTATAGCCCAGAGACAATTGCTTTCACAGACTTAAGTGCTGTGACCCTGACCTTGAAGCTAGTAACCATGTTTTTGTTTGCCACACATTGCCTAGTCCTAGGGATAATATATGCTAAGTTACAACGCAGACATGATTTTAGTTCAACTGTTTGGAAGCTATTATGATCGCTACGTCGTCGTCGGTTTCATGCAAAAACTATGTAGCCCATTACTAAAACACTTTTAAAGGTATCAACACCAAACTTCACCAAACTTAGGATACTTTATAATCATAAGGCACAGTTGTAAGACAAGGGGCATTATTCTGTAAGCTATATATTTGGAATTGTGTCCCTTTTTAACTTTGAATTTGATCAAAACTGCTTATGAGTATATCGATTTGAAAACTATGAAAGACATAACGAAACTTGGAATACTTGATAATCATGACTAGGTGCAGTTGTAAGATAAGGGGCATTATTCTGAAAGGAATGTTATGCCCCTTTTTAACAAAGATTTTTTTTAATTGTTTTTATGCAAAGCATTTACATTTCTTCTACACAATGTAAGATATTTTTTTTCTTTTTCATATTTACTTTACCCTTTATACCTTACTGTGTTCAAACTTTTAATCTCAAATATGGCACCCCGTTGTTGATATGTTAAACAGACGAGCATTGGCACTGCTCTGCTGAGCTCTTATTAAGGTCAATTTACTGCTGTGACCTTGACCTTCAAAGCAAGTGATCTATTTTTATTTGTAACACATCATCTGGTGCTAGGACTCGTTTGTGCCAGTAATTTCATATCACAACTGTATACTGGTACAACAAAGTGACAGCTCAACCACAATTTTAAGGTCAACTGATTGCAGTGACCTTCAAGCTATCAACCTGGTTCTTTGTTTGCTGCACAATGTTTTGTCCTTGGGACCACTTGTAATTTCAAAACAGGACTATACACAACAAAGATACAGCTTGGACAGGACTTTAAAACACTTAACTGCTGTGACCTTGACCTTGAAGCTAACAACTTGGTTCCTTGTTTGCGACACATCTTTTCCTAGGGATCATTTGTGCTGTATGGGACCCATTTTTCTTCACGACGTTACATTTCAAGGTTAAACAAGTGCTGTGTTCTTAATCTTCAAGCTAGCAACCTGGTTCTTGTTTACAACACACGGTCTTGTCCTAAGGATAACTCAAGCCAAGTTATTTCAAAACACGACCAATCACAGCAAATTACAGCTGGGACATGCTTGTAACGTCAACTGAATGCAATGACCTTGACCTTCAAGCTAGTGGTTCTTGTTTGTGAAACAGTCTTGTCCTAAGGATCATTTGTGCCAAGTTATTTTACATGATATGACCATACAAAAAAAAGTTACAGCCGGGACTCTTGCAGACACACACACACAGGTGTAACAATGTACGCTCGTCACCATTTCATGGCAGGGGTATTATAAAGATAGATAATTAATATTTCAAATATAGAAAATTTAAGGAAGAAATCAACTTTCTTTTATCAATTTTGATAGAGTAATATTAGGTGAACAGATGTGCCAAATAAATTAAACTCTGACCATTGGTTTTTGAAACTTTGTATATAGAATATTTAAGGAAACTAGCTAACATTGTTGGGGCCTAGATCAACTGATTTTTAGCAATTATGGTAGAGTAAGATTGGTGACCATTTGTGCAAAATTGAATTCTGAGCATTTGTTTCAGAGATGATTTTGAAAATTTACTACATAGAGTATATAAGGGAACTAGCCAATCCAATAGGAGTCTCATTTTTATAGGATAAATTTCATTTAAGCTATTATGGTAGATGACTGAGGTGACCATACGCGCCAAGAGAAATTAAATTCTGATCATTGGTTTTAAAGGGGATGACTTCTAAAAAAAAATTTTTGCATGGATCTAGTTATTATTAGCAACTTTTGTAAAGGGCAACCTATTAAAGGAACTTTCATGCCAAGATTATCAATTTCACCCAGATGTCTTTTAAGAATATTGTTGATGCTGCACCCCATAAGACAGACAAATGATGACAATGGACAAAGGGTGATAACAATAGCTCATCTTGACCACATTGTGCTCTGATGAACTAAAAATTTATGGAGCTTCCATAGATAAATCTGTTCAATTTTGCCAAACAATATCTTTCATGTAAAATCAAGCAAAATTCCCTTAAAAAATATTATTTTATGGTTATGAATCCATAATATTCCAATGAAAAATTCAGGTTTTTGATAATTAGGGCATTTTAGTTGTTGATGCAATTCATGAGGGTCAAAATCAAAATTCTGAAATGACAAGTCACACTTTCACAAGAATCTCTATAAATGGAAATGTAAATTTGTATTTCACAAAACAATGCTGAATTTTTTTCTTCAGTGAATGTAAATGGCTTAAAAATAAATAAGTAATATTATTTTTTAAGAATAACAAGGGAATGAGTCTCTGCGACACTGATGCCCTACTGGCATACATTGGACAGAACCAAATATTTGCTTGTATTTTTAAATGTTTACATCTTGATGTAAATTTGTATCAAGTTTCATGATAATGTGAAGTCACCTTTATAGAAACAAGAAGGCCAAGATTGCATGAGTAAGATTGCTGTGTTAGGCATGATTACAAAAAATGCGGCATCTAAAGTGTTTGCAATGTTTTTCTAACATTTGATTAAGTGACCTAGATTTTGATCCTACCTACTCATCTTGGATTTCATGCAGTCAAAATTCTTATCAAGTTTGATGAATACTAGGACAAAAATGTAGCCTCTAGAGTCTTCACAAGGTTTTTCTAAAATTTTCCCAAACATTCTGACCAAGTAACATTAAGGTTAAGCCAAAAATGTGGCTTCTAGAGTGGGCACAAGGTTTTACTAAGATTTGACCTAGTGACCTAGTTTTTGACCCCACATGACCCAATTTCAAACTCATCATAAAGACAAACATATAAAAACAAACATCCTGACCAAAATTCATGAAGATTGGGTCAAAAAAAGAGCTTGTTTACAAGGTTTTCTAAGATTTAAGCTAATGACCTAGATTTTGACTCCACATGAACCAATTTTGAACTCATCCGAGATAACGTGTAGAAAAACATTCTGACCAAATTCCACTAACAAAAGTGAGGCCTCTAAAATGTTCACAAGGTTTTTTTTAAGATTGGACCTGGTGACCTAGTTTTTGACCCAACATGAACCAATTTCAAACTCATCAAAAAATATCATGTTGACAAAAATCCTGACCAAATTTTATGAAGGTTGGGCTTAAACTGTAGCCTCTAGAGTGTTCACAAGTTTTTTTTAACCCTTTCCCTCATATAGACTCATTTTGACGCACTCAATAGGTACCACATAAAGCCTGATCTGCAGAAAACCACAGTTAAACCTTACCAAATTTAATGATAAAATCCTCATTTCCAGACCACTGAGGAGCAGCAAACAGCATAAAACCTGATCAGCCTGCGAGTTACTCGCAGGCTGATCTGGTTTTATGTTGTTCGCATAGGTCTTTCATGGTGTCCTCTATGAGGGAAAGGGTTAAATTTCTAAGATTTGACCTTGTGACCTAGTTTTTGACCCAACATGTCCCAATTTCGAACTCATCCGAGATATCATGTAGACAAACATCCTGACCATTTTCATGAAGATTGGGCCAAACTGTGGCCTCTAAAGTGTTCACAAGCAATTGTTGACGACAGACAATGCACCGACAGACAAATGTCGGTCACAAAAGCTTATCCTTAGCACAAATGCTCAGGTGAGCTAAAACAGCTCTAATACATGAGGCAGAACAACCAATTTCACCATGTTTATTCAACTGTGAAATATAGGTCACAGCCAAAAGACTGTATAAAAATTAAATGGTTCATATCATGATGTACATGTGTACGAAGTACAAGAAGATACAATGTCATATTCAGAGAACAAGAGACATTTTGGAATGGCTATCGCTCCGATTTTAAAAAGAAAATTTTTGGTAATGAAGGCTGATGTTTGAAGTGATTACAGATATGAAACCCATCTGAAGACCTACTTATTCCCCTATTTTGAGGTCTACAGGTAAAAATGTAAAGATCACTGACAAAAATTAAGCCTGAAAAATAGCAAAGAATGGCAATAACTCAAAAATTATGAAAGGTATAGTTATCATTCTTATGCACTGCACTCCCCCCCCCCCCCAATGAGATCTGTCCACCTATGAAGTTAAATGTGAAGATAAACCTGAGGTGTGACTGATGGACAAAAGCACAGACAGAAAATCAATATATCCCACAATGCAGTTGGCTGGGCATATTTTTTATTTTAAAAATCTCAAATTTGCATATAATCAAAGCCTTGAATATGTAAATGCTGTGAAATTTCAAGCCAGTTGGCCAAGTTCATTACAAATGTATGGCTATTTCAAATCTGAGACACTTAGGAACCCCATTGGTTAAGTACAGTTTAAATAAGTAATTACATAAAAGCTGTTTAAGAGGTGAACACCTCCATCTGAAGTACAAAATTTTTAACTTGAATATACCAGAATGTCATACATGTATACTACACAAAGTTTGCTTAGCACTACATATCTTGTGTCACTGTGATATTAAAACTGCCATCTTTAATATTTCTATTAAATCTGTACATATCTTTTGAAATTTCACAATCAAACCTAAACTTTGATTTAATAAAAACATTTCAAAATATAAGTTCTTAAATTTGAGATCTAAAAAAAAACAACAACAAAAGCAAAACTGTTCTAAAACAAGAGGCCCATGATGGCCCTAAATCGCTCACCTGAGATAAATAGGTTGACCCAAGGAACATCTGTACCAATTTATTTTAAAATCTGGCCAGTAGTTTTGAAGAAGATGATTTTTAAAGTTTTCATTTTTTTTCTTCTTTTTGTTGCCATGGCAACCAGAGTTCTACATGGATCAACTTTATTTTAGCAACTTTTGTGAAGGTTGACCCAAGGATCATCCCTGCCAAGTTTAATCAAATTCTGTCCAGTGGTTTCAGAGGAGATGTTGTTTAAAGGTTTCTCTATATACATATAAGGCAAATAAGCCCCGCCCCTGGCGGCCATGTTTTTTACGGATCAGAATAATTTTAGCAACTTTGGTAGAGGTTGACCCAAGGAACATCTGTACCAATTTATTTTAAAATCTGGCCAGTAGTTTTGAAGAAGATGATTTTTAAAGTTTTCATTTTTTTTTCTTTTTGTTGCCATGGCAACCAGAGTTCTACATGGATCAACTTTATTTTAGCAACTTTTGTGAAGGTTGACCCAAGGATCATCCCTGCCAAGTTTAATCAAATTCTGTCTAGTGGTTTCAGAGGAGATGTTGTTTAAAGGTTTCTCTATATACATATAAGGCAAATAAGCCCCGCCCCTGGCGGCCATGTTTTTTTACGGATCAGAATAATTTTAGCAACTTTGGTAGAGGTTGACCCAAGGAACATCTGTACCAATTTATTTTAAAATCTGGCCAGTAGTTTTGAAGAAGATGATTTTTAAAGTTTTCATTTTTTTTCTCTTTTTGTTGCCATGGCAACCAGAGTTCTACATGGATCAACTTTATTTTAGCAACTTTTGTGAAGGTTGACCCAAGGATCATCCCTGCCAAGTTTAATCAAATTCTGTCCAGTGGTTTCAGAGGAGATGTTGTTTAAAGGTTTCTCTATATACATATAAGGCAAATAAGCCCCGCCCCTGGCGGCCATGTTTTTTTACGGATCGTAATAATTTTAGCAACTTTGGTAGAGGTTGACCCAAGGAACATATGTACCAAATTATTTTGAAATCTGGCCAGTAGTTTTGAAGGAGATGATTTTTAAAGTTTTCAAATTATTTTTCTTTTTGTTGCCATGGCAACCAGAGTTCTTCATGGATCAACTTTATTTTAGCAACTTTTGTAGAGCCTCACCCAAGGAACATTCCTGCCAAGTTTCATTAAATTCTGTCCAGCGGTTTCAGAGGAGATGTCGTTTAAAGCAAATTGTTGACGACGGACGACGCACGACGGACGACGCACGACGACGGACGAAGGGCGATCACAAAAGCTCACCTTGAGCACTTTGTGCTCAGGTGAGCTAAAAATAACATTATTCACAAAATTCTCAAATCTCGCCCTTCATATAGCCTGTATAAAATAAAGGTCAAAAATGATATACCTTGATAGTCTTATACCCCTTAATATTTTCATGAAGTCTAAAATCAATCCCATGCCTAGTTACTGAAACATAAGCATAATAACACTGTGCAAAATGCAAAACATTAAGCAAAAATGCAAGCTAGAAAAGGGCCATAATTTGCATAAAATTCAGTCCAAAAGTTATCCTCCATGGTTTTCTGATGCCCCTGAAGACACTCCTTAACTTCTAGTCAATTCCACAAGCAATTTCTGAGATATAAGCTAGATAGTAGCTTGAATGCAAAAATTTAACCAAAATTCTAAGTTAAAAGGGGGCATAATTTTACATATATTCTACCAAAAGTTATCTACCTTGATAGTATGATACCTCTTAATGTATTAAAGATGTTTCAAATCCATGCCTGGATATTGAGATATTAGCATAAAAGTACCTTGCATGCAAAACT
>CM037778.1:38004401-38054401 GCA_021229015.1 Solen grandis
ATATCGCTGAAAAGGTGTAATAATAAATTCCACTGATCCAGTGAAAACAAAATGAGACAGGTAAAATAAGTGATAATTGCTTTTGGGTATGTAGACTGTCTCATAAAATTAGGGGTATACCTGAGCAGTGGTTGAAAAGATGGCTAAGTTACAATCATTCATGACAGACAGATTCCTGAAGGACATTATTATATATCACATTACAGTTTCTTTTCAATTGTGCAAAATCTTTTAAATTAATGAATTGCCGTCTTGCGATTATATTACCCATTGTATATTGAGAAATTCATTGCAGAATTTGCTCATGCTATACCCATTTAAGTATGTATCCTGAATACCCTCATACTGTCTGGTGATATTAACCTAAGACATTTGAATATTCAATGACCTTTCTTCGGCAATTGTCGGTTTCCGGAGAATAGTGCAACACGTATATGAACGCCCTGCTAGCCTCAATGATAAAGTGCTAGAGTTGTAAGCTAGAGGTTATGGGTTTGTACTATTTTTCATATCTATTTGTCCACCATGTTTAATAATGTTCTACATGCAAATTACATATATAGCATGATTTTATCGAAACTGTTGTTGAATACTTTAGATGGTTTACTCTATAAGCGACTGCATATAGAATAAAAAGAGGAAGAAAAAAATGAAACCAAGAATTTAACAAATTATTCGTTCATCCTTTCACACAGCAAATAATGAAAAGAAAATTTGATGAGTGAAAAAAAAAAAGTATGAATTAAAAAAAAATATATATATATATATATGTCTGCATCAAGGATTCAAACATGTTGCACTGGAAAACATACTACTATTAAAAACAAATGGTTCGATCGTATTAATTCACGGAAACTAACGAAGAACAACGGAAATTAATCAGTCTCAGGTCAATATTGACTTGACTTGTCTACCGTCGTTTCGACAGTATTTCAGTCATATAGCGACGTCCAGCTAATTGCAGGTGGAGTTAGACCCCGAATGTACGGAGACATCCGTGTAGAACCACCGACCTACCGCAAGCCAGCTGGAAGGCTTCCTCACATGAAAATCCGAATGACCCTGCCGGGATTCGAACCCACGCGGTGAGGGGCTAAGTGAGTGTCAAAGTCAGCGACTTTACCCTCTCGGCCACGGAGGACCCAAGTCAATATTGACAGACAATAGTGCGTGTATGTGTGTGTTTCAAAGCAAAAATATGATTTCGTTGCTTATAATTTTTGCAATAATAAATCAGGGAGACTTAGATCATTTGAAGTGCAGATGCAAAGTTTTCTCTGGTATGTAAAAAGCATCAATGTAACAGTTTAAACTTGTCGATAAAATACTTAACTACAATAAAACATAAAGTGCAATTTCAGTGTGTGAATATTTTACGACTTAAGAGATCCTGATACGATATCGCATTTAATATGCTGTATAGAGATATTTTGATGATTTTTCTGTATATTTCACGGGTTGACATATATTTCACGATCTGAGCTCCCCTCTGTGTAAGATATTTGGAGCTTTCATTATCAACAAATTGTATGGCTATTTTCATTTAGTTGGCATACATGTATTCTGATTATTTCTGACTGGTCAGTCATCGAGACAGACGGACTATGTGCAGAACTTCATCATTCGCATTTACGATTCGATTGTACCGTATATCAAGCATATTAGAGCACATGTTATTGTTGTATTGTTGTTGTATTGGAGTTTACCGTCGCTGCGATAGTATTTCAGTCATATAGCGACGTCCAGCTAATTACAGGTGGAGGAAGACCCCGAGTACACAGAGGTACCCGGGTAGAACCACCGACCTACCGCAAGCCAGCTGGAAGGCTTCCTTACATGAAAAATCCGAAGTCCCTACCGGGAATCGACCCCACAACGGTGAGGGGCTGAGAGACTTGTAAGAGCACATGTTAACACAGTAACAAGTTATTTTGAGGTCCTATACAGACACACAAGTAAGATTTCATTTAAATTATCTAGATATTGCTCGATTTGGATGCCATAACATTAAACCTTTAGATATGCAGGGTTTGCGTCCAGATAAACTGCTTTCATTTCCTACAGACAGCAACATTCCAGGTATCCCGTAGGTCAGATATTCTGACCCATTTACGTATTAGTTATCGTTTATATTTTATGGAATTTATCGCAAGCGACGCGAAGTGGAGCGCTACGATAAGTCCATAAAATTTAAAATATAAAAGATAACATATTAACAGTTTGTCACGTATGCCATATAGTTTTGCCTTTGACCTCACGTTATGGAACCCACTCCCGTTTGATTGACAGTTCACGTGATGGTTCAGAGTCAGTATCACTGGGTACATTTTAAAACAATTTTATACAACTTTCATTTTTGGTATGCATATTCATCTTGACAGGGCCTATTCAGAAATATGCAAATAGGCCTTGACCTTGAACTTTACCAATTTTTGCTGGAACTTTTGAAAACTTTAAAATGTTTGTCATTTCAGAACCGTTACCATCAGGGCACTGATATTTCACATGTGAATTCTTTTTTGCAAGTCCTTTCCATCAATGTTACACTTTTGGACTTTTTACCTTGACTTTTGAATTTTGACATGTGTTTGAAATGTTACAAAAAAACTTTAACGTTGGCCATGACTTCTTTACTATTTGATATACAACTATAATTTTTGGTATGCATATTCATCTTGAAAAGGGCTATTCAGATACACCTCAATGTTTCATCTATCGACCTTGACCTTGGCCTTTGACCTTATTTTTCCATAACTTTGGACAAGTTTTAAAATATATATTTATATTTATATTTTTTAAAACTTTGTATACTGATTTGTCATCATATGAATATGTGCAGGTGTGATTTTGGTATTGATCACTAGACAGATAAAAAAAGTTAGAGCATTTGGTAAAACAGACGAGCGTTGGCACCCGCATGCAGTGCTCTCGTTATGTTCCCGCGAAGTTTGAAGAAGTTGTTACTTGAAATTGTCAGGTGTAACATATTCAAGCTCTCTATATTTCAAGTCCCCCACCACCGGAATCTATAAACGTTTTCATGTTACCGACGTGGGACCCAACTTAAAATCGTTATACCGCTGTTATGGTATTGTAACAAGGTGTGGTATCCTGCTAGATGTTTACGGCGTTTCATGCATTGTGACTATATTTGCCTGAAGTAGACATGATCAGGCAAACACATCAACAAACCCACACGCTTGCAATGTGTCGTTTTTCAAAGATAATGAGAGGTTACCAGTTAATAATGTACGTTCTAGCAGCCCTGCTTTGCAGAATCATTGCTTGTTTTTTTTTTTTGTTGTTGTTGTTGTTGTGTGTGGGTTTTTTTTTATTGTTGTTTTTTTTTTTTTGTTGTTGTTTTGTTGTTGTTGTTTTCTTCATCTTCTTAATAAACTGTATCAATTTTGTCAAACATTTTCATGTTGTAAACAAATATATTTTTAAAGAAATTTCAAAATCTTATTACATACTTGTAGTTTATGGACTGGAACCTTACTCTTAACACACTCAAGTTGTGTTTCCATGAGCTTGCCCACGCAGAAAGATCTAACGTTAACGTTTTTGTTATTTTATATGACTTATTCATATTTTACTATAACTGCATAACATCATAACATATTTCAGCTTGATAAATATAAACTAAAGGCTGAAGTTCATATTGCCCTGTACATCATGCACCTTTGACTGGGTATACATAAACACGCAGACAGAAGCTCTATTCATGACAAGACAATTCACCCTCTTAATGGATATACCATACGCCTATAAGAGAAAAATATGAGTTAAATGATAAAATCTTTCACTCGTGAATGCATTGCTTGCAATACATGTTTTATACATTGTTTCGTTTGAAATATGCTCTATTATGTGCAATACGATACGAATCCAGCCCACGGGCGGACCAACGTGTTGAGAAGTAATTTGATATTCTGAAGGCTATCCAGCAAAAAAGCAATCGTCAGCAAACAGATTACAAAAATAGACACGTTTTTACTTAAAATACTGGTGACCTTGTATTAAACACAATTCAAAAGCACCGAGTTATTTGAGAAAATTAGTAAGGTCAATGTTGGAGGAGTGGGTTGTTTTAAACGGCTCAACGTCTTAAACTTTTCTTTTGCGTCGATATGGTAACAAGTTGATACAAGCTAAACAAATCCCTTTGAAGGGTTTCTTGGTTTTACCAGTACTTTTCACCTGAAAATGTCCCCTAAGTTGGGTGATCCAACTTGCAAAAGTCAATTATTTCCATCGTAGACCAGCGCTAGAATTACCCATTTTTTATAATTTCAAAATTGAAACTTTAGATGTTGAGATTTTTAATCAAATGAAAGGTTGTGTGTGTGTGTGTGTGTGTGTGTGTGTGTGTGTGTGTGTGAAGAAAGGTTGTAAAATATCAAGCCGTGGTGACAAGTAATTATTATACTAGATAGGGGGCATTTTCATTTCGAGCATTCAATTTCATAATGATACTTGATATGCAGTGCTCAGCAGACTTAAAGTAATATATATCGCCAGTGATGCATTTAGAGAGAGAGAGAGAGAGAGAGAGATTGTAGAAGTACTTTGCTATTACATGATTCTTATATAGCATAGGCAGACATTTATTTTTAGACTCAGTCTACAAATGTAAATCATATTATTTGAAGGAAATAATATAAAATAATATGATATAATAATAATGTGTTTACGTAAACACGTGTAGTATTAAAGAAAAGATTGTTTACACAGTTTTTAGAACCCTGATTCAGTCTAACGATTGACTAGGTCCCAAGGTTGCACATCGTCGGATACCCACGGTTGACTTATCCGTTTCACTACAGTAGTAATTGATTATATTTCGACACGTCTTATAAATGAATGCGATTCTCTTCAGAGTGGACTTGAAAGCTGTACCCGGCAGCTGTAAGAATCGGTCACTATGATTGGTTTTAAAAACGTGATGCGACCAAATGAAATGGCGTCATTTGACACCCCCTAAAACGACAAAATCCAGCCGTAAAATTCCACGGCCTATAGATTATCTATCGATCGGCCGTGGATATTCGACGATGAGAGTTGGATGACTGTGACGTTGACATCACTGGCATGCTACCGTAGTGTGTCACCACAATGCAAGCCTCAGATTCTAGACATCGACCTCTGAAATCATGAAGTACGGGTCAAATAGCCTGTATTGATGATTGAGGTGGTAAGGGTGTCAGTTATCAACATCTATGTCCTTAGTTTGAGACCGGCAACGAACACGGAGCTTTTTTATTTGAAAAAATATCGCAAATTATTTATGTTTTGTTTTCAGGAGTAGTTCACCAAATAACAAAAACTAAGGATATTTAACCGCTTTTAAGTGATTGAAGATACTTGCAACAAAGAACAGTTTGAGACAAAAAATTGTTTTTAAAAATCGCTCACGAACACAGCTTTTTATTTTCTAAGTAATAACACATCCGTTTTAAAATAAGAATACACCTTTATATCCTGAATATCAAGATAATACCGTGCTCTGTCATGCTAGCAGAAAAAAATCTAAAGCGCAGGCATTTTATCCATACTAGGATGACGAGGGTCACGCTTAAATCGATTGTAATAATCTCACAATGTTTGGCCCATATACTCGTCCTGTTTTTCAAAGAACCTAATCGAGCAGATAGATTCAACAGTGACAGTTTGTATTCAAATTTTACAGACAACTTGAGTATAAGTAGACAGATACTTAACCAATGTTTTCGTTTGAGGGGAATATAAATAAATATTCAGTTCGCTCTGTTGAACAGTTTGTGGTGACCTAGCTGGTCAAATGCCTTGTAAAATGCTGACCAGTTGGATTTCACGCCTACTGACCACATCGGCATTGAACGTGTCTTGTTTGAACTTCAAAGCAATTAAAATGTACAGGCCAATATGAAAAGCTTTATGTAATGTCATTTTAGAAAAAGATATCGGCAAACAGTCCTGTGTTCTGTCAATATGCCTGGTTTGGTCAGAGTTTGAACGAAAAAGATCAGTAAACAAACGTACAATATTCTTCTGTGTATTCGTGTACAGACAGGACCACGTTTATTAACACCACGTGTTCCCTTTAGCTGTCGGTATTTATTAATTTGTAATAAAGAAATACACAATAAACTGCACAAAATATAACAAATGCATGATTTAGCACTATTCATGGACGACAGGTGGCATGTCCAATATTCAGTAGGTACAAACTCCTATGTCGTAAAACTTGCAAATAAAGATTTAATGATGAGCTATTACGTAATAGATTCACTGATGTGTTACATTATTTTTTATTTGATGTGTTACATTATTTTTTATTTACCACATCAAAAATCAAAATATCTGGAAATTCGGAGTAATGTGATTTCCAGATATGATTACATGTATATGTAATCGGACTATAAATAACGCCATATCCTCAATTTAGGATTGCCCGAAGACAATTGAAGTTCGAGCTGTGTTGCAAACCGAATGCCGTCTTAATTCATGCTTTAATGGGTAGCGTTTTATTGGATTTAATTGCTTTCCTAATTACTTTCTAACTTTTCTTCCATCGACAATGGCCTCTTTATATGTGTCATCTCAAACTTCATCAATTAAGCGTTTCTGTGTAGGCGAGCTAAATATCCATGATTTCTGAACAAATATTTACTTGGGGGTATTAACCCCGCGGTTATTTGCAGTCGAGCCGGGGGAAAACGACTGCAGCTGTGATCCGAATCCAATCACTGGTTTGCCGGGTCAGAAAAATTGTATACTCGGTGATCAATGATTCTATGGCTTCACGTTTACCATAAATGCGATAACATCGTGGAACTAGCGTGTAGTGATTCCCTTATTGACATATCTACTTTATATACAACGATCAATGGGCTGCTTACATATGTATTCATTGGTAGACATTTTTCAGATGAAATTCGATCCTTAACATAAGCATGAAAGAATTAATTTGTGCAATTTTATTAATAGTTTAATAGATAGTTAGATGGATGGACGGACAGATAGGTCGGTCGGTAGGTAGAAATATAAATAAATCGCAGCGTTTCTTAAAGTAATCCACCCATCATTAAATTGAGAACATTGTTCATCAAGTGACTTTTGGAATTTTAAGTACACGCAAACCTTCATAGACTTTGAGCAAAAGTGACTGTTTACTGATTGATTCCCTTAAGGCCCTGTTCACATCAGCCGTATGATTTTTTGTACGTACGATTTCGCAGCCCCAGCCTGCCGTAGACAATTCGCAACATATCCACACCAGTCGCAAGCAGCAATACGATGCTCGTACAGTTATCTCACGGGTCGCACGGTGTTCGCAGCTTGAGCGTAGGAAAACGAAATTTGCACGGCTTAGAACTGCAAGATTGCCGTGCAACTTCGTGCGATTGTCGTACGTTTTGCGACAGTCTTATTACAGCTTTCAGCAAAACGCAAGGGTGATGCAAAGTGTCCGTGTGGTTGCCGTGTGGTATTCGCCAGTCAAACGCAGTAAGTGACTGACACCAGCCTTAGCCGGAAACACCGTACGTTGATTGTCTCGAGGCTGCCGTACAGCAGCCCTGCGATTGCCATAAATTGCAAGAAAATCGTTGAGAAAATGTGCATGTCGAAAATCCAGTTTGCGATTTGCGACATACTGCAGCATTGCGAATTTATACAGATGTCTTGAGAGTGTCGTACGAAAACGTAAGATATTCTAAAATAAGTTGGTCGTAGACAGGTGTACGGCTGCTGTAAGGCTGATTAGTGTGAACAGGACCTAACTGCGTCTCGCCATGTGGTCGATCAACCTCACTGACGATTGTTTATGTCCATAGTAATCGATCAAATGATTGACTAAACAAAATACACGTAGTTATATTATACTATATTACTTTAAATATCCAATCTCGCCAGGGTCTCGTTGGCCGCGCGCGACTTCAGAAAATCGATATGGGCAACGAATAAGCTACCAATCTCTGTTTATAAGTCTCTGATGCTGGATATGATGTCCTTTTCAATAGCCGAAAATGAGACGAGACCATGTCCCTTTTGCATCAGGGTTTCTGTTCTTATGTATTAAGAAACTCTGGTATCGTAAATTATGCAGTGCCAATGGTGTTAAAGTATAATCAGACACTTTGAAATTTATTTTCGACTTGAAAAAAGAACATTTTAACAGCTTTGCCAACTTTTTGGACATTTTACTTGTCATGTTTGTTCTTATGTGTAACATGTCTCGGATAATACGTGTCCTACCCGGGTGTTGTCAAGTTGTCCCTCGGGTTACCCCGAATTGGCCCGCGTGGAATTTCCAAACGCGCTCATTATATATTTGTTTGTTTGTTGGATTTTACGTAAAAGTCGGGGAAGGTCGCTCATTATATATAATTGTTGTATAAAATAAAGATGACCCAACAGAATTCGGAAATGCGAACTTACTCGGATGAAACACGAATGAAGTGTGGAAAGCATGCATGCACCGACAATTTAGTGGAGCGTCTTTCCTCTGACAGATTCAAATACTTCAAAATTGTTTTAATGAATTTAGAACAAAATTAGGTAGTAGGATTCCTCGGAATTTTCCATGCACACATGCTTTCCATGTCTGAGTCGTGTCAGTGACTTTCTATTTTTTAAGAAAATGATAATAAAAAAACGTACTTTCGTTTCGAGAGGGTGGGGGTATGGTTATTGAAAATTTTAATGAGTCTAAACTTAAGGGGTCACTGTCAACCAAAAGTGGGTGGGGGTGGTGAAAAACAAGTATTTTTTTTACAGTAAATCATGTTTTTTTGTTGTTGTTGTGTTTTCTCAATAATACTAAGTATAAAAATTCCTTTCATAAAAGAGAATACAGTTTTCAAAGGGCTTTCCAGATTTAGCCCCACATTCAAAGAAAATATTACTTGTCACATCTTCATCTTGCATGCACTCAGTCAACACTGTTTGCTGTCTTAGCTGAAAAACAAACACACTGCCATATAGTCCATTGTCACTTTGGGTTGACAATGACCCCTTAAAGCTGTTTCCCGATCAACGTAAAAATGGTGGTGATCTACGTTTTCTATGTCTCTACACTTCTTGAAATATGCAGAAAATTTTTTTTTTTCCACTTTTCATTGCCAGGGACACTGCTATTTATGCAATGGCATGCATATTTCCTATTGCTCTTTTCTCATGCACACCATAACTATAATAAATCATTTATATTTCCGAAAAAAACAAAACATTTGCAGTCGATAAATCAAATGTGAAATACCCATGACGCTTTTACATCCGGTCTTAAATACCCATATAGTCATCTTAACACCTACATATCTCATATAACACTACATATTTCGCCGCACAAGCAGGTGTTACTGATATCTTCTGAATTTTGAACCGATGTTCGCTGCAGACTATACATTAAATTAAACTGAACGACACACATCGAAAGTTATATTATTTTCTTAGAAACGAATCCCTGAGTAATAAGAACGTCCTCAATTATGCTCCAAAATTGGCAAAATGTTGTTTACTAATTCATACTAAACGAAAAGACAAGTTCCGATCAAAGTGGATCAAGTTATAACCAGTGCTACATGTATACCAAAACAGATAGACGTATGTTAGAAAATCTATTTAAACACTTTGTCGTTTTCATTTTTCACAAGCTTGAAAATAAGATATGGTGACTGTTGTTACACCTGGCAAAACGACTAAGGAAGATAATTCAGTCTGCACTAGCAAATGTCATGTTCAAATGAATATTTATAACAAATATAGCTGTTGGAATCGACCTTGAAGATCGCGGACATTAATCGAGTGACATTGAATTCGCGTATTTATATACCGTCCGCGGAAACGCAAATGTATTTGTAGTTTTACATCAGATATTTATCACGTTCAGACCAAAACGGGTCTTATTGTGCATCTAAGAGAAATGGTTTGATTAAACAACTATATAGAGACTGTTAATCAGCCAGAGTACTTAAGGTCATCCATCTAGCATTAAATTATAACCATTGTGCTTCAAATGCTTAAAAAGATTTCAGCACAGACGCAAGCATCCATATGCTATTTTACTCTAAGTCTATAAAGGCTTGCATTTACTTAAAAATTCACACGATCACTTGATGGACCATTATCACAATTGAATGATGGACGGATTACCTTAATTTCGTGAAATTTCAGCCAGGCCACATTTTAACAAACATTGGTTCGTAACTTTAATAAGATCAGAAGTTCCTGGACTGATCGGCCTGGTAAACGTGACTAAGTAGAGCAGATGTCACCTGTCTACGTCGTGATATTGCAGTGAGGTGATTTTTGTAGTGAGGTGACATTGCAGTGAGGCAGTAAGTACTTCATTTGCCTCTCATAGCCAAACAGTCTCCAAATGATACATGGTGTATGTGATTAGTTTTAAGCCTGATCAATACCCCTGTATCGTTATTGACGTTGTATGGAAACGTTGCGCCTGAGCGCTTGCCTCTATAGGTATAATGTTCTTTTTTTTCTACCATAGGTGCGAGCATGATGGGAGTTGATTTTGTGAACAATGGTGGGAGATTTTGCGGACATTAAATACGAATTCGAGAAATGCATAATTGTTATCAAAATATCATTTTTTTTTCCATTTCCATCATACAGTTAAATAGAATTATATACGTACATCAATAATCATAACTAAATAAAAAAACAAATGTGAAAAGTTGATGGAACATAGAGAGTTAAGTGTGTGTGTGTGTGTGTGTGTGTTTTTTGTTGTTGTTTTTTTTGTTGTTTTTTTGCATAGCCTTTTTCTTGTCTGTTTATTTTATTTATTTAATCAGAATTGACCCGTGCTTAGGACAAAATCAAGATATACAAAGTTAAACCATTGAGCGACAAGTTTCTTACCGATGCTCAAATCTAACATGACCAGGCATAAAACGAACGCAGTTGCCGTATCTGTTGTTCATAAAACGACGGACTAACAGCCAGTTTGGATGTCACAATTTTATCTGTCTGAAGAGTGTTTCTGACATTACTTATTGATCAGGGTTGCCTGCAACGCTGTTCTACGGTAGCACACATTTTGATTCGGACAACAATTCTACATTTAGACATCTTTATTTATAGATTTCCCTTCTTTACTACGCAGAGAAATAGTTCCAAAGTTTTCGGTCTTATCACTAAATGGTGATAAGTTTTATGTTATTTCAGTATGATTGCGTTATTGAAGTAGAAAATTAATTAAAATGTGTTGATAATCGATGCTGGAGATAACGTGTTTAATAAACTGTAATGAAAAAAAGAAAGTCCGCAAGCGAAAAGATCGCACCTCATTCGGACATACTGGCTGGAATTTCCATCGACAGATAATAATATATGGGTAAAATTTCACCGACATGCAAAAAATGGCCAATTACTTAAGGTAGCGACATTGGGTAATAACGGTAAAATGCATCAAAATGGGTTTTTATTGGAATAAAATACTTCACACCTTCTTCTAATGATCTGTGAAAACAAAAATCCAATATCTCACTTTAAAATATGCGATTTATGGCCCTGAATAACCAGACCCCATATAGCCGAAAAAGCAGTCCGCTATTTCGATCACGTGACGTCGAGTAGGCGGGGCTTTCAGAGGCGCCGTGTAGGGAAATCAGTTTATACGCTAGGAAGATATTAGTTTGTCGTTTGTCAAATAACTATCAGTTACTATAGCAGCAGGTTAATGTTTATTATCACCTGAAGTAAATATGGGAAATAAAAAAAATATTTTCAATAGTATTTAATACACTCAACATCTTAAAGTATTTGTCCTTTTATTTGAATATCGAAATGAACTTAATTTTTTTTTCATTACACTTTATCAGTACAATTGTTTCCACGCGGTCTCTTAGAGACCCAAATAGTAACAAATTGGGGGCCCGTTAGTTGTCTTGTCCACTTGACTTGCTGTAAGGTGCAGTTGTCCTTCTGTGATGTCCACTTGACAAACTGTGTGGTGCAGTTGTTTTTCTGTGATGTCCACTTGACATATGTATGGTGCAGTTGTCCTACTGTGATGTCCACTTGACTTGCTGTGTGGTGCAGTTGTCCTTCTCTTATGCCAACTTGACTTACTGTGTGGTGCAGTTGTCCTTCTGTGATGTTCACTTGACTTACTGTGTGGTGCAGTTGACCTTCTGTGATGTCCACTTGACTTACTGTGTGGGTGTAGTTGTCCTTCTGTGATGTCCACTTGACTTTCTATGTGGGTGTAATTTTCCTTCTGTGATGTCCACTTGACTTACTGTGTGGGTGTAGTTGTCCTTCTGTGATGTCCACTTGACTTACTGTGTGGGTGTAGTTGTCCGTCTGTGATGTACACTTGACTTACTGTGTGGGTGTAGTTGTCCTTCTGTGATGTCTACTTGACTTACTGTGTGGGTGTAGTTGTCCTTCTGTGATGTCCACTTGACTTACTCTGTGGTGCAGTTACCCTTCTGTGATGTCTACTTGACTTACTGTGTGGGTGTAGTTGTTCTTCTGTGATGTCCACTTGACTTACTGTGTGGGTGTAGTTGTTCTTCTGTGATGTCCACTTGACTTACTGTGTGGGTGTAGTTGTTCTTCTGTGATGTCTACTTGACTTACTGTGTGGGTGTAGTTGTTCTTCTGTGATGTCCACTTGACTTACTGTGTGGGTGTAGTTGTTCTTCTGTGATGTCCACTTGACTTACTGTGTGGGTGTAGTTGTCCTTCTGTGATGTCTACTTGACTTACTGTGTGGGTGTAGTTGTCCTTCTGTGATGTCTACTTGACTTACTGTGTGGGTGTAGTTGTCCTTCTGTGATGTCTACTTGACTTACTGTGTGGGTGTAGTTGTTCTTCTGTGATGTCTACTTGACTTACTGTGTGGGTGTAGTTGTCCGTCTGTGATGTCCACTTGACTTACTGTGATGTTGTCCTCTCCTATGTGGTTCATGTTGCGCATTGACGACACCGAGTTTGTCATTTCCATATTTTATTGTTTTCTTATTTTCATTCATTTTACGCTGGATGTTTAAGGACAACCCATATAGCATGAAAAAGATAAAGGGCTTATTTTATTTATCTTTTCAGATGAAATCCACTCATATGAAAGTAAAAATAAAATGCGTAACATAACATGTTTGCTTTTTTAACTAAAACTTTATTGAGAAATTGCATAAAAATATTTCTGAAATGTGAGTTTTTGCAACTTAAAAAATTGGCAAATATACCTTTATATTGTCTAACACAAAAGTATCTTAAAATTTGGGTTGGAAATGACCAACTCGGTGTTGTCAATGCGCAACAATTCGTACTTCATCCAAACAGTACATGTGCCAGTGAACCACATTGGAGAGAACAACATCACAGCATACTACCTGTACACGTCAGCATATTGATGAACATGATCTGTAATTCTAATCAACCTCACACAATGACATTACAACTCCATATGATAACATTACAACCTTACACGATGATATTACAACTCCACATGATGATATAACAAGGTGACATTACAACCTCACATGATGATATTACAACTCCACATGATGATATAACAACCCAACAAGGTGACATTACAACCTCACATGATGATATTACAACTCCACATGATGATATAACAACCCAACAAGGTGACATTACAACCTCACATGATGATATTACAACTCCACATGATGATATAACAAGGTGACATTACAACCTCACATGATGATATTACAACTCCACATGATGATATAACAACCCAACAAGGTGACATTACAACCTCACATGATGATATTACAACTCCACATGATGATATAACAACCCAACAAGGTGACATTACAACCTCACATGCTATAAGACCAGCTTAGAACATTAATAGCGAAATAAGAAGTGTGATCGTTGACCATTAGCAAAACAAGTGTAGCTATAGTAAGATTGAAAAAGTAGAAATAGATGGACCATTAAGCAACATATTTGTAAGCTTTAATTTAAGTTGTATAGCGTAATAAAAAAAAATGTTACTTGTTTCCACTAACCCAACTGACCTTCTTTTTTCTTTTTTTTTTTATTCCTAGCATTCGGGTTATGACGTTTGCAACACATCTTCTAAAAATAAAACAAAAACAGGAAAAATAGAAAAAATAAGTTTAATGATGGATGATGTTACCTGCTTTTAGCACTACATCGTCGAAACCCACGTTTGCCAAATATGCTTTGCTTCTTTATCGACCGTGGGTTATTTGATTAGCATAACTTTGTACTTATGAATAATTGATTAGACTCTCCATTGGATCCGTTACTGAGACAGCACGGGTCATTTGACCAATAAAACGGCGCGGGATTTTTGTTCTACCATATACGAGTACAGGTGATGTCACGCTTCTCGTCAAAATGTAGCAGTTTATTTTTCGAGCAGGATGAGTTTGCAATTTCATCGAAGAGTATTCAAAATACTAAGCCAGGAAGTAGCTGACTACTAATTGTCAGTTGAAAATCCCAGGGTATATATGGTAGTGATAACTGAATATATACCGTGGATTACGACGATGTTTGTACTACTGCTTACTTAAGATCTATAACAGCGTTGACAGTCTAATTGACGTTCTTACCATGCATCCAAACCCAGGAAGATGTTACATGCAGAAGTTGATTTTAAGGTTCTTTTATCGGCAGTGTTTTCCTTACAGATATTTTTTCTGTGCAAGCTCGAATAAGAATTTGTTCCGGCTTCATTGTGAACCAGCGAAGAAACCATACGGTGTGTGTGGTTCTCGACCGGAGACCAGACAACGGGTCATTTCTTTCTGTCATTCTAAATGATTGGGTATTCTCAGAAAGACCCTTATTTTTCGTAAAAGAACCAAAAAAGTTTATATGCGTTCGTATTCTGGTTTTTAACATCAAAGCCTGGTTATACATTTTGTGCCATTTTTCAAAGCGTTGTCCCATTACCCTTTTGTTCTAACAAATGTGTATGCGATCTGTTGCTTTAAACATGGTAACTTGCTTATGCAATAAAAAAAATTTCAATTTGTCCGGATGTATTATTTTAAACTGAAATTAATACAAAAATATTCCAACTTCATATCAAGAAATTTCGGACCTAAATTTTACCCAGTTCAATTAATAGCGAGGTCAGCAAAGATGGGTACACTTAGATCAAAATGTGTTTTGGAGAGTGAAAATTGTCAAGTCGATCACTCTAATGGCCAAACACCACACGGGGCGAGATGTCTGGGCAACATAATACAAATCGGGAGGTATCCTTTCACCGCTTAGTTGGACAGCAGTTAATCAAAGGAGATACCCGGAGCAATGTGTCTAACTAGACTAGTGATAATGACCGTGGGTGTCGGTAAACCATCTAACCTTGAACTATTCTGGATCACACGCTCTGAACAATAATTGGTTTTTCAAAGGCTTCAGTACTTAAATCGAATGTCGACAATGGCTCGACACCGCCCATCCTTCAAGAGCTTATGTGTATTTATATTTCAGAAATACAAATAAGGCAATATAATTCATTAATTACATTCCCTCATGTGGGAGTGCTTTTCTATTTCTAACTGTCGACTGTAACTTACATTTGACGATTGTAATTCGATGACTGTTTACTGGTGTATTGATACCCACAAAGACATCTCCAAGATCACTGTAATATTTCAAAACCGCTTTAAGTTATAGAAGTTATTTTGTTTGTATGCAGATCAAAGATACTTGTATCTATAAATTAGCCTATTAAGTAACGAATAATTGAAATGTGAAAAAATATAAACATTAAGAAATCATTTCATTAAACACGCATATACAGTAACATACCAGAGGCAAAAATGCATATTTCTTTTTATAAATATACGAGTAAGTCCGGTATCATCCTGGGCATACTCGTACATGTGCATTTAATATCATATTTTGTCAAGATTTACATATCTAAATAAGGAGGGTTGGGGGTCACATATTTACAGAGATACTTAAGGTGTTTGTTTCCATTCCACTATCCACACACGCAAAGTGCTGTTAAATATGTAGAACTTATTAGTGAGCCACCATTGAACATTTTCTTAATCTGATGATGACCTTTACAAGGAAAGTTCTCCCAGTTAACAGCCAGTGCTGACGGGTTCCCAGTTTGGTCGGGTTCTTTTAGTCATCACAGCCTTCAGATAGGTGGAATACGACTCAACCTAGTCAAGTGTTTTTGTTGTTGTTTTGTTTGTTTGTTGTTGTTTTTTTCTAGCAGAAAGAATTTTCTAAAATTTTGAAAAATAAGTACTTTAGACTATTAGATATATGATGAATTAAAATATTTGGGTCACCATGCTCGTTTTAGAAATTAAGCTTAAAGTAGAACATCACTGCTTGCTAAAATATGTTAAAAAAAACATAAAGAAAATTGGAAAGATTTCATTTCTAAATACTTCAAAAGCATTTCAAAATATTTTATCACAATTTGTAACTTAAAATTTATCTTATAAGTTACAGGTGAAAAAAACAACAACTGTAAAACATGCATTGAAAATACCAATTGAGCTTAAAATATACATTATGCCAGGACCAAAATGCACACAAAAACTACACCAAAGCTATAAAATTCTAAATAAAAAAAATTAACGGACAGATTTTCTTTATTTTTTCAGAGTCAATCAAATGATATAAAGGCTTTCTGAAAATATTAAAAATACACACCTCACCATCTTTTTTGTATATAAACTAAAACTTTTTTATTGAAATTCTAGCCAAATTTGCATAAAAAACACTTAAATGGAATTTTTTGGACCTTTAAAATTTGACAAATATACTTTTATTGATATTTTCAACACAGAAATCTTAAAATTTGGGATTTCCTCTACCATTCGACTAGAAATAAATGAAAAGTTCCAAAAATTTCAAAATTAAAATCAGTTTCAACCTGAGACCCTTAAGTATTACTTAGCGCTAAATATTGTTGGCGGAATAAATTAAAGGGCATCCAGCCTGATCTTGTTTTGGATGGTTGAACACAGAGTAGACTGGTACAATATAAAACAAGAGTGGTTCGGGGTGCGGGGTTAAATAAAGTGGGCTACTGCTATAGTGCCTCGATACGCATGATAGGCATAATATTGGCGATGATCGTTAACTAAGTTTATATGTTTATATTTAGAACTGATATGAACGTCGTTTATTATATGATACATGTACATTTGTACATACAGGTAATTGGTGTAAGCACAAGTAAATTGTCACGTAGACTATGAATGTGATAGTTTACATGCTAAAGCTTACATTCTTCATTCGAAGATCCAGAGTGGCGTGGGGTTTATGGGGTCCCCCCCCTCCTCCCCTGGGATTTGGCTATTATGTTTTGAAATATGCGTAAAATATAGTATTCGAGTGTTTTGTCATAAAATCAGGGCTCGGACCCCCTCCCCTGGAAGATCCGGAAAGTACTGTCTTTAAAATGTAAATTAACCAGTTTTAACAAAGGTGTGCTATAGTGTAATGATTTATATAGACTTAATTCTAATTTTCAGTCATATACATTTTTCATCCCATTATCTTTTCTGCAATTTGCCCCACGTTTCATCTGTGTATTGCCTATTGCAACCTCCTACGGGGACAACTGACACTGCGGCTGTCAAAAATTTGAGGCTGATAACATCAAACACTTCAGGTGTCTTTATCCGTGTACCTGTCCCAGTAAGCAAGATCACGGATCAGTGAAAAAGAAATATAGGCAAGGAAAATGGACAAGTTCGTTTTTATTGAGGCTTGAATTATGATCCCACCATGATCACTGGCGTATCCATAGCAACGAGTTTTTTTTTATTATTATTATGATAATGAAATCAGTGTAAGGAAAGCAAATGCTCAGATACCCGGATTTACAGATTATCTAGGACTGTAAACATAAATACCTCCAATTTCTTTATCCTTTAAAGAAAACTGAAATATACTTTATAAATCGCATCTGAAAATGGCAGAGGAGTTAGCTTACTGATCCTAGATGTTGGATTTTAGCAATCATCATTAAATAAAAAGCTTATTTTTAAGAAAGGGCGGGGAACCAAAAAATAATGAATAGAAAAAGATTTAATATACATTTTTCTCTTATGGAGAACAAATGGAATAGGGGATTAATATTCAGGTACATCTATTCTGTTTAAGTGCGTTTTGGTACCATGCATTGATTCGCTTGAGTCCTTCGTTTTGAAGTCATCCATGAGAAAACTTTTTTTTTATGTGTGTTTTTTTTTAAATCTATCATTTATGATTAAAGGTAATCCATTCATCATAAAATCATAGTCATGATCCTGCAAATGCTTAAAGAGACTTCAGTGCAGATGCAAACATCCACTGAATTGGAGTTATAGGCTCTTTTGCTCAATGTCTATAGAGGCTTGCATTTACTAAATGATCCCCACGATCACATAATGGACCATGATCACAATTTAATGATAGATAGATTACTTTAAGTGAGACGTTGCTTGTTGCATGCATGGGCACCTGGGTAGAGAAGTGATAACACGATTTGTTTCTCACCAATGCGTCTCGGGTTCGATTCCTGGTCATGTACATGAGAGGGTACAGTGGTGGCCAGTCCAGACGAGTGGCTTTTGTCCGGTTTTTTGTTTGTTTGTTTGTTTGTTGTTGTTGTTTTTTTGTGGGTTTTTTTTTGTTTTTTGTTTTTTAGACTGTAAAATGTACTTACATGTACATCTCGCTTCCGGTTCAAAATAAATAATAAAAATTATCGTTTAAGGTTATCCACCAATCACTTAAATAAAATCATGGACCTGCAAGACTCAAACGTAGATACAAGCTGCTGTTGACTTGGAATTAAAGGCTCGTTTGCTCAAAGTCTATAAAGGCTTGCACTCACGATCACCTGATGGACCATGATCACAATTTTATGATGGATGGGTTGCCTTAAGATTAACTACGTTGAACAAAAACGATACGAAGCTCATAAAATAAAAATACTAGTAGATAAAGTATGATATTCGCTGATTTTAAAATCAAGTTTGATAAAATACCACCACACGCTCAAGATGATAGGGACGCACTGGGGTGATACAAAATACAACATATTACATTTTGTATCGCTAGTGATCTGACGATATATGTTCATATTTATAAGCCATACAACCACCATACGACGGCTGGTGGTCCAGTAATTTACTTTGGCTTGCAGTACTGGGATTATGATTTCGACACTAAATGAATTCGTTTTCTTTCTTTTTTTCTTCTTCTTTCTTTCTTTTTTTTTTTTTTTTTAATTCATTTATTTATTTATTAATTTGCTTTGATAATAATGTATGTTAATAAAAATAAACACACACCTTTTAGGTCTTTTTAATTTAAACGTAAATATAAACTCTAATCCTTCGAAAGAATTATGTGATATTTATGTGTCCTGGTTCCATGCCACTCGGTTTGGACAAATAGAAATCATCTTTTTACCACTTAGCACTAGAAACTTGCTAGGAAAAAGAAATAAATAAAGAAATCAATTTCGGAAGATATCTTATCTTGAAATCTTACTGTTTTATTGCATGAATATTCATGAACAAAATTATCATTAGATGAATATTAATTTACTGAACATTAAATGGTATATAATGGATTTTTCCTTGCCACACAGACTGTGTAGAAACTGAACTACAATAGTTTATGAGCAAGCAGAGGAGACCCTGATCAAACAGCTTCTATCTGATGTGTAAGTTAGTCTATATGAAGTAATGGTCTAGGGCCACGAGGCCGATTTTGCGTCAGTTCTTCAACAGTTGTCTACGGAACTGAGGGTGTCGCAGATTTGTAATGATAAACAATCTGCTGACATTTCGTATTATTTCTGCGTAAAAGATAGTTTTGATGCAATATGTTAACTGAATACATGCGAACCGTGCATAGATGTCATTGGTGGCCTGTTCTGTACAAAGCTAGTAATCGAGCCACATCTTAAATATTTCAATATATAAGGGATATTTTGTCTCTGGAAGAGGGCGGCGGTTTGACCCAGGGGAATTTGACATGCTTTCTTTTCTGGAGTCTCACCCTAGAGCAATGGGAATTTCCCAGAGTGGGAGATGGTTTGACGGGATCTAAAAATCTGCTACAGTCTATTTCTCCGGTTTCGAGACCATTATATATATTAAATTATCGTCTGTCGGAGACGGTTTTCTGTCAAAAGTCCTATGTCTGCCCGCCGCCCTGGTGCAAAATATTGATAGGTGTATCTTTAATGGTGTTTTTTTTTTTTCTCTCTGTGACTGAAGATTTAAATGATCCCGGCAAACAGTTTTATTTTGGTGGTTGTGTGCAACTTTGAGAAAACGTACCATGTTTCAGCTTAAATAGTCTTAAGGTAACCCATCAATTATTAAATTGTTATCATGGTGATTGTGGAATTTTAAAGAAAATGCAAGCCTTTATTGTCTAGCCTAAAAACTTACTTTTATACATGGTTGCAATAGTGTCACACCATGCCACGGTTAACGGCCTGTTGGGACGAAAATTGAGAATGAAAAAAAAGAGACTAAGTTTCAAGGGACAAAAATCTTGCAAAAATTTATGAACCGGAAAATCGCCACTTCATGCACATCTACCCATTATAGTAATGCCTCAAATCAAGTTTTGAAAAGATTCATTCAGAAACGTAGGAGGAGTTGCGTTTACAAGGCTGCAATATCAATCAGCTACAGAGACTAAGTTTCAATGGACACAAATCTTGCAAAAATCAAAGAACCGGAAAATCGCCAATCATGCACATCTACCCATAATAGTAATGACATTGACCAAGTTTTGAAAAGATTCATTCAGAAATGTAGGAGGAGTTGCGTTTACAAGGCTGCAATATCAATCAGCTACAGAGACTAAGTTTCAAGGGACAAAAATCTTGCAAAAATTAATGAACCGGAAAATCGCCACTTCATGCACATCTTCCCATTATAGTAATGACATTGACCAAGTTTTGAAAAGATTCATTCAATAACGTCGGAGGAGTTGCGTTCACAAGGCTGCAATATCAATCAACTACAGAGACTAAGTTTCAAGGGACACAAATCTTGTAAAAATCGATGAACCGGAAAATCGCCACTTCATGCACATCTACCCATAATAGTAATGCCTCAAATCAAGTTTTGAAAAGATTCATTCAGAAACGTAGGAGGAGTTGCGTTTACAAGGCTGCAATATCAATCAGCTACAGAGACTAAGTTTCAAGGGACACAAATCTTGCAAAAATCAAAGAACCGGAAAATCGCCAATCATGCACATCTACCCATAATAGTAATGACATTGACCAAGTTTTGAAAAGATTCATTCAGAAATGTAGGAGGAGTTGCGTTTACAAGGCTGCAATATCAATCAGCTACAGAGACTAAGTTTCAAGGGACACAAATCTTGTTAAAATCAATGAACCGGAAAATCGCCATTTCATGCACATCTACCCATAATAGTAATGACATTGACCAAGTTTTTGAAAGATTCATTCAAAAACGTAGGAGGAGTTTCGTTCACAAGGCTGCAATATCAATCAGCTACAGAGACTTAGTTTCAAGGGACACAAACCTTGTAAAAATCAATGAACCGGAAAATTGCCACTTCATGCACATCTACCCATTATAGTTATGATATTGACCAAGTTTTGAAAAGATTCATTCAGAAACGTAGAAGGAGTTGCGTTCACAAGATATGGACGTACGGACGGACGGACAGACTGAGAAGATGACGCCAATATACGACCGCCTCCGGCGGCGTATAAAAAGTATGGAAAATGTTTAATACACACACATAACTAGAATGTTTGGTTTGCTTTGCAATAGTCATATGAGTCACTTTAAGTGTATGCATATACAAAAGTAGTTATTAATTGCATTAAATTCAGTACATACATTAATTTACCCGAAAACGCCTTATTTTAATTTCTTAAAATAAAATATAAAATGTAAAAGATCATTATTTTTTTTTAAATAAGAGCTGATAAATGGGTTTTATGAATGGACACATGCTTATTTATAAAGATATATTTAGAATAAAACTGCTTCAAATGTGCCGACATGTAAAAAGTTCAGAAAAAAGATTTCCAGTTGGTTAGAGATGTCAATCCAAACCCAGGTAAAAAGCCTTTCAGTTGATAAGAGATGTCAATCCAAACCCAGGTATAAAGCCTTCCAGTTGTTAAAAACAGAAAAAAGATTTCCAGTTGGTTAGAGATGCCAGTCTTAACCCAGGTATAAAGCCTTCCAGTTGGTAAGAGATGCCAGTCCAAACCCAGATATAAAGCCTTCCAGTTGGTTAGAGATGTCAATCCAAACCAAGTATAAAGCCTTCCAGTTGGTTAGAGATGCCAGTCCAAACCCCGGTATAAAGCCTTCCAGTTGGTTAGAGATGCCAGTCCAAACCCAGGTATAAAGCCTTCCAGTTGGTTAGAGATGTCAATCCAAACCTAGGTATAAAGCCTTCCAGTTGGTTAGAGATGCCAATCCAAACCCAGGTATATAGCCTTCCAGTTGGTTAGAGGTTAGAGATTCCAGTCCAAACCCATGCATCATGCCTTCAAGTTGGTTAGAGATGCAAGTCCAAACCCAGGTATAAAGCCTTCCAGTTAGTTAGAGATTCCAATCTAAACCTAGGTATAAAGCTTTCCAGTTATTTCGAGTTGCCAGTTCAAACCAAGGTATAAAGCCTTCAAGTTGGTTAGAGATGCCAGTGTGATCCCTGTTTGCTAGTCCCACAAAGATCGGCCTCCATCTGTAATGAACTAATCATTGCCATATGACTGAAAAAAGGGAAGAGAAGAAACGGTAATAAGACCATATTAAATGCACCGAAACATTTGATATTATAAGAAAGAACCACGTTTTTGAACGCACCCTTTTTTTTGTACCCATTTATTTCGGAAAAAGTCAGTGGTAGAACTGACAACCTGTCGCTCGTTCATTTTAAGCTCAGGTAAGATAATCCCAAAGGTCAACACAGATCTCGAATTATCTTGGTTTATTCATTTTTTATACATTCCTAACATGATTTAAAAAAAAGACAGGGGAATTAAAGAACTGGTCTCAACATACCTTTCCATTTTATATTTTAGTTTCGATTAGTCTATAAATACGATTTGATCGCAAATGAAGTCTGTGTCTGTGTGTTTAAAAGAAGCGAATAGTCAGTGTTTTAATGATGTGTGTAAACATGATGATTGGCGTGTATTTCAACTTCTCAAGGTCATCTACCTTAATCATTGGCCACACCCTCAGATCATAGGACTCCTATGACAACACAACGCGGTGAATGATCGTACAACCCCAAACTGTACGGGAGACTTAAATGAAGATAGAAAGACAAAGTTCATACCAGATGTATTTCTTTTAATAATTATCATGGGGATATGGGGAGAGCCGTAAATAAGTTTTGGAACTTGCGGCTCGACCCATTTTCCATTTCCTATTTTGTATATTTGTATTCTTGTGTGTATCATGTAAATTCTGTTGGTAATAAAATACGTTTAAACTAATAATTATCATACCTTTGATTGATACGCAAATCATATGTGTTTACGTTGTTCGTGCGTTATATTCTTCAAAAACCTATGAATTTTCAAAACAACCATGAAAAATGTGAGCTGCATTTAATTTGAAATAGATTATATTTTTATCATTTAAACCGCATTTAACGTCAGCTTTACAATGATTCCGTAAGTAGATAATCTTTAAGTAAGCTGTGAATGCATTTTCTCAGTAGAATATTATGGTAGCCACCATAGAAATAAGTTTTTTTTTCTCATGAATCACGAGTGGACAACTATGCTTTTTTATATGTAGGACATTTTTTGATTTTGGTAAAAGTAAAACAAATGTATACCCGATCTCTAATTTCTTGAAAGTATAATATCACTTAAAAGAACTGTAAAAAAAATTAGTACTGTTTTCATTTTTTTTAGTCATCGTAAATAATTGCACTGTGCATTAATTTTGAGATGCTTTAATATGAAAACAAAAACTCGGGATTGCTTTTGACAGACATTTCCGTGTGCATCGCTTAAAAAGAGAGAATATAACAAGAGCGATAGTTATCACAAAATAAGCCCTTCCTGTAATTTAATCAAATCAAGGGTCATAACTCTGGTTTTCAGACTGGACTGAGATACTGTGCCAATACACATTGTGACAAAGTTTGGTAAAGATCAGTTCACGATTGTCGGTGTTCGAGAGCAGACTCTGTGACCAAGTTTGGACAAGGTCGGTTCATGTTTGCAAGGGAGTTAGAGGGCGGACACTGTTTATTTAGCAATTTTCACCAAGTCATGGACTGCTGGTTATCGAACTTGACTGAGATATTGTATCCATACACATTGTGAACATGTTTGGTAAATACCTGGTTTCTGATTGTTAGAGTTAGAGAGCGGACACTGTTAACTTGGCATTTTTATCAATTCAAGGGCCATAACACCGAAATGTCTGGGGCAATCTGGGTGGTTATCGAACATGGTGGAAATATTGTGCCTATATACATTGTGACCAAGTTTGGTAAAGATCGAATCACATTTGTTTGAGTTAGAGAACGGTTCATTCATTTAGTGATTTTTCATCTATTCAAGGGCCATAACTCCGGAGTGTCTAAGATAATCTGAGTTGTTTTCGAAGTTGGCATAGATATTGTGCCTATATACATTGTGACCAAGTTTGGTAAAGATCGGTTAGTTATAGAGCGGAAACTGTCAATTTAGCAATTTTTCATCAGTTCAAGGGCCATAACTCCGAAGTGCCTTGAACACTAGAATATGGCCGAGATATTGTGCCCAAATACATGTGACAAAGTTTGGTAAAGATCGTTTCACTTTTCTTCGAGTTAGAGAGCGGACAATCTTAGTGGACGCCGCCCGCCCGCCCGCCTCTGGTGAATTCATTATATGTCATTCGACGGGCGAATAAATGCATACAAGTCCATTTATAATAGTCTACAAGGTTTATATACGGTCAAATTTTATCACGAGGACGTTCTAAGTACATTGTCGCGGTCAGCCTGTCCGGGCCGTGCTGGCCCTCGTTTCATAAATGACAATCAAATGATGAGAACACTTGGATTTACTCTACTTTACAGCGGTGATATTTGTATAACTGCTATTTCGTATTGTCATAAGGATTAGAGGACAATGGTCAACCGGCGGAGGAGTGAGATCTCTGGGTTGGTCAACTATTCTAAATACATAACCAGCTTTAAAAAATACCCTCGGAGTTTATATAACAGGAAAACTATTAAAACATAATAAATGGACAAAACTTAGCCTGCGACACAGGCAATAACTCATAGGCGGATCCAGGAATATTTTTACCGAGATGGGGGCGCACTAGTGAGCGACTGTTTGCTTTATAATAATTCCATCTTTGTTACAATATTTGAAGAAATGTTTTCTAAGTTAAATGTTCAGCATGCGTCTTTTTTCTTCTTCTTCTTCTTCAAAAATGATTATAGTGAATACTTTCCAATTATAACAATCATTTTCACTTTTAAATATAAATCAAACGTCAAAAAACTGCAATATAGAATTTATATCTAAGAATTTGCAAATCCAAACTTAAACCTTTTACGTAAATATGGCAAACATTAAAAGGTTTATTTTCAAGTAACAATTATAAGATTTGAAAATGTAATAAGCATGTTGGAAATATAATGGTGAAACGAATTGAAGTGGCGGGTATCCCTTAACGCGATGTTATATTTTACCGAAGTTGATATCAAACCCACCAAACTTAACTTGTTCCCAATATGTCTGTCACTGAAGCGTGCAGAAGCTGTATCGGTTCGTATTTGTGATTTCAACAGGTTTCTAGTATTAAAATACATGTATACCAAAAATACCATACAATGTACAATATGCATTCACATGAGTTATTTTGAAATCACAGGTTCTTTATCATTTATGGTCCGATTCATTTAGTTGCATATGAACTGTGACTTCCGTGTAAGATCAAATGTGAGTGTCAAAGGGTGAGAAAAATATGCAGCCTGACCGGGACTCTAACCCTTTCGCTTACAGGGCGAATGCTCTACCGACTGAGCTACCCGGCCGCTTACATATGATTCTTTCCTATTGTGAGTTAACTGTACTGTGACATTAATGTCACAGGGTGAGAAAAATATGCAGCCTGACCAGAACTCGAACCCTGGGCCTTTCGCTTACAGGGCGAATGCTCTACCGACTGAGCTACCCAGCCGCTTACATATGATTCTCCCCTATTGTGAGTTTACGGTACTGTGACATAAGGATGAATTTAAAATCCTTATAAATCTATCACAATGAGAATAGTCTTATTATAGTTGAAAACATGTTTTGAATAAAGTAACAGCTGCGTTTTTACTATGCTCACATTCATAAAGACATAAATTTAGCTTTATTTATTTTACTCCAGTACTGGATAAACACATAGAGACTGACAAAATAGACTCAAAAAGTCAATGTAACTACAGTGAAAACACAATGTCTAAACGTATTAAACAATAACAATAAAAACAGATACATGCAAACTTGTTAAATACATATTATAATGATAACTCGAAGGAGAAAAGATACACATGTATATATGTATATGATATCATTCCTAACATTCTGCAGGAATTGATTGATTAATTTACAAAATAAGCTATATCTGATATATATATATAATATCGGAGGGTCAAGCACCAATTATAACGACAGCTCTGGTCCGCTCTACAATGGTAATTCTCGTTATTTTATTTTCGAGCTGGACATGCCGTATATGGATTTAAGTTGAATATTCGTTGTTATCTCTCGCGTAGTCAACGTCACTTCTTTGTAAACAAGAGGACCAAGATGGTCCTGTGTCGCTCACCTGTGTAAGATTGTTCTGTTAGGCATGATTACCAAAAATGTGGCATCTAAAGTGTCTGCAATGTTTTTTTCCAACATTTGACTAAGTGAATAGATTTTGACCCTACCTAAATTTGCACTCATCTGGGATTTCATTCAGACACCATTCTTATCAAGTTTTATGAAGACTCGGACAAAAATGTAGCCTCTTGTCTACAGTGTTCACATTTTTTTTCTATGATTTGACCTGGTGACCTACTTTTTGACCCCATGTGATTCAGTTTTGAACTCATCCAAGATTTTAAGTAGAAAAACATTCTGACCAAATCCCATGAAGTTTGAGCCAAAAATGTGCCATCAACAGTGTTCATAAGACCTTTCTAAGATTTGACCTGGTGAACTTTTTTTGACCCCACATGACCCAGTTTTGAAAATCCAATATTCCATGAGACAAACATTCTGACCAAGTGTCATGAAGGTTATGCCAAAAATGTGGCTTCCAGAGTGGTCCGGGGTTTTTCTAAGATTTGCCCGGGTGATCTACTTTTTGACCCA
Source organism: Solen grandis (assembly GCA_021229015.1). Classification (NCBI taxonomy): domain Eukaryota; kingdom Metazoa; phylum Mollusca; class Bivalvia; order Adapedonta; family Solenidae; genus Solen; species Solen grandis. The sequence goes on from CM037778.1 coordinate 38,031,718, forward strand.
ATGTGACTCATTTTCGAACTCATCCGAGATTTCATGTAGATAAACATTCTGACCAAGTTCTTTGACGGTTGGACCAAAACTGTGACCTCAAGTGTGTTCACAAGATATTTCTAAGATTTTCTAAGATTTGACCTAGTGACCTAGATTTTGAACCCACATGACCCCATTTCAAACTTATTCGAGATACCATGAGGACATACATCCATACCAAGTTTCAGGAAGATTTGGCCAAAAATGTGGCCTCTACCATGTTCACAAGGAGTTGATCTGGTGACCTAGTTTTTGACTCCACATGACCCAATTTTGAACTCATCCGAGATATCATGTAGACTAACATTCTGACCAAATTCCATTAATGTTGGGCCAAAAAGGTAGCCTTAAATGTGTTTACAAGGTTTTCCTAAAATTGTCTAAGATTCGACCTGGTGACCTAGTTTTTGACCCCACATGACCCAATTTCAAACACATCTGAGATATCATGTAGACAAACATCCTGACCAATTTTCATGAAGATTGGGCTAAAACTGTGGCATCTAGAGTGTTCACAAGTAGTTGTTGACGACGCCCGACGGACGACGCACGACGGACAAAATGTCGGTCGCAAAAGCTCATCCTGAGCACAAGTGCCCTAAAAAAATTGACAGAGTATGTTAAACCACAGAGTAACGAATATTAAGTCGGTACAAATTTCTTTTTTTATTTATTTATTTTTTAATGAATTTTATCAAATGGACGTCTAGAAAATTTGTTCAGCGTAGAGCAGCTTATATCGCTACAAACCTAAGGGTCAAAAACTCTCAAATAATAATTCCTTAAGCTAATCATTTAGCTCAATGAGCTTACAAAAATACTGGACATATATAACATGCCAGACATATTCCTTATATTGTACACACATTACTGACAAACAAGGCAAGATAATCTGTTGAAAAAGTAATTGTAAAGATAGAGACACGTGCTCATCGGTATAAAAATAAAGGCACGTGTTACTTTATTGATCAGAAGACAGCGTTAATTTTCGGCGAAAAAAAACCCTTTAGTTAAATGATTATCGCATGCCCTTGATCTAGGTGCATGATCAGTCCAGGCAAAATGAAAATATGAATATCGTATATGCTATAACTGCGATATATGCACCATCCGGATACGTGGAATCATAACATTTTTTTTTTTATTTTATCAAACGCTTTACCTGAAATTGTTGAAATATCAAGATAACTAAAATCTGCTTAATGTATTTAATGCATATAACTCCTTTTACGGACCAATAGTACCTCTGCATTTTGTCAAATTTCATGCTACTATTTCATAAAGACAGCCAAAATGCAATCTTTAACAATATGAGTATGCTAAAGATAAATAAATCAGAAATTTCCACCTATCATCTGTGAACGAGCTGCTTTAAAACTATATGCCTTACTCTTTAATCTATATGTCTTACTGTTAAATCTACACCTGTCTTACAGTTAAATCTATATGACTTGATGTACATCACATTATCACATATAATATACCTATACGTTTCCTGGTTTAATGGCATTCGAAATAAAAAAAAATTCCGAACAATACCATTCCAAATAGGATTTTCCTTGGTCCGTGGTCCAAAGGTAATGGTTGTAGGATTTTCCTTGGTCCGTGGTCCAAAGGTAATGGTTGTAGGATTTTCCTTGGTCCGTGGTCCAAAGGTAATGGTTGTAGGATTTTTCTTGGTTCGTGGTCCAAAGGTAATGGTTGTAGGATTTTCCTTGGTCCGTGGTCCAAAGGTAATGGTTGTAGGATTTTTCTTGGTCCGTGGTCCAAAGGTAATGGTTGTAGGATTTTCCTTGGTCCGTGGTCCAAAGGTAATGGTTGTAGGATTTTCCTTGGTCCGTGGTCCAAAGGTAATGGTTGTGGGTCTGAACCCCGTTGCGGCTAAGGAATTTTCATAACCTTCACATGCGCTAAATACTGGTCTAACCCAGGAAACGTCAAGGGAGATTAGTCTCTCTTTCTCTCTCTCTCTCTCTCTGGATGTATATATCTCTCGTTCTGTCATTGTTTTATCACGTTTTCTTATGTTTGCTCTAACAACATAAAACAGCTCATTAAATCGAAAAATATATGTTCTTTTATTAGCAATTATTTTGTACCTTTCAATTTATGACGTGTATGTCACTGAAGCAGAACTTGTGATATCTGTAATGTGTAATTCGTATGCTATATTGGCCCATTGATCTTAGAAGAATAACTACAAAAGTAATTATAACACGGATAATACACACAATATACAATTATAGCCCTATTTTTAGATCGACTATTCGAAGAATGTGAGAGCTATTGTAGTCGCCCTGGCGTCGGCGTCGGTGTTGGCGTTGCAGCTTTTGGTTAAAGTTTTGTGTGCAAGTTAATATCAACCTTATATCTCAATAACCATTTATGGTATTGACTTGAAAGTTTATAAATATGTTCAGGGGCATCAGACAACCAAGGTAGATAACTCTTGGCTGAATTTAATATGAATTATGGCCCCTTTTTAACTTAGAAATTTTGGTTAAAGTTTTGCATGCAATAGAAAATTTGGATAAAGTTTTGCGTGCTAGCTACTATTTAGTTTGTATCTCAATAACCATTCATGGTATTGACTTGAAAGTTTATGAATATGTTTAGGGGCATCAGACAACCAAGGTAGATAACTCTTGATGGACTTTATTACAAATTATGACCCCTTTTTAACTTAGAAATGTTGGTTAAAGTTTTGCATGCAATATACTCTCATGCTTATATCTCAGTATCCAGGCATGCGATTGATTTGAAACATCTTTAATATGTTTAGGGGCATCATACTGTTATGGTAGATAACTCTTGATGGAATATGTAACAAATTATTGCCCTTTTTAACTTAAAAATTTTGGTTAAAGTTTTGCATGCAAGGTACTTTCATGCTTATATCTCAGAGTCCAAGCATGGGATTGATTTGAAATCTTAAATATGTTTAGGGGTATCATACTATAAAGGAAGATAACACTTGATGGAATATATTAAAAATTATGACCCCCTTTTTACTTAGAATGTTGGTTAAATTTTTGCATTCAAGCTACTATCCAGCTAATATCTCAGAAATTGCTTGTGGAATTGACTAGAAAGTTAAGGAGTGTCTTCAGGGGCATCAGAAAACTAAGGAGGATAACTTTTGGACTGAATTTTATACAAATTATGGCCCTTTTCTAACTTGGATTTTTGGTTAAAGTTTTGCATGCACAGTGTTATTGCGCTTATGTCTCAGTAACTAGGCATGGGATTGATTTTAGACATCATAAAATATTAAGGGATATCAGACTATCAAGGTATATCATTTTTGACTGTTATTATGTACAGGGTATGTGAAGGGCAAGAAGTGAAATAGATTTAATTTGATTTACCAACAAGCATTTTGAATAGTCGAGCGTGCTGTCCTCTGACAGCTCTTGTTATTATACAAGTCAATATAGACCCCCATTTGGCCGCCATAGCGTCGGAGCAGGGTTGAACTCGATCGAGTACAGGGAAAATGTTTTATGACGTCAAGAATTCCTGCAGATGGAGGCGTACTATACTACTCAAAGTTTGCTAAGCCCCACCCGCTATATTCCCATAGAGTCACATGAAAACACATGCTTAATGAAATGCTATGTACCTGAAAGGAAAGCGTTACCTGGCCATCATCTTTACGCATAGTTTTTGTCAAAATGATGGAAGAGATTCAAAAATTGTTACAACGATTTAGCCAATTCCTGTCATTATTTGGCAAATTCACAAAAGTGTGTGTGTGTTTTTTTTTTTTGTTTTGTTTTTTTTGCAAGAAATGGCATTTTATAAATGGAAGTTAAATCTTGTGATCAAAACAGAAAAAAAAATGACCATGAACAGGCCAACATCGTCACAAATATCCTTAAAAGTATTCCATTTAGAAAACAGGAATATTTGAAGATCAAAGTTCTGAATTTAGCTGGCTTTAAATTTTAAGGTGTTTTCTCAAAATTTCGCACTTTCTAATTATGATTAATTCCCAGTATTGAGGATCCGAAATGCTTATTTTTTGTAACTGGTAGTAAGTTTGGTACATAAACAACATGTGACTCTATGGGAAAATAGCGGATGGTGCTTAGCAAACTTTGAGTAGTATATATAGAAACTGTCGGCTTACTTATCACGAATTTGAAAGAAAAATGAACACTGCGTCTTGTGCTTCATGAATATGTAGTACGACAGTTGCCGCCGACTCCAACTGATGTCACGTTTTTTCCGATTGCACGGTGTGATTTGTCAGACAACATTCCACAATTTTGATATTAAGTTGGAAGTTACATACTTTGGAAAATCATTATAAAGTGTTGCTTAAGTTAAAAGATATTTAAATCCTGAGAAACACGTGCCCACGTGTTTCAGTCAAGATGAATATTTTAATGCATCCTCGACACGTGGACCATTTGGATCTAAATAGAATGCAATATGGTAAAGCTCTGTGGGTCTAAGAATGGTTATTTTCAGTAATCTTAAAAGAAAATTCTCCTCGCCAAACAATTCTGACCAAAAGACCTTTCACACACACACACACACACACACACACACACACACACTAAAAGAATGTACATAAATATACATACACTAGCTCGTACTTGAGATGCCTGGATAGACCAAGAAACTCAATAACACCGAAAGCAGTACATGAACTTAAAACTTTACAACATACATTGAATTTCGAAGTATAACCAGACTTATTGTTTATTGACGCGGCAAAATCCGAATGACCCTGCCGGGATTCGAACCCACGTGGTGAGGGACCTAGCCTTTTTAAATGAAACAAAGTCTTACATGATTTACAGAGAAGTCAATTGATAACAAGTTTGGTTTATATGGCTCATCCTCTCCAAGTTGATGTATTCATATATCCATAAAGTGTGAAGATTAATTGAATTAGTTAATTTATGTTCTGCTAAATGCAGGACTTTTTTTGTAAGAGGAAGGGGGTCTCTAGGTTTGTCTAGCCATCGATCCTGTAACTTATCAGGGACCATATTTGTATTATCGAGCTACGTACATTAACGCGATGCGACGTAACTTGACAGGAAAACACCAATAATTCGCAAAATTTATTGATCCTTGTTTCCAAACTGTTATTTTTTCTTAAATGTAAGGGAAAAAGATAAAAACATTCATTTAATAAAAAGGTACCAAATTAACACCATTTTCATTTATGTTTCTTTTATCTATATTTTCCCCCCAAACCACCCATTAAATCTACCGATAACTCTCAGCTAGCAGACGATGACAGATTTATGTAAGCCAACAGCTGCCAAGCGTTCAGTGAAGGCGACCATTATCAATTGAAGTTTGGTACCCTGCTTACACTCTGAAATATAACAGAGGTGCAACTGCTCACGTTCACGATTATTGGATTCAAAGAAGAGTATTAAAATAATGCATGGTTGATGTACTTCTCAACATTCCTATATACGGAAGTCATTTAGTTGTTGTTAAAGCAAAATTCGCACTTGACATTTATTACAATACAGCATGCCCATATATTCCCTGCAGGTTTTTTTTACCCACAAAATTGGCCATGTATCCACAAAGTTGTAGGGCTCTCTATATGAGGGGGTACAAAGCTCTGGAAAAAAATTGTATCCCCAGATGTATGACCTCTATGAGTATGTTTCTCGTTCTCGTTTGGATCGTCTTAAAATCTTACACACCAATATGTGCTATTACGAAGAACACATAACTTCATTACAATATTTGTTTATAGATATTATCTCTTAATGTCCACCATACAGTATATGATACACGTGACAAGACTTATTTTGAGTTCAGTAGTGACAACTGAAGACGTTATTTTGGAAAAAGTTGTTGGTTTTTGACTTTTTTTTTCCACTGGGGGGGCACACAACCTTGATTGTGATGCTAGTGCTGGGGGGGGGGGGGGGGGGCCGGGAAAAAAATGTTTCTTGCGTGATGGAGATGCATTCTGATGGGTATCTTGGGAGGAAAACTTAGTTTTTTAAGGCAGTCGCACACATCCATAAACAAGCAAAACAATACTATCAAATGCCTTGAAACTGGGGGTTATGGGTTGGAATCCCATTAGTTGCAAGATCAACCGAAATAGATCTACTTCGTAGAAAATTCAGGTTTACTTTGAAATATGTCTCTCAGTTACCGGTATGTAGATTTTAGCGATAGGACCTAATTTGAATTTAAAAAAAAAAAGAGTGACAAAAAAAGAAAATAAAGATGTTAGTCCAGTGTTGGTATAATAAGAATGTTTTTCATATTTTAAGTATTTTTAGTTGAAACAATCATGGTTTGTTTGCCAAATGCTATTATTTGTTCATAATCAATAGCAAAACATTTTTGACAATATATTTTTTCTATGTTTTGGGTGTTTTTGTTTTTTTTCTTTTTTCTAAAAATGATACCTTTAGATTAAAAAAAAATGGGACAGTAAACTTTGTTTAGATTTTGCATAGAGGTGTACGTATAGGTATACAACACAACAATATTTTTTTATTATTTTTTTTTTTCTATTCTTCATAGTGACCATCCGGGTGTGACTCCCACAAAGTTAGATAATATATATTGAAACTTGAAGCAATTTATCTAAAACTTGATATAATAATATTGCTTGGGTCGAAAATTTTATTTTAGCGTATAGCTGTGCAGAGTCGTGTTATTTACCAATAAATACACATCCGTGTCCATGTTTTATATGGTGCTACCTACAATCTTTTATACAGTACACTGCAAGGCTAGCTTGCGAGTTTGAATCCAGCTTGAGAACTTTGTAATGCTAAAATTTCATTTCAATATACTTATAAAAATAACTAAATGAAATGAAAAAGGAAAGAAATATCACACATAAATAAAAGTAGTTGATAATTTTAATTTCCTTGGCACAATGCAGTAATGAAGTATTACATTTATTTTTTTGTAATCTGTTCAAAAACAAAAACAACAACAACATTATTGGGTTATATTCTTATTAGATTTAAAATACATTAATTTAACTATTCTTGTGCTTTTGTTAATTTTTCATTTAAATACATACTTATGTAAATCTAAAAAAATGTAGGAGAGAGTGGGGCAATGTTAACGAAAATATGTTAAGATTTTTCTTTAATAAAAAAATGGACATACCCGATAATTACATTAAAACAGGGTCTCTCTATATGATTAAAACAACCTGTCTGGCTTTGATTTACGTATGTGACATTCAGACGCTTAATTGTTGTATACACAGTATAAAGCTGAAAGTGTCTGACAGATTTGGATTAAAGCAGTCACAGTCACCTAGTGATGTTGCCTGGTGACATGCTCTATCACGTAGGGGGTCTCGGAAACTGCAGGGGCCTGGTGACTAGTCGGCGACTGGTCGGGTGAGAAAAAAGGGGCTCACAATGGGGATTTCTACTAAAGAGCACATAAATTAACCCAAATCACGACACGATACAAAAAGGATGCCATACTCTTACGTTATCAAAGGTTGTTAATTCCGGGAACAACATGTAGATAAAAATGTATGGGGAAAAATACGATTATGGAAATTAGGCCGAATACTCTTGATTCAAATGGACTTTTTAGAACACACTTTAGACTTTTATGAACCACTTACGGTCTGCAGCTGAGGATACATGTCAAAATGATATGTATCACTGCCCAGTGGAAATATTAAGACTCGCTGTTTGTAAATGATACATGTACATGTTATTAAAATATTCTGAAAGGGCTTTGTTTTATTTCAGTCATGCTTCAAAAACATTTGCGGCGTCTTTGATGCTTTGCAACAAAATTAGTCTTGTTAGTCTCTGGTATAAAACATGTGTGCTTACGCTCTTATAAACTCATGGAAAATAACAAAAAAATATATAGTTGCATGTGTTTTGCTTGCAGTTCGTGGATTCTTCCCTGCTTGAAATACTCGTGTATAACAACAAGGTTGCAGTGATCGATTAAAGGGACACCTATTGTAAAAATGACCATTTAGTCCAAAGTGGAGCTCTAAGTAATTAGGTTTTCTCCAAACTGGTTTTGAACTTACCATGTTGGTTTATTTTGACACGATCGTTTCATGCGATCATGCAAAAAATAATGTTCCTTCCTAGTCAGTATTTACTGATTTATCTTTTCGTGGACCCATAGAATAAGGCCTGGTGGTATCATGAACCGGTTTTTTCGGGCTTTTTTCATAAATTTCATCAAAGGTATGTCGAAGTTGAAGGCCATTGTCAACTGCATAATGAAGCGATCCATCCATTTAAGCAACTGTCCAAATAATGAAACAATCCAATGAAGTGCATAGAAGTTATGTTTAAACTTTATTTATTTTACATCGATTATGAAACAAGTTCTTACAACTTAGTAAATAATTCTCGAAAGGTAAACCTGTCCAGACGCCGCTCTTTTATCAAAAGTAGGCCAAGGTCACAAGGTCAACTGCATAATGTAAAGGTCCATCCATTTAAACAATTGTCCAAATACTGACTTGACTTGACTATTAGTGAGGAAGCCTTCCAGCTGGCTTGCGGTCGGTTGGTGGTTCTACCCGGGAACTTCTGTGTACTCGGGGTCTTCCTCCACCTGTAATTAGCTGGGCGTCGCTATATGATTGAAATACTATCGGAGTGACGGTAAACCCCAATACAACAACAACAACAACAAACAACTTGACTATTTGAGTTTATCGTCGTTTAGACAGTATTTCAGTCATAAAGCGACACCAAGCTAATTACAGATGGAGGAAGACCCCGAATGCACGGAGGCACCCGGGTAGAACCACTGACATACCGCAAGCCAGCTGGGAGGCTTCCTCAAATGAAAATCTAAATTACCCTGCCGGGATTCGAACCCACGCGGTGAGGGGCTGAGTGAGTGCTAAAGGCAGTGACTTTATCCTCTCGGCCACGGAGGCCCCTGTCCAAATACTGAAGCAATCCAATGAATAACATAGAAATTATAGCAGATTTTTTTTTTAAAGGTCAACCTGGGAGGACGCCCGATCACGGCATACGCCCGCCCCCGCCTGGACATCATAAATTTAAAGGACGGAATATCTCGTTGAAAAACCCGTCCAATAAGAGGAAACAAAGTAGAAAATTTAAGCATTTAGCTATCAATTCTGGTCACCTTGTTTATTGTCGCATCTCTTTCGGAATGGAAGATCGAACCTCATTCCTAATCATTGTAAGGGGTGGGGGTGATAAAACCTCAAAATGTTAAAAGATTAATAACAATCCATGAGATTCTGAAGCTGTCTAAATAGTACTAAAAGCTAACACATCTAATATTCGCCGACGTTTTTAAGCGTAGAATTGTCACCTTTGTTTAAATATGTTTTGTTTAAATATGTAATCCGATGACGGACCGTAGGTCAAAAATGTCTCTTATCGAGAAAGAATTTCAAACAAAATGGAAACTATAACTGGTAAAAGACGTTTTTGTGCTTAAATTAATATCTGGTTTATGAAATTTATGTATTTTTCCCGAAGAAGAATCCTTCCATCTGGCTTCTGCGGTAGGACGGTAGTCAAACTGCATGACTCTGTGTGCTGACTTTTCCTCTACATATTGTTATATGACAGCGAAGGTAATCTCCAATCTCCAAAACAACAACAAACATTTGGAGAAAACGAACAAACTTCTAAAAGCAGCAAGAAATCGTTTTGTATTGGTATATAACTAACTAATATATGCAATGTTTTGAGAAAAAAATGAAAGCAAACATTTGCATAGAAAATTAAAAACTTCCAAAAAAAAAAATAAAAAAAAAAAATAAAAAAAGTACGAATATCCCATTAGGCGCTTCGTTGCAGGATGTATCCGTGAAGTGTAAAATCTGCTACATGCAGTCGTGTAGTAATCATCGGAGCATGATGACATGTCGGTTTGGAAGTTATATATCATTTTAAGATTTCACGAGCGCTGAGCAAAACAAACAAATTTGCTTTATAGCTCATGCTAACTGACTACTCTGTGTATTCAATCCTGTTAACACGCGGATGACATCACTGAAAGAAACAGTTGGAGGCAACTAGTACATACTGGAATGCTACATTCCAATGAACTTGTGTTTTACAAGGAAAAAAGTAATCTCGACTGACCTATATCACTAACACTGTGGATGATATAGATATTTTCACTAATATGTCACAGTATTTCACTTGTCACCATAAAATAAATATATATTAATTACATAATTCTTTAGTCTATTCATCTTTAAATTTACTTATTGTCCCATTCTTTCGATTATCTAGTAACCTTAAGAACGGTTCGTAATATAAAACTTATTTTTATGTGGTGATGAATTTGTCTATATAAGACATTCGAGTAATTTAAGATTTCAAATCTTTCAGCTACATTAAACCTCAGCCAGTCAAGTCATCCAAACATAAGGATGAAAAGAGGAGATAAACACAATTCGTTTAATAGAGAGATGAGGAGAGAGTGCGCAATTGTTAAAATACACACATTCCTGTTTATACAAACTTACTTATTTAAGATGAGCGGGTCATTCAAAAATTTCTTTCTGTACTCGTATTCAAACAAAACCTTAGTGTCCAAATGAATGGAGTATGAGCCTTTACTTATAGCCAAGTGATTTGTTAGGCGAGCTTATGTGTTTTCTGACAACTTTATATTATGGTGGCTGATTTCTGCCATTTCGTGTTGTCTTGTCTTCGCCCCGAAAGGCGAAAGGCGAAATAACGAAAACATGCCATATTGTCGTTATTTCGCCTGTCGCCTTTCGGGGCGAAGACACGACAACACGAAACATGTCAGGCGAAATAACGAAATTTTAACAGGCGAAAGGACGAAAAGTTTCGCCTTTGAATGTTTCGTGTCCGCGGGTCGAAACCTTTCGTGTTGGCGCCCTTTGTTTGTCGTGTCTTCGTGTCTTTGCCCCGAAATTCGAAAATTTTGCCATTAAGACCGGTTTTTCCATGACGCGGCTCATATACATATAATTAATTAAAAGTCATATATATAATGTTCTACTTAAAAAGGGTTATCTATTCAATTTCCTTAACTGGAAACCAAATCCTAAATCTACCCTTGAAATGTCTTTTTACACAACCCCGCGCTCTTCACCCTCTGCTGGAAATCTTAACCTTGTTCCAAATTTCAATGTTCAAATTATTATTAAAAACGCCTGCTATAAACTACCCGATTCAATTTAACCAAAGTCTAAAGGTGTTTGCGTTTGAGTCACTAATACACAATACCTCGGGTTGACACGGGTTTCACTGGCAATACAATGCAAATGTATTTAACTATCGACTACCAAAGTACTTACGAAATCATCTCATATACGCAGAAACCGGTTTTCATGCCCACTTACTTCACGATCAAATAAATGCCGATTCTCGCCGATCTGACGGGTATATAAACTGGTCATCGAGCGTACCCGGTTTACAAGGCGTGGTGTTCCGCCGTGTGAGGACGAGTAAAAGTTAATCAAATTTCGATTTAATTTGGGAGCGCAGTGATAGAAAGGATAAGAACTGTAAGTTTATTTACTGAACATATTCATTTTCCTTAACACTTACTATTGCATGTTTTTATTAAGACAATATAGCTCACAATTTCAAAACGATACAGGTGCAAAAGTTATGCTTCGGAATTGATTTTGCAGAAACGCTTACACATGCCAGCTCGGTATTTCGTGTCCGGTCGATTTAAGTACTGTCTGCAGCGGCAAGGCTCACTACAGTTTTAATGATAATTTTATAGATTTTGCAATATCCAATATGCTTTGAAGTTTATTCTAGCTCTTTTTATCCATACGTGTTTCGTAGACTTTGACACATATTGTATATTCATAAAATTGTTAATTTCACAAAAAAAGTTCTTGAAAGTCAGTGTATTATTTTACCTCTAATTGCGACATTTTTTTTTCATTGTTTTGATGGACAACAATTTCGTATAGAACACCGGCTGTGTCTCTACAGTGTATTTTAAAACAATTTTGAACGCATTGAATGCACATATTAGGTAGCGATTGATTTAGTTTTCTGATCAGTCACGCTCGCTCTATTTCACACGTTCTTTCAGTACTGTTAAAGTGTTCATTTGCCTGCATGGTTCACCTATTTATTTTTTGTTTTATCTGTAACTGTTTTCTACCCAGACCTTTGTTCAAATGTATAATGGAAAGTGTTTTAGTTACTTTGTGCCTACTTTTCAAATGACAATTCATCTAGAATTAATATGTCGATAGAAAGTCGTATGATCAGTCGATTTAACTTGTGCACATATCTAATTTAATGTGCACTGAAGGAGTGACATTAAGCATTCACCTATTAATAATACATTTTCGTATTTGATAACGCAAATGATTTAGACCTTAACATGATATATACAGGTGTAGTTTAGAAATAGTTATCTTCATTATTATTTCATGTTCTGCTGAAAACACTGCCATTTGATATATGTTTGAGTAAAACCATCTCACTACTTGCAATTCTGATTGTTAATAAACATGTACGTTGTTTTTTTTCTCAAGAATCGTTTGAATATGCCATGCCTATTGTGCAACTTACACCCTGTCGTCTGGCGTTTCTATTAACACCTGGTGGTGTCAAGCTAGTTGATTGCTTTTAAAAATGATTAAAGCAGTTCTCAAACCGAACATAACCCCAATCAGCATGCAAGACACGCATTTTAAGCAGAAAACTGAAGTACCTAAATCTTCAAAAGTTTGTAGCATGCTCTCCATGTGGCGTACTATATCCACTGCAATAATCAGGCTCGAATTCCACCAGCAATTGCTTATCCCTAAGTAATACTTAAATCATTGAATTAGATGGAACCGCATTCCTGATTTCCGAAATATTTCAGGACACGACTTAATTGACACAGATCATTACCTTAATAACTAACAGGTTTTTTTTTATAGAAATTATAAAGATGTGTAGCAGGAATGATTAATTTCGCCCCTTGTTCAAAATTTACTTAGCTATTCAGTATTATTTGTGAAACTCGACCTAGGGCGACTTAGGTTTGGTAAAATTCTTTATGCTTCTTGGTATAAACAAGCAAATTTGCAATGTGGGATATTTTCACTACGTTCACATAAAATCAATTAAACAAATCGGGTGTGTTTACATACTGTTAAACGTTATATTGTTTCGGTTCGTTAAATATCGACATGTACAGTCTCAGGTGAAGCTCAGCTCTTGTTTACTTGTATTCTTACGACCCGCAAACTTGTGTGCCCCCTGTAGGTAAGGGTGCGTGTTTGTCCTATCGACAATGTTTCAGTAATATATGGATTTCTTCCTCATGGGACTACTAAACAGAGGCTCGAACCCTTGACATCCCCAGAAGACCTACATTCGTCTTTATATATAAATATTAAGGTGCAATTTACTTTTGATGAAATGCACAGTATCCTAAATTGAGACAGAGAGAGAGAGATCAGCACTTCTCTCGACAGTCCAGTCCGTGTATTCCAATAAGTATTGCTTGTTCTCCACCCCAACTCACCACAGTTAGCATATAATTGGTAGTAAGACTATCCATTCATTCATCATCGTTGGAATTTTATATGAATTGCAAGCCTTTATAGACTTAGAAGAGCAAAAGCACCTATAACTCCCAAGTCAATGGATGCTTGCATATGCGCTGATGTCTTTTTTTTTTTTTTTTTTTTTTTTTAGCATTTAAAGGACACTGGTTATAGAAATAATGGAGAGATTACCTTAAAGGTCAGCAGGATTATCCTCTCATTAGCTCATCTGTTTTCCAATGAAAAAAAAATAGAGGTATTGACATCACTCTGGTGTCGTCATCGTAGAAAAGATTAGCCTCAGCCATAACTTCTTAACTATTAAACCGTCTGTCATCAAACCTCGCATACTTGGTCTGAAGGCATGCGACATGATAAAGCATTTTATTTTGCTGACCATTGTTCGTGACCATCTCTTATTTATCGTTAAGGCGTCATGAAACACGAATAAATATCCTAATTAAAAACAGAGTTTCAAGTTTCAAAGTTTTGAAACTTTAATTAAAAACAGAAACTGAAATAATTTAGGGTAAACGATTTTTGCCATTCTTTTTGGTTAACATAGCATGTGCCACGTACTCGGAAAATGTCTGTGTTCAGGTGACTTATAAGCCCATTTGGCCGGTGTGTATCGCTTTATGATATAATGTATGTATGGATTATTGTGATGGTTACACGTCACTTTAATAACGACTTAGTTATTTACAAACTCCGTTATTACATCTAATTCTGAAGCGATCAGAAATATTTACTGGTTCTTACTGTGCTTTGTTCATTTTGAGCACCCGAGTCTTCAGATATTGCTAACATGCATTTTTTTTTGGTCTAGCCAGAGCATATAGCTTTGCTTTTGTGCAGTTCAATTATTTCATTCTTTCCGGTCCTAAATTACTTCTAATTGATATTTACTTACGGTTAACTGACAGGGTCGTCTTTATTATAAGTCATAAACCGTGGAACTCTTATCTAGTAAAACGGCACGTATTGAATGTACAGTCGCGTTCTCAGGTTCGGTTTTTATCAAAGGGGCAACTTTCATTACAAGTTATATCAAACATTATTTCATTCTTATTAGAAAATGCTTATGTGCATTAATATAAATATATGTAACCAGATGAGTAAATGTGCAGTTAGACAGGAACTTGAATTCGATACCTCTCAATTATAGGGCGAGTGCTCTTTTGACCCAGCTACCCGATCGCCCATACAAATCTCTCTCCGATAAGGGTTACTTGCTTTCAAAAAAAATAATCTTATATGACCTTGGTCATTTCACAGATTTCTTTATTATTTCAAATGGAATATAATTTTCAACATTTTGCTGCCCGAACATTAAAGGTGATATTGCGGTATTCGAAATTATTAATAAGATACCGAAGATAAAAAAAGAAAAAATAATGCGACTTTAAAACGAGAGTTCATTCGGGTTCCTTAACCGTGAAATTAAATCACCGGAAAAATATTGACCATATCGAAACTTTTCTGAGGGCATATACAAATGAGATGAAACTATTTTGCGGTCAGTCCTCGATATCGAGACTTCTGATTTCTCTTATGCATCTCCAGTTTCCATGAACTGATACCCGGGCAAACCTAGTACTCAGAACACTCCTGTTTTCTAGAATATTTAACTCGAATAAAACTATTATTTCCACAGTGGTTCGAATTTCGTTTAACACGCACACCTTATTATGATCCTATTTCTGTGATAAGTGACGGATGCGTTAAAGCAGAACATTGGTATGGAACAATAGATGGCTGCGAATTTACTTCACACATTTAATTCTAGGGGTGTTTTTTCCCCTGGAATGTTGGGTAGCAAGACATTTTTGAGCCTAATCGTCTCGGGTAGAGCTAGACTGCAAACTGTGTAGGTGGATATATTAACGTGCATTTGTACAAATTCCTTTCTACCCTGTCTTGCATTATGGAAAGAATTTCACATCACTGATTCTATACAAATGTCATTTCGAAATTACTTTAAGCGGTATGATTTTCAATTATGTTCTAGATGTCGGCTTTTCATAAGAGCTGTGAGACATAAATCTGATAAGGGGCTCAGGAAAAAATGCTGAAGAATAGAAATTGCTATATAGCCCCTCCCCCGTAAACAATAATACACAGTTAATATTCTTGATTTGCAATCTCTCTCTCTCTCTCTCTCTCTCTCTGACACATCCGCTCTTTTTATTTATGTACAGGTGCATCTATAATTTTAATAAATGAATATGAATGTACAGTTTTTTTAAGATGGGTGTTTATGCTCCCCAAAGGATGAGCATATAGTTGTCGTGTCCCTGTCTTGTGGGGTAGAACTGTTTTGGGTTAGGGTCAATGCTTGTGGGTAGTGTTTGTTTTGGGGCTGATATAATGGTTATTACATTCCGAGGTAAAATTTACCTCGCTTTGACAACATTCTACCTACAAATCGAGTTAAAACTGTACTGCTGATGTGTGCTACCTCGCTAAGATGTAAAACAATGCAGAACAGAACAGAATTTTATTTCTGACTTCAACGGTACATTTGTACATCGTCGCACCAAAATAGAAATATAGGACGTGGGTGACACTAGTGTTAAACAGTTGCGTGTGGTGTTTGTTTCCAGGGTCCAGGGACCAACCAGCCGCGATGACGCGCACGATGCCACTTCCAGGGTGGCTTGTTTCCGTTTTTCTGTTGGTTTTTGTTGTTTCAACGAAAGCTCAAACACGTACGTATTTAAGAAGCTATAGGTAGCGTCGTTTGTATTAAGAGATCCCGGATAGTGTAATCTTAAACAGATGCTTGCTATAATTACTAAGCATATATAACTTAATTGATTATTGATGATTTCAAAATACTACATGACCTGATCGAATCCTATTTAAGTAATATAAACGGTCGATCAAAATCTGAAGATTTGTATAATATAATAGACCTTCTTATTACTTTAATGGAATAAATGGACGAATAATACCTGTTACTATTCAGTGACATACTCGTACCATCACTTCTTTGTAGCTATTCACTGACGATTAATAATAATAATCATTAAATAATACTTGCCGGTATTTTATCTATTGTTTTAACTGAACTAGATAAACAACTTTCCTCATGGATATTTTGGTTTCATTTACAGCTTGTCAGAGGTCCGAGGGTTTCGGAAGTGCGATTGCTGTAACCATTGATGAAACATTCGGTAATTTCCAAGGTAGGTGCAGGTCCAGCTAATATGGCTTTTGTTGTAGGATTGTGTAACGTTATTTTTCTATTCAGACCATTCTATTCTGAACAAGTATTGTACTATAAACTATTTTGATATTGTTACAAAACCTTCAGGTGGGTTGAAAACAGCGAAAAGGAAAAATTTAACGAAATCGGGTAACGGGGAAAAATGTCGGTCTTGGGCTGAAAAAAAGAGTCGGTAGGCATCCTACTGAGTCTGTTGGATTCTTAATGATAGCCAAGAGTGTTTCTTACTTGCTGCACACTGTATTACAGCAACCTCAAACCAGATTGCACAGCTGCCACTGGCTGGCACGGCCAACGCAGACGTACAGCTGTTTCTCAGCAATGGGCCAGCAGACGTTCCGACAAGCTTCTTCTCATTTCAGAACGTTAACGGCGGTGGCACTGGTAGCGGAATCTACATCCGACTGAACGGTGTACTAGACCGGGACGTAAGTATAGCTGTACACACACACACACTCACTCACTCACATGCTTTGCTGGAGGGGGTGGGGTACACCTTAAAAGTATTTGAACATTCTGAAAGAAGTTCTTCAGCCGTTTATGGGTAACTCTGAAGATCTCCATTGTTAGTAAATTGTTATTATAGGATTATAGGTAATGTTGTAAATTGCTCAGTTCTCATGAAGTTGTACAATGTACAATGTATTTGATTTTATTAGATGACTGTAATATGGGTACAAAAAAATGGGTGTTTAATTTAAAGTTCTTTTAAACAAATATGGTTTCCAAACCTGTTTCTGAACAGTAACATGATTGATGTTAAAATATTTCCCTGGGTGCATGTTTAAACAGAAGGTTTCAGACTGTTTTATAAAAGAATGGTTGTTTCTGTAGAATGCAATACTGTCTTAGAAGAATACAAATTAATAAAAATATTTTTTTTTATGAACCTTACCTGTAGATATGCTATCTTTTGAGTGTTGCCTTTATCTGACATAAGACTACGAATTTCATCACATCCTTTAAGAATCCAGACACGTTGTTCTGGTAATAATGCTGTGCCACCATTATAATACTTGTTGTGACAAAAGAGATATTGAAGATATATATTTTCTTTTTATATGTCCACTATATTATAACAGCATTCGTGGTAGGTTTATTGATCCTCGTTTTTATAAGACCTTCTGTTCTTAAGTTAAATACACTCTTATCTTCGCATGAAAGAACAACATTTAATCATTTTTCTCTTTATTTGTTACAAAAAAAACGTTTCATACCAGAATCAAATATATTAATAATATCAGTATATTGTCATAATATAGTTGTTGTTTCATATTATAAGTTATGTGCTATTCTCCTGTATATATTAATATATATACCTGTAACTTTTTTATCTTTTTTGTTTCGTTTTGTGTTCACTTAGTGCACAAGCAACAAGCTGTTATCAGATTTACTTTGTATTATATATTGCAAATGATAATGTACTTTGTATTGTAAAATTAGTCTTCATAAATATATGTTCTGTTCAAAGTAAATAAATCTTAGGACTTCAACAGTTACACATTTGATTTAATTAAATAGTATGTGACTGATATCCTTTGTTTCATTTAAAGCACAGCAAATTAATATTCATCAGTATTCATGAATATTTGTTAGCTGTGTGTTGTACTCTGGTTCCCACTACAAACTGTGTTTATGTTTACAGGGAGGACAGGATGGGACGCCGCCTGAGAGGAACTCTGTTTCCTACACACTCTCATGTATCTATCAGGGCCAAACTGTAAGCATTTTTTATGATATGATACTCATTAAAATGATAATGACACTAAATGATGATGATAATGATTATGCTCAATGATGATAATGCTGAGTGATGATGATATGATACTGATGATGATACTGATGATGATGATGATACTGATGATATGATGATGATTATGATGATACTGATGATGATACTGATGATGATTATGATGATACTGATGATGATACTGATGATGATTGATGATGATACTGATGATGATGATACTGATGATGATGATACTGATGATGATGATACTGATGATGATGATACTGATGATGATGATTATGTCTGTAATTCATAATGATATGAATGATGGCTGTCAGAGGATTTAAGTGATAGTGATGATCTTTTAAACTATAATAATCTTGTGGCACAGATATTTTAGTTTATATTTTGTTTCTGGCACTAGAACATAACTTTTTTGCAGGATATTTGCTTATGTATTTAACTGTGTATTCTCAGACGGAGTACGCCCTAACCATTAACTTGAGAGATGTTAACGACAACGCCCCTGTGTTTCGTAACCTTCCAGCCACACTATCTGTCAATGAGGTATGAAATTGTTACACTATTCAGAAATTTCTACAACTATTTTATGCTTTCTAACAATAAAAAAATATTTGGAAGTCGGAATTCCTAAAATAAGAGAAATCTGTTTCATATAATTGGAATATATATTTTATGAATACCTCTAGATTTTCTTAAAATATTTAAGTAAATAACAACAATGCATGAGCAAACCAACTCAGCTGCATTCCTCTGTCATTCACCAAATCTGTTTTTAGCTCACATGAGCACAACGTGCTCAAGGTGAGCTTTTCTGATCGCCTTTTGTCCGGCGTCCGTCGTCCGTCGTCCGTGCGTGCGTGCGTGCGTGCGTGCGTCCGTGCGTCCGGCGTCAACAATTGCTTCAAACAACATCTCCTCCTAAACGGCTTGGCCAATTTGAAAAATATTTTGCAGGTATGTTCCTTGGATGAAGCTCTACTAAAGTTGTATAAATGGTTCTAGTCCATTGCATAATTAGGTCACAGGAGCTAAAAATAGATTTTAAAAATGAAAATTTAAAAAATCTTCTTCTCTGAAACCACAAGGCCTAGCCTTTTGATTTTTGGTATGTAGCATGATCTTATGACTCTCTACCAGGATTGTACAAATTATGACCCTGGGGTCAAAATTGGCCCCGCCCCAGGGGTCACTTGATTTCACATAGGCTAATATAGGAAAAACTTGAAAAAATCTTCTTCTCCGAAACCACAAGGCCTAACCTTTTGATTTTTGGTATGTAGCATCATCTTATGGGCCACTACCAAGATTGTACAAATCATAGCCCTATGGTGATAAATGACCCCGCACCAGGGCACTTGATTTCACATAGGCTAATATAGGAAAAACTTGAAAAAATCTTCTTCCATGAATGCATAAGGCCTAGAGCTTAGATATTTGGTATGAAGCATCATCTTATGGGCCACTACCAAGATTGTACAAATCATAGCCCTATGGTGATAAATGACCCCGCACCAGGGGTCACTTGTTTTACATAGAGTTATATAGGAAAATCTTAAAAAATCTTCTTCTATGAATCCATAAGGCCTAGAGCTTAGATATTTGGTATGTAGCATCATCTTATGGGCCACTACCAAGATTGTACAAATCATAGCCCTATGGTGATAAATGACCCCGCACCAGGGGTCACTTGTTTTACATAGAGTTATATAGGAAAATCTTAAAAAATCTTCTTCCATGAATGCTTAGATATTTGGTATGAAGCATCATCTTATGGGCCACTACCAAGATTGTACAAATCATAGCCCTATGGTGATAAATGACCCCGCACCAGGGGTCACTTGTTTTACACAGAGTTATATAGGAAAATCTTAAAAAATCTTCTTCTATGAATCCATAAGGCCTAAAGCTTAGATATTTGGTATGAAGCATCATCTTATGGGCCACTACCAAGATTGTACAAATCATAGCCCATGGTGATAAATGACCCCACACCAGGGGTCACTTGTTTTACATAGAGTTAAATAGGAAAATCTTAAAAAATCTTCTTCTATGAATCAATAAGGCCTAGAGCTAAGATTTTTGGTATGTTGTAGCATCTAATGGTACATTACAAAGATTTTCAAAGTCTTGGCCCTACGGTGATAAATGACCCTGCGCCCAAGTCTTCTCTGAAACCATATGGCCCATTGCTTAGGTATTTGGTGTGTAGTATTGTCAGGGGTAAAATGTTTTAGATTAAGTTATATCAGAATCCTTGTCTGTTTAAAAACCTTGACATCAGTTGAAGCAATGGTACTCAGGTGAGCGATTCAGGGCCATCATGGCCCTCTTGTTTATGTTCCCTTAAAAAACAAAGTTTGGGTGAGCATATAGTCAGCAACTTGTCTGTCTGTCTTTCCAGTTTGTCAAGAGTATAACTCGCAAACCAATGCAGGGTTTTACTGTAAACTTCAAATGCTGATAGAGAATATTTAGAATAAGTGCAGTGGCCAAAAACAATTAACTCAGTCTGGCATGTTTTTCTTGTTATACCCCCTTAGCACATTTGCTTGTCTAGAGCATATTATCTCTAAAACTATAAAAGGGATTTAGTTGATATTGACCATATTGATGGAGAGGATTTAGTAAAAGAGCAGTGTCTAAGAACTATAACTATCCCCAATATTTCTAGTTATCTCCCTTTATATTTTGTGTTAATATTTCCTAATGTTTGTCCGAGCAGAACTCTAAAATTAAAGGATTTTGTTGATATTAAAACTATTAATAGTGAGTATTTACATGATGTGCAGTTTTGGAATTCTACAACTTTGCCTTGCTTCCATTTTGAGTGATCTCCCTTTATTATATTTTAAAATGCTTGTCCAGAGCATTACTCCAAAACTATTCAAGGAATTAAGTTTATATTACACAGATGGCAAAAGGAAAAAAATAGTTTCAAAGAATAATAACTCTACCTGATAAATTTTTTTATTACTCCCTTTTTCATATTTCTATAATGCTCATTTGGAGAATAACTTTAAAATATTCAATAGGTGTACTTGATATTTGAAACTATAATAGAAAGAATTATCAGGAAGTGCACTGTTTAAAAATCTCATTCTTACCTGACCATGTTTATGAATTATCTCTGTTTATCCTATTTTGAATTACTTGTCTAGAGCATAACTTTTCAAAGGAATCAGTTTAAAAAATTGGTACAGGGTTAATAAAAGAAGTGCAGTTTGCTAACAGCATGTCCAATATGTCTGTATTATGATATATTTTAGCTGAAAGTGCCTAATTCAGTGATCTACAAGGTGACGGCCAGTGACATTGACCAGGCACAACTTGGCAATGGCTTGATTGAGTATACCATTGAGTCTGGGGTAAGTTGGGCCAAATGGGCACCTTATACAATTCATTGAATGATTTTCACATCAAGGTTACTAATCCTAGCAGAAAAGTCAACAATCTGTGTGAGAGACCCTGAACAGCTTTGAGTTCAGCAACTCTTATCATTGATTAATGATGTTCAATATGTGGTGGTCATTCAAGTCAAATTATTCAATAGGCCTGCACAGTTTAATCATCAAAACGTAGGTCTTGTAGTTTTAGTTGATATTTTATGTAACCATTTCCTTTGAAATCCATACTTGATAAAATGCTAAAATATCATACAAGAGATATGATTTTATCTTTACATATGTGTTCTCTCAAAAAATAGCAATTTTATCCTTACCTGGAGTTTGGGAGTAACATTTTTGCTCATTTTGGGGAAATATCATTTTAGTCAGTGAAATTTTCAAATACACACATGCAATTTTTAAATTGGAAATAAAACATTACACTGCATAAAAATGTCATCCTTTTCATCATTATTGAGTCCCACATTCACCCAATACACTTTGCTTCTTAGTTATTTGATTAGCAAAACTTCATACACAATTAATTAGGCTTTTCATTTTATTCTGAGCATAGACAGCATGGATAATTTGACCAATGAAACTGCACATTACATATAGCTGTTTGGATTTTGAAAGTCAGCTTTTGCTTTTATACCTTAAATGAAGAGTATTCAAAATGCTATGCCAGAAACTCAATGATTAATATTTATGTGAGTGATGTCATGCTAATTGAAAATTTCCACGGTATTATATGATAGTGAAAACAGGATATTTACTGTGGGCTCTGAGGTTTCATC
>CM037778.1:38054501-38104501 GCA_021229015.1 Solen grandis
ATTGAATGTTCTAAACAAGGATGTCTGTTACATGATATATTTAGTCTCTGTCTAGTAATGTAATATATGATAATATATGTTCATTAACATAATTTACTGCACAGATAAACAACTCTCTCCTATAGAAATTAAAAAGAGTTGTTTATCTGTGTTGTCAACATTGCTCTCTATATGGGGCCTTTACAATAATTATTTACTGAATTGTCACATAGTACGAATGAGTGTTAATGAGACCATTTGATTTACATGTAAAATGATTACGAATGAGTGTTAATGAGATCATTTGATTTACATGTAAAATGATTATGAATGAGTGTTAATGAGATCATTTGATTTACATGTAAAATGATTAGGAATGAGTGTTAATGAGATAGTTTTACATATAGAATGATAATCATAAAAATTTCTTTCTCAAGCAATCGTCAGCAAACCCCAAGTTCGCTATTGATCTCAACAGCGGTGATATTTCTGTTCTGGAAAGGCTGGACTTTGAAACTCAGAGTTTCTACCCCTTGGTAGTAATGGCAAAAGTAAGTCCTTCAACATTCCATGCACTCTTTTTAAAACATTTAAAAGTTGCAGTTGTACCAAATTTATCTTATATTTCAAAGTAACATCAGTAGGAAGGTGAACACCTATGATATTATTTTTTTTTTCATTTGTATTATTATATTAATAATATGTTCATTGTATTGTATTGTATTGGGGTTT
Organism: Solen grandis; assembly: GCA_021229015.1. Classification (NCBI taxonomy): domain Eukaryota; kingdom Metazoa; phylum Mollusca; class Bivalvia; order Adapedonta; family Solenidae; genus Solen; species Solen grandis. The sequence continues at coordinate 38,055,213 of CM037778.1, forward strand.
ACCATCGCTGCGATAGTATTTCAATCATGTAGCGACGTCCAGTTAATTACAAGTGGAGGAAGACCCCGAGTACGCAGAGGTACCCGGGTAGAACCACTGACCTACCACAAGCCAGCTGGAAGGCTTCCTCTCATGAAAAATCCGAAGTCCCTACCTTGATTCAAACCCACAGCGGTGAGGGGCTGAGAGATTTGTAGTCCACAACTGTAACCACTCGGCCACGGCGGCCCCTAATATGTTCATAAGTTGTAATCTGCAATGGTCAGAATTTAATTTTGCATTATGGACTAAATCCCATCTATCATGATGTTGCATCAGTTTTTTCTTTTTTCTTCAATAAAATCTTTTGACATCAGTAAATAACCTTATGGTCAATATTCAACTAGGGATGATATTATCTCTTGCACATGTCCTGTTTCTAGCAGGTGCTTTTGCAATAGTTGCTGGCATGTTGGTTTGTTTGTTTGATATTGAGCCAGATTGACACTAAGACACGAAACTGATCCTTCTGCAGATATTTAGTTTATAGTATTGTATCCATGTCTTTTGTTTACTTGCAGGATAGGGGCACTTCTCCTTTATCTGCCACAGCTTTCTTTAATGTGACGGTGTTGGATAACAACGACAACCCTGCTGCCTTCATTCTTAACAACTGTCTCCAAGATAACAGGGGTTACTGTGTGACGGCCCAATACACAGCTTCTGTTTCATCAGGAACATCAGTAAGTGCATTGGTTATCTCATAATGATTCTCTTAAATCAAGTTATAGATTTTGTTGTATTGATAGACTTTTCCTTGTTTTGTAATTTATTAACCTGATGAAAGTTTCTTTCATTTATCATAGTATAATTTAACTTGGTTAAAATTTATCAGGGCTTTAAATTCCATTGCATGATATGTTTGTTTATTGAGTTTAATGTCCAGTTGGCAGTATTACAGTCATTTGGAGACTGTCTACTTGAGAAAGATATAGTGCTTCAACACTGCAGTATCACGCCTTAAACATGTGCCATGATACCACACCATGACAAATTATCCTCACACCAGACCAACCAGTCCTGGAATACCCTTGTGTGGTGAAGTCCAAGAAAGAAAGTTATACCATTTTTAATGACTTTTGTATGTCGATGCTGGGAATGACGTCCCGATTCCATGGCTGACACTCTAAATGCTTGGCCACTTAAACCGATTCATGATATGTAAAAGGTAAAATTCTCTCCTTTTACATTCCACTTCTAAATTTTGTATTTGCATATTTCTTGACAGGAGGCTACACTGGCAGTCCTAAGAGCCAAAGATAAAGATGTACTTGTAAATGCCCCGGTCAGTTTCAACGTCTTCAGAAGTAAGTTCAGTCTTTAGTTTTATAACAATCACCAGTATGAAAAATGATTCATAGTTTACAATGATATCAGAAAATCATACTGCCTGTGGGGGCATGAACTACTCTGCAGTATTTTAAATGATATCCATCATCATGATCCTTCAGGGCCTGATCTACCTTGATCTATCCAGCATTCAAAGGACCATAGAAAGAAATATTGAGAAAAAAAAAACAGTTTTAAACTTAATATTTTACTTGAATTGAATTATTTACAAAATGTATATTAATTTTGTATTCTTTACTGCAGTAATATAGATTCTTCATGTTTAAGAATTTCTTAAGCCAACTACAAAGTACATGCAATATAAGAGGGAGGTAAAAAAAAGTTTAAGTGAAGGTTTTTCAGCCATATACAGTATTGAGGAATAAGTTTGAAAAACTACAATGACAAGTATTTTTATGCTCCTCAAAGGGAGAGCATATAGTTGCCGCTTTGTCTGTCCTGTTCGTTTGTTCGTCCGTTCGTCCGTCCGTCATAATTTTGTCCGGAGCATAACACAAAAACTATAAGAGGTATCGACATGAAACTTCATAGGTAAATAGATCTCAGTGAAGAGAAGTGCACTGTACAAGAACTGTAACTCTGATTTGCATAATTTAGGAGTTATTGCCCTTCGTTACTTTTCACACTTAAATTTTGTTCCGAGCACAGCTCAGTAGCTCAAATGAACTGGGTCTTCCTTTAATTATTTTTCAATGTATTGATCTAGCAACCATTTAAGAATATTTAATAGAAAAATGGAAAAAAAACTACTGAAGAATTTTCTGTAAAAATTAAAAAATGTTTGAAAATGAAGCGTTTTTTTCCCTCCCTTTTCTTAAAATACTATGAATTTTTGTCCATTTCTGTAAAAATGAAGAACCTAAGGGTATTTCAACCATTTATTCAGATATATTAAACTATCTTAAAGTAACTTAGTATGTGTATCTTCTATCTGTAGATTTTTAACATCTTTTTTCCTTTTAACAAGATGTATATTTTAGTTTTTAATTAAAAACGGTTACCATGGATATACAAAGGTAGCATAAAAACAGCTCTGTGACCTATCAATATTTTTACATTTTTTTATTCAATGCAATTTTTTACATGATATATGTGAAAATCAGAAATTTCTATTGAAGAAAAAAAATGCAACATATGCCCTTAAGTTATGGTGTATTAATGCATTTATGAAATCTTAAAAAGTACTTAAAGTTGTTATCTGAGATATTTGTGTGCAAAATTTGAAAAACAACTCAGCACTAGAAATTACTTGCTGAAACATCATTTAAAGGGCTGAAACAGCTTGGATAACTATAGTTCTCAAGTGTGAGATTTTTTAGGTCTTTTTTTAAACTGCATTTTTAGGACTATGTCTTAATTTAAAATTGTCAATGTCTCCACTTTTCAGCGATACCTTCCGGCTTTGAATCTAACTTTGTGATGACAACTGCAACACTCAATAATTTTAACGAGTATGAATCCAGTCTCAGACTTGTTAGCGCCATCAGCCGCAATAACTTACAGAGTTCTGGAGGCATTATCACAGTCATTGTTGAGGTATGAAGCAGCCATATATTTTTCTTGAAATGACATCTCTGCGCTTTCTCCAAAAGATTTTAAATATAAGAGTTACGACCATCAGTTGCGATAAATTCATAATGTAGATGAATTGAAATAATCATTTGATTACACCAGCCCTTATTCAGAATCTTAATGTCATATTTCGTACTGTTATTTTTTTGCAAATACAGTATTATAGACCTTTCATTTTGACTTTCCTTTTCTCATAAGGTCAAGTACTCAATGACTTCAGAAAATGGCTAGGTTATACAGTACTTGTTCTTTATCAGCTACATATAGAAGTTGATTTCAAGTTACTATTTATTAAATCTCATTAAAATCAGCTCTTCGTTTTTGCTCCGATACTCTACACTACAAAAATCTGACATCTGGTGAAAGGTCGTCTCTATGTCATGAATATTAATGAGAAAATGATCTCAAAATTGTCCATTCAGAATGGGTGTTTCAAAACAATTTTTGATTTAAAATTGAAATACCTTGATGATATCTGCAAAATGAAAATTTCTGTTTTCTGATGTTAACTTGTGAATATTACCAAAGTTATTCCAACCTGACGATTTGGTCAATTTGAGTCAACCTTTAATGTGATGTCATCAGATCGTGTGAAGCGAGTATCAGTTAGAATATGGTTTTAATGAGATTGCTATTAATTTTTGTAACATTAAAATGTAAAGTACAGTTTAATAATGAAATATCAAGTCCTAACACATTTTTGTTTCTAGGTAGTAGAGGAGAATGTACTTCGGTACAAATCTTATGCAGAAGTTGCCGTCTCCATTCTTTCTGTGGATGACTTTGAACCACAGCTCTTCACAAGCACAGGCACTCAGCAGGGAGTCATATCTGAGGCAGCTCAAGTTCAGACTTTTGTCAGAGTGTCCAACAACCAGAACAGTTTCCTTAAGGTCAACATTAGGGATAATGATTATGTAAGTCTTTCCTGACATCATCTAGCCTGTGCTTCATCATGTATTTTCACACTTGACACATCATCGATTGAATATGAAAAACATGACTGACAACATATTGGAATTATTTGATAATTACTGAAGCTTCAATTTCATGTACTTGATTTCAAGTCGTATTGCAAGTCACTTTTGAAGTTCATTGCAATGTCTGCAAACAGTTTGGTTATTTCTTACACTCAGGTATACTTGTAACCTGCATAATAATTAGTGTGGTTTGGGGGCTTATTGCACACACCTTATTCCAGAGATTGTAGAGTAACACAGTTCTGTGTATTGAATTAAATATAAGAAACATAGAATTGTAGCTTGGTGCTCTAGATTTTTATGCAAAGCCAACTGCGTTATGGGGTATATAGATTTTCGGTTTGTGCATGCGTCCATTCATTCAACCGTCCATCTGTCACACCTCCGGTTTACCTTTGGGTTAAAGTGTTTTTTCTATAAGAGGGGGAAATATATTACTGATTTTCATATTCAGTATTGGATAAGTATTGGAATACTGATTCCACATTTACCCCCTCACTGCCATGTACTACTATGACGGAATCTGGCAATTGTTTTGGCCACTGTTTACTATTTAAAATGATCCAATTGGTCCATTTGATCATGTGAAATTTTATAAGCTAATTTTAAGTGAGACAACTATGGAACATATTTGTTTGATTTACATTAGTTAGAATTACATTCCTTAGACCACCTTAAACTACATCATAAACCCAAGCAACATATAGCATGCACTTTTTACCCCCAGCTAGGCTTGTATAGGGCAGTGAAGGGGTTAGACATCCTGATTTGAAATCTGTTTAATGACTTTTCCAGTATACATCAGAGAACCTTCCCCTGAACAACTACCAGATCACCACAAATCAGCAGAGTGTGTTTACTGTGACAAGTGAAGGCTACATTCAGCTGGCATCATCCCTTGATTATGAGACTGCCATCAACAATCCAGTCTTGTTGGAGGTCAGTAGAGTATATGTTGGGTTTCCTTCATGTTCACTATTTTGTAACTCTCTTTATTTGTACATACAAAATTTACCTGTAATTTTCATTTACCAAATAATCCGGTTTATACCAGTCATAAACCTGGAATGTATTATAAATTTCATGTTTTTATTGGGTTTTTAGCTTGACTATTCGAAGAATATGAGAGCTATTGTAGCAGCTTTTGGTTAAAGTTTTGCATGCAAGCTAATATCAAGCTTGTATCTCAATAACCATTCATGGTATTGACTGGAAAATTTATGAATATGTTAAGGGGCATCAGACAACCAAGGTAGATAACTCTTGATGGACTTTATTACAAATTATGGCCCCTTTTTAACTTACAAATGTTGGTTAAAGTTTTGCATGCAAGATATTCTCATGCTTATATCTTAATATCCAGGCATGCGATTCATTTGAAACATCTTTAATACATTTAGAGGTATTATACTTTCAAGGTAGATAACTCTTGATAGAATATATTACAAATTATGGCCCCTTTTTAACTTTGAAATTTTGGTCAAAGTTTTGCATGCAAGGTACTTTCATGCTTATATCTCAATATCCATGCATGCAATTGATTTGAAACATCTTTAATGTGTTTAGGGGTATCATAATATTAAGGTAGATAACTTTTGATGGAATACATTAGAAGTTATGGCCCCTTTTTTAACTTAGAAATTTTGGTTAAAGTTTTGCATGCAAGGTACTTTCATGCTTATATCTCAGATTCCTGGCATGAGATTGATTTGAAACATCTTTGATGTGTTAGGGGTACCATACTGTCAAGGAAGATAACACTTGATTGAATGTATTACAAATTATGGGCCCCCTTTTAACTTAGAAATTTTGGTTAAAGCTTATATCTCAATAATTGTTTATGGTATTGACTAGAAAGTTAAGGAGTGTATTCAGGGGCATCAAAAAACCAAGGAAGATAACTTTTGGAATGAATTTTTATACAAATTATGGCCCTTTTCTAACTTGGATACTTGGTTAAAGTTTTGCATGCACAGTGTTATTATGCTTATGTCTCAGTACAAGGCATGACTTCATAAAAATATTAAGGGGTATCAGACTATCAAGGTATATCAGTTTTGACTATTATTATATACAGTGTATGTGAAGGGCAAGAATTGAACAAGATTTCATTTGATTTACCAAGAAGCATTTTGAATAGTCCGATAAGTCGAGCGTGTTGTCCTCTGACAGCTCTTGTTTTCTGTGACACTAACATTTAGTCAAATTTCTTTTTTTGCCCTAAATTTGTAGAATTATCTGGGATCTGAATACATGTATATTGGTGTTCATACATACAATTTTTGACCATCTGTAGGACTGTTCACACATTTATGTCTACCAACATATAGGGATCTAAATTGATGTGCACCATTATTACATAATAATTGGAGATTTGACCATCTTAGATAAGTTTATAATGTGAATCTTACTGCACTTACGATGGTTAAAGAATATGCCTTTGAATAGGAATTGGTGATAGATGTATATGTACATATATCACCCACTTGTCAGACACAAACTTTAACAAATATGTGACATTGATCCAAATCTTTCCAGCTTGGAAACTGAAGTCCTACCCCTGTTTATTTGATGTGTGTTTCTGAGATCCTTGTCTGTTTTTCAGGTGGTGGTACGAGAGTTCAACACTGTGCAACAGAGATCCTCTACCTTAACGCTGACTGTCCAAATATTGGATGCCAATGACAACCCCCCTGTTTTCCCAGCAGATGTGTACTCTGCTTCATTTCCAGAAGGGACATACAACGCATTTAATCCACGCAGTGTGATCCAGGTTCAAGCTACGGATGCTGACCTTACCTCTGCATTCAGGGCGATCACCTACTCTATCACAGGTGTGAGTGACAACGCTGAGTCTCTGTTCTCCATGCAATCCAGCACAGGACAAATCACTGCCATAGGATCTTTCACGCCCACCACTTATACCATTTCAGTCAGGGCTTCAGATGGTGTTGGGTAGGGTTTTTTATTTTTTAAATTTTCATTTTGATAATAAGGATGCAGTGCTCAGTTTGCCAATAAGTTTACTAGATGCATTAATTTATCCAGTTATGTTAAAGATGATGTATTTGGTAACTGACATATATAGGATCTGACATGAATTGTTGTTTCATATTAAATTTTACTAAACAAGTTTAGGAAATGTTATTTAAAGCAAGCCACAGGCGAGCTTAATAACATTTTCATGAACAAGTTAAGTAAAATTGATATAAAATGACAATTCATGTCAGATTTTTTTTTTATCATATGACCTATGCTGACAGTAAATTGTGACTAAAACAACAAACATAAACATGAATGAACAGACTGTGAACCATTACTATTTGTAATCTAACACCAAGAAAATAGTTTCAAATAATAACTGAAAATAACAATTTAACATGTTCATTTCTCATACATTTTCAACATCCTATGAAAAATGCATCTTTCTTATCAAAGTGAGTTGCATCAAACACATTTAATTCAGCTGTTCAAGTTCAACACACTATCCATATATAAAGAATACACGTGCGTGACGTGGAAAGATGTAATGCGGCCTTAAAGTTAACGTGTAACATGTTAAATATAAGAAAATAATTATGTGATGGTGATACGAATGAGTCTTATGTCATAAATATGATAAATATCACTCTTAAGACTAGGCCTAATCAGTTCTGACATGTATTGTTTGGATGGATTAAGGTTTCCAGAAGTTGGTTTTTGTATGTTATTAATTTTACATTGATTGTGGAACAAATTCTCTGAACATAAATGAATTGTCAAAGGAAACCAGATTACTCAGAGGAAACTCTCAGAACAGGCATATTTACAAGCTAAGGAATAAGACTCCTAGAGCATCTTTAAGGAGCAGCATGCATTAATATCATAGTATACTGACACTAAAATGATTTTCCATGACTGTTTCAGGGAATCCACAACTGCGGTTTTGGTGACGGTCACTGATGTGGGTGTGACTGCACCCAGTTTCTCTGCTGCCTCCTACACTATTGTTGTTAGTGAGGGCACACTGACGGGAACTGAGGTTTTCCAGGCTGACGTCACCGATCCCGATGGAGGCACCTTGACTTTCAATATGCAGCAGATCACTAACAACCCCCAGAACTTCCCAGACTTTGAGATCACTTCAAGGTTTGAACAAACATTAAGTCAGATGTCCTAAAGACGAGTCATATTCATATTGTAGAAGCCTTCTGATTGTAAAGTTGAGCATAATTGTAATGAAAAAATTGTGACATTAAAACTGTTATTTTCAGTGGGGCAGTCCGTGTGCGTACCAATAATGTGCAGGCAGGTGTGAAAGTGTTGGACCGTGAGTCTAGATCCTCCTACCAATATAGTATCACTGCTACTGACCCAACATTCCAGTCAGCCAGTGCAACACTGAACATTAACATCACTGATATCAACGATAACACTCCATTCTTCCAACAGACCGTCTACACTCTCAGTGTCAGTGAAAATGTCGCATCACGAGAGATTGGCACAGTCACTGTAAGTTATCATTCAGCTAGAACCTCATCAAATATGTTAGTAAAATGCAATTCTTATTTAGGTGTAAGAGAAACATTTGTTTTCTAAACCTAATCTGTATATTGGTATAAAAGTATGAAGTCAAAAACACTTAGCAAGAAATGTTCATGGATCTTTCGAATTCAATTCATGGATCTTTCGAATTCAATAATCAGTTGAATAGGTTCAGTGTAAGTTAAAATTTGAATTAAAATAGCTTACTTAGTAACCCATTCCATTTTAAATTTGGATTCCTAAGGAATTTATCATTAATAGGGCGACATCTGTTAACTCTTCAAATGAGTGGAATATAAAACTGATATCATTTTCTCTTTCAGGCTGTTGACAGTGACCAAATTAATACTGTCAATTCTCAGATCCAGTACTCTCTTCCTAATAATGTTGGCCCGTGAGTAAACTATTGAAATACACATTTCTATATATATTTTTCCATACTCTTTGGCTGAGAATGTTTTTGTTTTTATAGTCTCATGATGGACCTTCCCAGTGTTAACAATGTATTCAAACTGACTTCCGGGCTCTTCAATGGCCACACTGCAATAACATGTCAGTGCTTGACTTAATTTATACAAAAGAACACATGGTTTTTGGGATTACTTTTCCTTCTTTACCTCCATCCATATGTCTGTCACAATTTACCGTCATGCTTCAGCAGGTGACACACATGCTCCATAGAACATTCTTGTGTTTTCGATACTGTTCGTTTGCAGTTGACCTAGCCATGATGAAAGATGGGGCTTATATTTTCACTGCTAAGAACTGGAAAGGTGCATTATTTGAAGTAAGGTTGAAACTTGAAAATTTGGAGAAATGCCCATCCATATTACCATCCAGATGTACAGTCTTCCAGGTTTCGAGGGATTGAATTCAGAAATCCCAGCAAGGAATTGTCAGTAGTAAACCTGTCATGAGATAAGAAATTTAAAGGGACTAATGTGACCAGCATGACAACTGCAAGCTGATCGGTTTTCAGATCCCCTGTAACTTAAGGAAGATACTGTAAAATTTGTTCAGAACTGCAGTCACTTATTACTCTTTAGTTTCCAAATTGAAATGGATAATTTGAGAATTGCATGAATTTCTTTAAATTTCATCATTATTATGCATTAATCAGTGACCTTGGTACTGAACACACACAAATATATTGTGCATTTATCATTATCAGCCCAATTATTTTCAGATTTACCATCAATGCACAGTCTGGAGAGATCTCTACCACTGGTAGTCTGGACTATGAAAGTCAGAGCAGTTACACATTCCTTGTGCGGGCCAGTGATAGCTCCAGTGATCCTCGCACTGGTACTGCCACTGTCATTGTAAACGTTCTGGATGTCCAAGATGTCATTCCAATCTTCACGCAAACTTCTCTATCAGTGTCCATCAATGAGAATGCAGGCCTTGGCAGTCTTCTCACAACTTTGACGGTGCGTAACCATGTCTGAATTCCATTCATTGCTTCTTAATTTGATATTTTGTCTTGATAAATCAAAAAGATTAGAAGCATTTGAATTTGTGACATATTCATCTTAACAGAAAATGAAGTTTTGCCTCTAATGGAATTTAATAAGTATGTTGTTCAATACAATATTAATAAAACAAATGTATAATCTGAATATCAGTTTTTAGGGGGAAAAATACAGTTGTCTCATTGCTTATGGTAAGGAAGCTGACACATTTGGAAACTTGTTTACCTATAAGATTCTGATTTTGTTAAGGGATAGTAGGACCAAAACCTCATAAAGCAACTAGAAATGGAGCCATAGGAGCAGTTACATTGTAAAACTAAAATATTCTATTTATTTAAAATCTCAAATTCTTTATATCACTAAAACTGATTTCAGGCTGTTGATGCTGATAGCACTTCAAACATCAACTATGTGTTGAGTGGGACAAACAGTGAAGATTTTGCAGTCCAGTCATTCAATGTTAACAATGAAGCTCGCATCACAGTTGCCAGAAACTTGGATTTTGAAACTCGTGCTTCATACAACCTTGTTCTCACAACAACAGATGGTCAGAACTCGAACCTTCTTGCTGCACGTGTGAATATATTCGTCACTGTCTTGGTAAGTGACTGGTAAAGTATAATTGAAGTTATTATTATATTGTTACGACCGGGTTTTCCCAAGACCCGCTGTTAACTCTGTTATTATTCTGAGCACAAAATAAGTAAATTATAAAAAGGATAATAGGACATTTTACCTTTAAGCTCGAAACTGTTATGGATTATGGAGTTTTATTACAAGGTCTCTGTGTTAATCGTGTGAAGCATGTGGCAACTCACCACACATTAAATATGCATTTTAACTTGATTAATTTAACAAGCCAACTACATATAAAACGAATTGTGGTTGCCATTTATCTATCCTAAATTCCTTTTACCGTTCGTGTTGAACATTGGTCTAAGCCACATGATTCCGCATTCCTTGAATTTCCTATGTGTTTAACTTTATGTCCTCGAAATTCCTAAGTATTGGTTAAATTTGTTGACGCCTTCCTATTCCATGGTACTTGTAACACATTTGAGCAAGTCCGATTGGGTAAATTCCATTGTTAAATCACCTTTTGAACAACTTTGTCACTGTTTACTTTTAAAACTTTTTACATGTTACGCCATATTAACTGTAGGATTCTGGGAAATTATGTGTAGTGACTCATCAGAAAATCAATAACTGTAAAGTAATAGTGAAGTAAAGGTATTTACCGTAGTTACTATAAAGTTCGACATGTTTAGTCTTATTTTATCGTAAGAGTTTAGGCAGCCATTTTTCCTTATTCAATATGTTAAATCTAATACTAATGTAACAAACCTGCTTATTAGTGTGCAATTTAAATGTTTTCGTCAAGACTTACATTTCTAAATAACTGGATTCCTTGAGATTAACAGAATTTTACCAGTTGTCTTAAACTATACACATGGTTTATTCATTATAAATAACATTGTGCTGAACCTAGTCCATCTTTTGTCACTGAGGATATTGCACGCGTACGCATATATTTTATGCGCTGAAGAACTTATAAACTATGCTATATTGTATAGAGTATATCAACACAGAGACCTTGGTATATGAATTAAGCCTATAGAGATGTATTTAAGCATTAGTAAAAGTAAACTCGAGCATATTATATGAGTAGGAAGGGGTTTAAAACGCATTAAATAACTTTTGATAATATTTATATTTGAAGTCTGTGTATTCTACTTTGACAAAATAAAACTGAAGTTTATTTGAAAAGAGCGTTACGTTTATTTTACGGCCAAGTTGTGATCATCATACCTAGACATCTACCGTATTTCATCATTTGAGAGATCGGACACATCACCCAATAGAAAAACATCTCGTACTATAAGAGCCCTTTCCCTTACAACTATTTGTTCGAAGAAATTACAGCACTTCACCTAAAAAGCACCCAAACACGTCTAAATTGCCAGCTACCACAAGATATGATTAATTCTATTTTGGGATTTCCAACCAGGAGATTTTAGTTTCTCTTCGGAGACCCCTACCTGCTGGACCGCAACAATATCTTTCTTCAATCAATTCATGCCATATCAACAGCACATATAGCATTATATAAATAAGATGTTATAGACTGTTTAAAATGTTGCCACGCGTCCCAATACACTAGACTAATATAACTGCAATACACTTGACTGTTATAACTGCAGTACACTAGGCTGTTATAACTGCAATACACAAGACTTATAACTGCAGTTCACTAGGCTGTTATAACTGCAGTACACTAGGCTGTTATAACTGCAGTACACTAGACTGTTATAACTGCAATACACTAGACTGTTATAACTGCAGTTCACTAGACTGTTATAACTGCAATACACTACTGTTATAACTGCAGTACACTACTGTTATATCTGTACCTATTCTAGATCATTGGCATATCTTGTTTAAATGTAATATTATTGTTTCTTATGCAGATTTTGATATTTCATTGAGTTATTCCTTCACATTGCAGAAGTGAACTGAGAGAATTACTTAATAAGATTGTAAAAAAATCCAATATAAATCAATATCCCTTCTTCATTACCTTTTTATCAGGTGATATTGATTTACCTGTGTGTTTTGAATTTTAATTTTTCTTACAGAATAAGATTCCAAATGAACTATAATTGTTTTGTTGCAGGATGTGAATGAATTCGCCCCTGTCCTGAATCTTCCCAATCAAGCACTCTCCATTACAGAGTCCAGAGCTGTTGGGTCAGTTTTGACCACAGTTTCTGCAACTGACCAAGACAACCCAGCCAATGACCTGGTACACAATTTATTGTCTTCAAATCTTAAACAATGTTTTCATAATGGACATTTATTTTTGGACTCTTGTCACCTGAATGCTATAATGCATTAGCCATTTGGTATCAACCATTGTACTTGTATGCATGAGAATATCACATGAAATTGTGAGGAAGTGAAGACAATGTTTGGTTGTATGCATTAACACCAGACATGTATACCTAGCTGGACAAAACTCTAAACCACTCCAGCAGGGGTTTGCTCCCTTTCATTTTTAGCTCACATGAGCACAACGTGCTCAAGGTGAGCTTTTCTGATCGCCTTTTGTCCGGCGTCCGTCATCCGTCGTCCGTGCGACCGTGCGTCCGTGCGTGCGTCCGTCCGTGCGTGCGTCCGGCGTCAACAATTGCTTCAAACAACATCTCCTCCTAAACAGCTTGGCCAATTTGAAAAATATTTTGCAGGAATGTTCCTTGGATGAAGCTCTACTAAAGTTGTATAAATGGTTCTGGTCCATCGCATAATTAGGTCACAGGAGCTAAAAATAGATTTTAAAAATGAAAATTTAAAAAATCTTCTTCTCTGAAACCACAAGGCCTAGCCTTTTGATTTTTGGTATGCAGCATGATCTTATGACTGTCTACCAGGATTGTACAAATTATGACCCTGGGGTCAAAATTGGCCCCGCCCCAGGGGTCACTTGATTTCACATAGGCTAATATAGGAAAAACTTGAAAAAATCTTCTTCTCCGAAACCACAAGGCCTAGCCTTTTGATTTTTGGTATGTAGCATCATCTTATGGGCCACTACCAAGATTGTACAAATCATAGCCCTATGGTGATAAATGACCCCGCACCAGGGGTCACTTGTTTTACATAGAGTTATATAGGAAAATCTTAAAAAATCTTCTTCCATGAATGCATAAGGCCTAGAGCTTAGATATTTGGTATGAAGCATCATCTTATGGGCCACTACCAAGATTGTACAAATCATAGCCCTATGGTGATAAATGACCCCACACCAGGGGTCACTTGTTTTACATAGAGTTAAATAGGAAAATCTTAAAAAATCTTCTTCTATGAATCAATAAGGCCTAGAGCTAAGATTTTTGGTATGTAGTAGCATCTAATGGTTCATTACAAAGATTTTCAAAGTCTTGGCCCTACGGTGATAAATGACCCTGCGCCCAAGTCTTCTCTGAAACCATATGGCCCATTGCTTAGATATTTGGTGTGTAGTATTGTCAGGGGTAAAATGTTTTAGATTAAGTTATATCAGAATCCTTGTCTGTTTAAAAACCTTGACATCAGTTGAAGCAATGGTACTCAGGTGAGCGATTCAGGGCCATCATGGCCCTCTTGTTTATCAACATTTTGTCCAGTTCTTGTGTATTTTCTTGACAACTTTAGGTGTGATTTTTTTAGATATTTATCTGAACTTCAGTTTTTATTGCATTTTTTAGCTCACCTGAGCATAGCTCAGGGTGAGCTTTTGGGATACTTGATTGTCCGTCGGCCGTCGTCCGTTAACAATTTTGATGTTTACACACTAGAGGCCACAGTTTTGATCCAATCTTCCTCAAACTTGGTCAGAATGTTTGTCTTGATGATATCTTGAACCCTTTCGAAAATGGGTCAGGTTGGATCAAAAAGTAGGTCAGTAGGTCAAATCTTAGAAAAATCTTGTTTATACTCTGCTGGCAACATTTTTGGTCCAATCATCCTCAAACTTTTGCAGAATCTTTGTCATGATGATATCTTTTGTGGATGGGGTCAGAAAATTCCTGAACATTGTTTCACCTCATCATCTTAATTCTGAAGCAATCTGTTTTGTACAGGCAATGAATGATACTTTTCTCAGGTGAGCGATCTAGGGCCATCTTGGCCCTCTTGTTTATTATTGTCTTTTGGAACTGTCAAAATTAATTTCACATGTATATATGTAAATAAGCCTAGGATGATACATCTGCATACACATGTAGTGTATTTATAAAGGCTAATATTTTCATTCCCCGCATCACAAAGAGAGTTGTGTTATATAGGGTTCACACCCATTGCTCTGTCAAGTTCTGTCCATTCAATCATATATGGTACCTTTACATTCCACTTTAAAAAAAATAAGTATATTTTCATATTGTTAAATCAAGGTTCCTAGGGGTTGGGGCTGTATACGATAGCTCTAGATGTCCTGGAAGAGAATCTGAAATAAGGTAAAGGTCATAGGGAACTGGGAAAGTGCTGACACTTATTGTATTTTGATGGGCACAATCTCAGATCAGGATTACACTTTTTTTTCAAAAATATTGTGAGGGTTTTCACCTTAAAGGATACTGCTAAAATTGCCTCTGACATGTCATATAAAACTGATTAACTAGTATTGTGTGTATGGTTCTTTTTTGACAGCAAAATGGTATCACGTTCAGAATAACAAGTGTATTCCCAACCTCTGGGTCAGACTACTTCACCATCCAGCCATATGATGGCCGCCTCTTCCTGGTCCAATCCCTGTTGAACCAGCCAAACAGACCCAGTCAGTTTACAGTAAGTTGTACATTTCGAGTCTCTTAAGTCAGCAAAATGACATAGTGAACATTGTCAAACTTCTTGCCATGTTACAAGTGAAGCATGACGAATCTTATAAAGTTTGAGATGTTCCAAGTTGATACATGATTTAAAAAGAAATCATTAAATACCTTGTTGAAATATGCGGTTGAAATGCAAATATCACAATAGGGATACAGTCCTTGTGATTTGTAAATGTCATTGGATTTATAGAGGTATTGTTTCCAAAGGTAATATTAAGACAAGTTCAAATAGTTCTTTTAGTAAAAAATATTAGTTTTTTTGAAAGTATACATTTCTATGCATGCATTTGTTAATCTTACTTGTATGTGCATAAGTCTTGATATATTAAGTAAAAAGTGGGTATGGACATTATCATAAATTTAACGAATTGTTATAATATCTGCTCCAATAGCTAACTGTAGAAGCTAATGATGGAGATGCCAACGGGCCTCTTACTGCAACAGGACAAATTACCATCAGCATTGTGGGTAACCAGGGTCCACCAGTATTCACCCAGTCAGGCCAGTATTCAGCCACCATAGATGAGAACATTTCAGAGTTCGATGTTGTGCAAACAGTGCAAGCTACAGACCCTGATTCACCTGTAAGCATGGTTTTATCCTTCCAAATTACACACATGCAACTCTCATGAAGAAATATTTTGGCAAAATGAAATTCGTTACCAGTATAAACCCATGATCAGAATGCTTGTAATTTGCAGGTTGTTTAGGTGTTACACTGCTCTTATCAATATTTAGGTTTAAACTTATTTATTTTGCGTTGAATTGGAAGCAACAATTTTTTACTGATACCTCTCGATGGTTTCTGGTTGGACTGGTACTTTACTTGCCCCGATTTGGCTCAAACCTACAACCTTTGGATCCACTGTCGGGTACATTAACCAATGGACCACAGCGCCCTCAGTGGTCTTGGGATGAGAGGGTACAAGGAAATCTCTCATTCAGACTGAATTTTGTTCAGCCTGATCATGCTTAGTTATTCATGGTTTAAATTTGTATAGAACTGAATAAAAAATAAGCAAATAATACTGAGATGTTCAGATGAAGTGGAATATATCAGTAGAATTGAAGGTTCCACTGATGATGTATGACCTTTAAACCAAGGTTTAACTTTTGTCATGACCGTCATTTTTAGCTCACCTGAGCACAAAGTGCTAAAGTTCAGCTTTTGTGATCGCCCCGCGTCCGTCTTCCATCGTCGTCTGTCGTAAACAATTTTCCTTAAATGACATCTCTGAAACCGCTTGGCAGAATTTGATTTAAGTTGGCAGGGATGTTCCTTGGGTGAAACTTCACAAAAGTTGCTAAAATAAACTTGATCCATGTGGATTGCTGAAATTATTCCGATCGGGAAAAAAGCATGGCACCAGGGGCAGGGCTAATTTGCCATATAGTGAAATCTTTAAACATCTTCTCTGCAACTGCTGGACAGAATTTGATTAAATTTAGCAGGGACGATCTTTGGGTGAAGCTTCACAAAATTTGCTAAAATTATTCCAGTCTGTTAAAAAACATGGCTGCCAGGGGCGGGGTTAATTTGCTTTATATGTATATAATGAAATCTTTAAAGGACATCTCCTCCGATACTGTGAGACAGAATTTGATTAAATTTGGTACAGATGATCACTGGGTGAAGGTCCACAAAAGTTGCTAAAATTATTCCGATCCATAAAAACCATGGCCACCAGCTAATTTGCCTTATATGTATATAGTGAAATATTTAAACGACATCTCTGAAACTGCTGGACAGAATTTGATAAAACTTTACAGGGATCATCTCCTTCAAAACTACTGGCCAGATTTCAAAATGTTTAAATACAGACTGATATTCCTTGGGTAACCAAGGTGAGCGATCCAGGGCCATCATGGCCCTCTTGTTATACATATATCTTACTTATCTTGTATTTTAGATAGTAAACATCGGCATTGATCTACAGTTATCCAAATCGGACAAATGCAATGTAAACTATGTCTCTACCCAATTGAAGTTCTTATTAGTTATTAATTATAATGCCTCTCCTGTCAGCACTTAATTATTTATTCCGATACTTGATCATTCCTTGCCATGAGTAAAATAAATCCATCCTTAAATCATGAATTTTTACCATGTGAAATGAGTTATATCTAACCAGATATTTTGTTTTGTTTTTTCACTAGACTGACCCAGTTACCTACACTATTGTGACAGATAATCTGGATTCCTACTACTTTTCTGTTGGAGCAAACAGTGGAGTTGTGACCCGGAGGTTCTCCCTGACCACAGATGGTGCCCTTAATTACAATGTAAGTAGTGTCTGTCATTTCTTTCTAAAGTCATAATCACAAATCACATGTTTTCATGATTTTCTCACTCTGCCAATGATGAGAGGGGTATACATTATTATAACAAAAGCATTGCAAGGCATATCTGTCAGGAACATAACTCTAAAAGATAAAAATAAATCATTTTAATTTTAGAGCATAAGGTTAATGCAGTACTCAAGAACCATAATCCTGACATACAATTTCATGAGGTTAACTCACTCTTATTTGTTTTTGTTGTTTTATTTTGATCATGGTTTTGCTTGTCTGAAGCTTTACTACAAAAGTATGTGATCTTTTTTTGTTTTACTGTTACAGCAATGGTATACTCAAAAACAGCTACTTTGAACCTGCAGTTTTTTTCATACATTCTATTTATTTACTTGATTATCTGTTTGTTGCAAATTAAGATTTGTATTCTCTTTAAATTGGGAAAGGTATCAATATTTGATTATAGCCTTGATTATTTTTTTTTTTTTTGGTGTAGGTGCGTATCAGAGCAACCGACACAGGTGGACTTTCATCAACAGCCACAGTTTTCATCACCGTGAGACGCAACCTAAATGATCCTGAATTCTTGCAAACTTCATACACTCAGACAATCGCTGAGAACTTTGCCCTACAATCCAGAATTCTCCAGATACAAGCCAGAGATGTGGATTCTCAGGCACCACATAACACGCTGTCCTTCTCCGTGTCCGGAAACAACAATGCTGCCAATTACTTCTTTGTAACAAGTGATGGCTCCCTCGAACTTCAAAACACACTTGTTGGCTCAGTTGGCAACACTTTCACAGTAAGCAGATAGTGTTTACAGCTTCACCCTCTCTTTTAAAGTACCATGCTTCTGCAATTTTGCCAAGATAGTAACAAATTATTTCCTACATATTTGCATAACAATAGGATTTACAGAACACAAAATTTTCACCATGATTATTTGAAAGCTCTGCTGATTTTCAACACTTCTTCTTTCTGTCATTCTCTTGAAACTTTTGTTTATTCAAACAAATTATCAAAATAAATTGTCATGCAAAATAAGATGTTTTTTTAAAGTACAAGTCCTAGTGCAGCAAATTGAAAATGATCTAGTAAATTGGGCAAATATTAAAAAAAAAATGTTTTTATCTTCTTGGAAGGTATTAAGTAAGGAAGTAAAGTATTTTTTTATAGTGGATACCATATTTGGCAAAATCTTCCATATGGTCCACATAAAGGGAATAACATAAATATTTGCACGACATACAATTTCAACAATATATTACAACATACATAGCAATAATATAATCAACAGAAATTAGAAACCACATGCCATTTGAACTGACAATATCAATCTTGAAAAAGGATTCCTCAAAACACATGTATAATTAATTAAAAAAAACTGACTATCAGAAGATGTCAATCTGTCACTTATGATTGACAAAAAATCCTTCAGACGATAAGATTTTTAGCAATATTTGGTTGAAGAAAGGAAGATTCAGGTTAAAAAAAGAAAGCTATCAGACCGATAGGCTTTGAAAGGGCATTCACTTTCATTTGGTTCCAACTAAGAAAATTTTGAAATTAAAGAAGGGATGTCATAAAAAATTGTTCAGAGCAGAATGCATGTAAATGATGTATGATATGTTTAAGTGGAAAGATACCAGTAACATGAAACTTGACTGTGCAATAAATTATTGTCATGTCCTTCTTATACTTACATTATGGGTAAGATTTATGATTCATGAATTACTACATTTTATTGTGTTAAGCTGACATCACTGTGACCAGCTTGCCAATATAAAACTGGCTAAGTTGTTACTTACTTATGCTCATCAAACAGCCTGCTAATACCTGATCTTTAACCAACATTAAGTGGCAAACTTAATTTCAGTTCACCGTGAGCCTGAGGGATTTGGGTCAGCCCACAACCAGAGCTGCATCTCAGACTGCATCCGTCACAATCAATGTGATCCGCAATGAGAACACACCAATCTTTTTCAACAGCACTTACTATCAGACTATCTTGGAGAGCCAGGCTGTTGGAAGCTCTGTTATCACAGTCAATGCTCAGGACCAGGACACCAGTGTAAGTGCCAACATTCATATTCTACCTGCAAACATTCATTTTCTACTGGCAAACATTTATTTCTATTGGCAAACATTCATTTGTACTGGCCAATAGTCATTTGTAATGCCCAACGATCATTTATAATGGCCAACATTCATTTTATGTTGGTCAGTATTCATTTTGTATTGGTTGACATTCTTGTTGGTTAACCCTTTCCCTCATAGAGGATACCATGAAAAGACCTATGCGAACAGCATAAAACCAGATAAGCCTGCGAGTAACTCCCAGGCTGATCAGGTTTTATGCTGTTCGCTGCTCCTTAGTGGTCTGGTAATGAGGATTTTACAATTAAATTTGGTAAGGTTTGAGTTTGGCTCTCTGCAGATCAGGCTTTATTCGAGACCTATTGAGTGCGTCAAAATGAGTCTATATGAGGGAAAGGGTTAATACAAAAAAAACTTATGTTGACATACATTATTACTGTACCAATATTGGTAATGTACCACACAGCTTTATGTTGACATACATTATTACTGTACCAATATTGGTAATGTACCACACAGCTTTATGTTGACATACATTATTACTGTACCAATATTGGTAATGTACCACACAGCTTTATGTTGACAAACATTATTACTGTACCAATATCGGTAATGTACCACACAGCTTTATGTTGACATACATTATTACTGTACCAATATTGGTAATGTACCACACAGCTTTATGTTGACATACATTATTACTGTACCAATATTGGTAATGTACCACACAGCTTTATGTTGACATACATTATTACTGTACCAATATTGGTAATGTACCACACAGCTTTTTTGACAGAAACTTCACCACTTATCCTTTTATGAAATGTTTTTAGTTAATCTGAATGAACTTTTGTGATGACTCTGCTTCCTCTCGTTGTCCAGCTTGTGTAATCCATTGTCTATGATCTGCTTTAAAAGACAGTTCCTCTAAATGCCATGGCAAACAGGCAAACAAAATTCATATTCCCAGAAACCAATGATCAGAAATTTTAATTTTGTTTGGCATGAATGGTAACCTCCTTAGCAATTTACTGTATTAGTGTCACTCCTTAATCATTATCCTTAAAAAGTGAGGCTTCAAGGTGTTAGGATTGTTTTTATGGAAAGGGATTTTTTTTTGTTTCAGTCCCAGTTTAACCAGATCTCATTCAGCATTATTGGAGATGGTACCGCTCCAGATTTCTTCAGCATTACGACAAGTCCATTTGCAAATAATAACCAAGGAGAGATCCGTGTGTTATCAAGTCTTACAGGTGGAAACCGAGACAGTTACACGGTAAGCGATCAAACCCATCAGGCATTGCCATTACTAGCACGATGCTTCATTAATGGCCAGAGCAACTGCTCTGAGCAATCTGTCTTCATTTCAATAAATGACCTTCAGTAATCAATACTGACTTGAAACAAGTCATTACTAAATTTAGAATAATTTGTGGGTTAAATGAACTACAAATGTTTATTAAGTACTAAGATATGAGAAGCCACATTGGCTATGTACCTTTTGGTACATTGGAATGTTCTAGTATGACATCTTTACCTCTGACAGGTCCGAGTACTGGCTACAGACAATGGAACCCCAGGCAGATCTGCCACAGCCTTGGTTTTCATAGATATTAGGCGCAACTTCCAGGCACCTGTCTGGATTGACTCCACATATTCAGCTAGCATCTCAGAGCTGCAGAGCATTGGAGTACCATTTGTAACGGTGTCAGCCACTGATAATGATGCAGTTGTAAGTTCTCTCTGTTGTAACGTCTTTCTTTTGCAGAACTAAATATATATATGGTTTTGAATACACAGTTGGCAAATTAGAGGAGGAGGAAAACTTCATCTTTACATGCTTTTTCTCTTCAATTCCAGACCATATTTTACGGTTAATTATAGTAAAACAAAACTAATTAAATTTTATGAAAACATATTTTTGCACAAGTATGTGCCTCTTTTGAGCTAACAATGAGCCTGTATAACTTATATTGTAGAAAACTTGTAAGAATATGTATGACATTTTTTTTATCACTTATATCAAGGTAAAGTCCGCAGGTTTGATCTGTATCAATTCACAAATCCCATGTTATGTGGAATGGTTCCATGAAGTACCTCCAGATCAGTATTTCTCATTCTTTTTTTCTGCCCAGGCACCACACAACACGGTCAACTATGCCATCGACGGTGCTTCATACAACACATTCAATAGCCAGGTGGATGTATCAGCCTTTGTGCAGATAAATGCAGGCACAGGTGAAATCAGTCTAAGGCAGTCAATAAACCAAGCCTTTACCACCAATCAGTTCTCGGTAAGTTTTTCTTAATTTGAGCTCTACCTTACTTAGACATGAGTACCTCTGCTTTGAGAATGTTGAATATACTGTAGACATGTGTGTATTGAAGATTAAGTCAATGATAAAAGCAAAGTCTGCATGTGACATGACCTTGAATACAATGTTACATCTGAATACTGTTTGTCTTATTACTGATGGGGTGTGATTATATTTGGCACTTCCTCTCTCATCTGCCAAATTAAGTTCTTATGATATAAAGATTACGTTCTGTATTGTTTACTTTCGGCCATTTTAGTTCAATCACAATTATTGTATCAAACCACACACACATACAATTGCCATGTATGGTCATTTTTGCCATTTAAGTGGCATTTCTTAAGATTCATAATTTTCTTCAGTTTTTGCATATGCTTTGAGGTAAGCTATACTTGTATTACAGATACAAGTTCGGGCATTCGACCTGGGTACTCCACAGCTGACCACTCAAGCACGAGCACAAGTGACAGTCACTGTGCAACGAAACAACTTCGCTCCTGTTTTTGTCAACACGCCATATTCGCGCACCATCAACCGGGACTTCAGCACTACACAAACCGTGTTCACTGTGACTGCTACTGACCAGGATCTCAACACTTTGAACAGTGTTAGTACATCACTTTATGCTGGCATTCAGATGGGGTACAGACAGCTGGCTGCCCCTGGGACTATTGCCCCTAGTTGTTAGTAAAAAAGGGGACAATTGCACCTACTAAATGTATATATTCCTTGAAAATCAGTAATCAATATTCAAAACAAGTAATTTGATAACTTGTTAAACTTTTTTGTAACGTCCTGTCTTTTTGGGGTTTTTTACTGTTTACATTCACCTTCTGTTGTTCATTTTTAATATATGTGACCTTTTTATCCTTTCTTATTCTGATTATTGATACATTTTTATACAATCCAAAATGTTATGTAATAATAATGTGTTGTTACAGGTGGTTAAGTGTTATTATGCAATGACTACATCTGTACAGGTACCCATGGGTAATAGTATAATGGGACCTGGGTAAAAAATTTGGATTCCTTTCAGCCTTGGTTAGTGCTAATGGTTAAATGTTGATTTCTATCCAGCCTCCACCTGTCCATTCATTCCTGCAATAAAGTCTTTTATGACCAGAATCATTGCTCATCTTTGGAAAATGTTTTATACATAAACATTCACAGCAATTACCACCATTTCTGTTGTTCTTTTCAGTTGTTTGGTGTCGTACGGTACCAACTTGTTGGGCTTGGCTCCGCTCTGACCTACTTCACTATCGATGAGGTGACAGGGGACATTACTCTACAACAGAGCGTGGCAAATGATTTTGCAACCTCTTACACAGTAAGATAAAGGCTTTTACGTGTATAATATTTTTATATAAGGAAGTTATTGATTGCTTGACTCTGAAGTTGTCAGATCTTGAAAGTCTTAGTAAGACATGAACCAACTGTAATATTTGCAAATACCAATCTATTTGTCAGGATGGTTTACCATGTAATATTTGTCAAACCAGTCTTTGTGTCAGGATGGTTTACCATGTAATATTTGCCAATACTAATCTATGTGTCAGGATGGTTTACCATGTAATATTTGCCAATACCAATCTATGTGTCGGGATGGTTTACCATTGGCAATCTATGTGTTGGGATGGTTTACCATGTAATATTTTCCAATACCAATCTATGCGTCAGGATGGTTTACCATGTAATATTTGCCAATACCAATCTATGTGTCAGGATGGTTTACCATATAATACTTGCCAATACCAATCTGTGTCGGGATGGTTTACCATATAATACTTGCCAATACCAATCTGTGTCGGGATGGTTTACCATGTAATATTTGCCAATACCAATCTGTGTCGGGATGGTTTACCATATAATATTTGCCAATACCAATCTATGTGTTGGGATGGTTTACCATGTAATATTTGCCAATACTAATCTATGTGTCAGGATGGTTTACCATATAATATTTGCCAATACCAATCTGTGTCAGGATGGTTTACCATGTAATATTTGCCAACATAAATCTATATGTCAGGATGGTTTACCATGTAATATTTGCCAATACCAATCAATGTGTCATGTGAAGGATGTTTTACCCTGCATTTCTGCAGCTTGTGGTGAATGCGTATGACAGTGGTTCCCCAGCGAAGTATGACACGGAGATTGTGACGATCACAGTGAACCGTAACACGCAGGGCCCAGTGTTCACCCCCCAGACCTACAATATCACAATCCTGGAGACTCAAACTCTGGGTGTGTCTATAGTCAGAGTGACGGCTAATGACCCAGATGCCATCTTGGTATGTAACTTTTTGTTTGAATATACATCTTTTTAATTCTGTGTGAACCACCATTGTAATAGGAGTCTAATAAAACAGAAATTAATCAGTTTTAATTGTACAGATTAATATGACCATAAGACATACTTTTTTCATTACAAGGATGCATTAATGTTTTCAATTTAGTGTTACACCAAAAATTTTCAGCAAGACATTAATTTGATGTTTTGCCATGTTTGTTGGTGTCAAATGTCTTCATATTTATCCAGTAAAATACATTGAAATGTTGTTTAACACTGGGTGTTTAGGCTGTTTGCTGTTTTTTTCACTTTGGGTAAATTCATAGGAATCATGTTAGCACATTGTGGACTTTATCACAATTATGTTATTTGTCCAAATGAGTCTATATGAGGTGAAGGGTTATACAACTGCCTGTCATAGATATATGGACAGATATAAGCATTTTTTTATAAGTGACAAATACCTGTTTGAATTATATAAAGTTGTCAAAGCATAACTTGGATACTTTATTGAACCTTTCAGAATAATGTGGTGGAATACTTTGCCAGTGGTTCACAACAAGCCCTTGATTATTTTTTCTTGAACCCAACAACAGGAGAAATCTCTGTGAGACAGTCCCTTGTTAATGATATCAACCTAAACAACGACTTGTATACGGTAGGTGGAATATCGGCATCAACATTGACCCCTATATCTGTAAACTGTACATTATCTTCAATGTGCAGTTTTTCCTTGTATGCAATATCATTTTCTATGTAATATATACTCCATTTTTTTTTGTAATACAACGGGAATATCATTTTCCCTTAAATATATGCAATATTTTTTCCCTGTGATATGAAAAAAATATCATTTCAACTATGATATGCATATTATTTTTCCAGTAACATGCATATAATTTTTACTGTAATATACAGAGAATATTTTTTGTCATTAAAACATTTTCTCCTTACATATCAGTTATTATGTATATTACTCAGATACAAAAAGATACAGTTTAGCTCTTTAATTCATGGTGGATCAACAGTGATTGCTAAATTAGCTATCAGACTTTTAGCAACTGTTGGAAGTAGATACAATACTTGCAACATATTAAATATATCTGGCATTAAAGGTATTATAATTCTATTACCTACTCAGAATTTATATTTAGATTTCAAAAGTTTTTTTTCATCATGAAGTGAAGTCCTACAGAGAAGTTAACAGATATTCTATGTTTCAGATCACTGTTTCTGCAAGGGACAATGGTGTTCCACAACTCCAAAGTTCCATTAGTGCTACAGTCCGCATCACTGTAATACGTAATAACAATGGACCAGTCTTTCAGAACACTCCATATTCTCGTGAGATTTCACAGAGTGTGCAGTCAGGTTCCTCCGTGTTTCAAGTCACCGCAACAGATGCTGATCTGGTAGGTTGGCAAGAAAAGTCCTGTTCACCTTCCAATTGGCCATTTCCATTTTACAATTTTGTATCCATGACATATCTGCTAGTCCATGTAAATGATTTTAAAATTTGATCTCACTCCTGACAAACAACTGTCTTCATTCTCTATGATTATTTCTCTCATTCATGGGATTAATTTGCATATCTGTAAATTCATTATTGTGAAGGAAAAAAAAAGGAAAACCAGTATTTCTTCTTCAATCTAAAGCTATGTGTTTGTTCCAGAATCAATTCAATGCAATCACATACAGCATTGTTGGAGACAATGAAGCAGTTAATCTGTTCAGCATTGACCAGGCAGGAAATATCAGGACAACCCAGAGTCTGCTGACGAGATCCGAGTCTAGCTATGCAGTAAGTTAGCAGACCAAGTCAACTCTTTTTATGGAAACACAAGTTGGGTGATGTGATAAATTTACTGTAGGACACATTAGTCTTCTGAAGTGTTATATAATCCTACTGATGTTAGCTAGCAGTTTTACATAGCCATTTAATTTTTGATAACTGAAAAGTAGTGTTCAAATCTTTATAAGCACAAAACTCTTATTCAGTACAGATTTTTTTTACATCTCATACTGGCTCTCAAAGAATTTTATTAATATCACAAAGCTGTTATGGGTGGCCATTACTTCTCTGATTCTACTTTGATTGGGAAGCAAGTTCTTATACACTAACTCCTATCATAGTTTGGATCATTACTTGGTACATGTACCTAGGTTAGCCATGAAAAATCCTAAGCCCCAATTGGGTCCAAACCCACGATTGAACACACAGCTCAATCTTCAGTCTTATTTCCAGGACTTAACCACACAGCTATGGTGCAGGCCCTGTAAAACTAAAATGTAATAAGTAGATTGTGTAAGATTTGATAAAAAAACAACTGCATAACCTTTAAAGTTTGCTTATGAAAATATGAACTATGCTTTTTACTATATTAATTGCTCTCTTGATGCATTTTACTTTATGACACCCCTTGTCACTCTGGCCCCATAGAATTATGCAGTCCTATTTTTTGATGAGCTGAACATTAAATTTATTACCAGTGAGATGACACCCCTATGTTACAGGTGCGTGTTTTGGCAGCAGATAATGGCTCCCCATCCAAAATGGCTTATGAGGTGGTCTATCTGACCCTGACACGAAATGAAAACACACCACAATGGCTGGAACCCACAAGTTTTAGCAACTATGAAACCTCAACTTCGGTTTTGGAAACTGTCAGTTTCAGCCAGACATTCTACAGCTTCCAGGCTAGGGATCTGGATCAGGTGAATATCACCTTGTAGCATTCACATTTTGCTTAATATATTTTCATATACACAATCATATAATTTTATGATTAAAGCACCTGTGAATCACACACATAATTTTCACATTCAGTAGTGATCATAATTCTTTCCCCACATATCAGATGTATGTGGTACTCCTATTTAGTACTTTACACATGAGATTGGACATCAGTATGATGTTTGGGTATTTAGATATCTGTGTATTGTTTGGGTATTTAGATATCTGTGTATTGTTTGGGTATTTAGACATCTGTGTGATGTATGGATATTTAAACATTTGTGTGATGTATGGGTATTTAGACAGCAGTATGATGTATGGATATTTAGACATCTGTGTGATGTGTGGATATTAAGACATTGGTGTGATGTATGGATATTTAGACACCTGTGTGATGTGTGGATATTCAGACATCTATGTGATGTATGGGTATTTAGACATCTGTGTGATGTATGGATATTTGGACACATCACTATCATGTATGGGTAATTAGACATAAGTATGATGTATAGATATTTAGCGTCAGTGTGATGTATGGATATTTGGACATGTGATCACCATGTATCCATCATTGTTTGTCATCAATAGTCTGTCATTACCAGTTGTCCATCATCATCAATTGTCCATCTTCACTTCGCTTAAAATGACATCTCCTTCTCTTCCACTGGGCAGATACCGATGATTAACTTGATATTGATGATCCCTTGGTGGTCCTTCACAAAAGTTTCAAAATTAAACTTATTCCATGCAGAACTCACTTTTATTTCTAAAGAAAAAATTCCTCTCTGAAATTTGTTTATATTTAATTTAATTTTCCCCTTATGGCCCTCTTTTGCATGGCCTTCTACCAAAATTGTTAAAAAAGAAGCTCCCAGGGGATTGGTTTGCTTCCTCTAATAATCTATATAAAAATTAAGAATGCTTCTTCTCTAAAGTCACTGGTCAGTATTTACTTTAATTTTGCAGAAATCAATTTCTCTTCCGTAATTGCTAAAGCAAAACTAATGTCAAAACACTTCAGAAACCAAGATGATGGAGGGACTGGTTTCCTCACATAATCTTGCGTCTTGCTGATGTTTGGGGTCACATAGCCAAATCTGTGATCTGTAAAGCTTTACCTAGCCGGTGATGGTATTCAGGTGAGATATTGAGGACAAACATGGCCACTTGTTTTCATATTGAAAACAACCTCATCTTTAGATTAAGACATGTCTGTATATAGACATCTCTTTAAGGTTTCTATTTTATTTTTTGAATTTCTGTGTTTTTCTGACTTGTGTATGATGTATAACTGTAATTAGGAATGTTTTGTCTGTCTGATAGGCTGCTCCGTACAACACTCTGAAGTACACTGTATTGGGGGACAGCAGTGGTTTCAACTACTTTACTGTGGGGGAGACCACCGGAGCGGTCTCTATCAGGTCTGCCCTGTACCAGGAGGACACCCCACAATACATTGTAAGTCTCGCCTCTCAACCTGTTGCATGGATAAAGTGACTATACTCACACTATCATGTGTTTCTGTTCATAAAATCGAAACTGACATTTTCTTATCTTTTTGTCATAGAAAAACAATATTCAGTTACTGTACCCATGTCATAGATAACTTTTTATTACTATACTTGTGTTATAGGCAGATGGTGATCAGTTTCTCTACTCATCATAGAAAGGCAACATTTTGTCACTGTTTTTGTCATAAACAAGATTTGGTGAATTGTACTTGCATCCTAGATGGATAACTATCACTGTGCTCGTGTCATAGATAATGCACATGTCCGTATATTTGTGGCAACACAGCATTTATCTACTAGTTGTAATTAAGACAGATAAATAATTTCACTTAAGTCGAAAATAAGTCGAAACTTATTCATTTAACATCAAATGGGAAACAAGTTCTAACAACTATCCCTTTGGGTTGGACCAGTACTTTGTGCTAAGGAGAGTCCTTCAGAAATCCATTCCCCAACACAATCTTTAAATCTGCAATTCGGTATATTACTTAACCATGGAGCCCACTAATCAGTGGTTATTTTTACCTGTTAAGTGTTAATTTGTATATAAAGAACTTGTGCAATATTTTTATCTTTCAGTTGAAAGTGACATTGGCTGATCAGGCTGGTCGTGTGAATGCTAACACAGCAACGTTGACCATCAGTGTGATCAGGAATTTGTTCACTCCGCAGTTCCTTAACACACCATACTCAACAACCATATCAGAAAATACATTCACCCAACAGAGCATTGCTCAGGTCACTGCAGTAGATAATGATCCACAGAATACTTTTGAGCAGGTCAGGTATCAGGTTATAGGTGAGGGAAATGCTCCGGCTTTTTTTACCATCAATGAAGTCACAGGGGCCGTCTCGGTCATCCAGAGTCTTTCAAATATTGCTCAGACTTCATACTCACTGCGGGTGTCTGCTTATGACAACGGCATACCAAGTCTTAGTAACAGCACTATTGTTTTCATCACTGTTAATCGCAACCAGAATCGTCCCATCTTTAATCCACGTCAGTACAGTGCAGCTGTTGCAGACAGTGGAAACCTTGGTCTTGTTGTTGCCCAGGTGACAGCAACTGATGCAGACACAGTCTCACCATACAATGTAGTGAGGTACACCCTTAGAACTTCAACAGGAAGTGAGTATTTCTACATCAATGAAGAGACTGGGGAGATTTCCATTGCCAGGTCACTGTCACTGGACAACAGTGCTCCATCTCAATATAGCTTGACTGTGGGAGCCTTTGACCTTGGAGTGCCCTCAAATACAGCTGTTCTTGATGCTACTGTGATCATCACAGTAACACGAAATCAGTTCTCACCTTTTTTCTTCAACTCGCCTTACAGTGCACAAATTGAGCAGAACAGGGCTGTTGGTAGCTTCGTTTTAAGAGTTAATGCTGATGACCAAGATACAGTTTCTCCTTTTGGGGATGTAACTCTGCGCTTGATTGGAGATGATGATGGGTTAGTATATTTTGGCTTTGACCCATCAAGTGGCAATATTACAGTGGCGAGAAATCTTGTCTTTGACACTGCTAGTTCATACCGACTTAGGATTGAAGCTCGTGATGGTGGAAATCCTGGCCGTAGTGCTACTGCCCTTGCCCAGATCACCGTTATCAGGAACTTGTTTAGCCCCGCTTTCACTGAAACCAACTATGAGACGACCATTGACGAGACCCAGTCACTGGGACAGACCATTATACAGATTTTGGCAACAGACCAGGACAGCACCAACCCACACAATGTCATCACCTACTCCATGACAAATAATTTCAACAGTCTTGCTTCACAGTACTTCAGAATCAACTCAGCCACTGGAGCTATAGATCTCCGCCAGTCATTGCTGAATGATAATACAGACACACGGACCTTCACATTCACCGTCTCCATCCAGGACAATGGTTCACCAGTCAGGGCAGCCACTAACACTGCTAATGTTGTCATCAATGTCAATCGAAACACCCAACCCCCAGTATTTGTCCAGATCCCATATGTCACCTCAGTGGACTACACAGAGAACTCGGGAAGTGTTGTTTTTACTGTTACTGCCCAGGATGGCGATGACAGTCCATACAATGTTATTACCTACGACCTCATTGGCGATGATGACGGACCAGTTTACTTCAATATTGATCAGAACTCCGGGCAGATTAGAATTACCCAGAACCTAATATCCAGCGATAAGACTCAATTCACGGTAAGATTTATATTCCAAGGAAAAAAATCAGGTTTTTGGTAATTAGGTCTTTTTTTTGATTTGCTGAATTCAGTAGACATAGAAAGTCAAAATCAAAATTCAGAAATGACAAGTCAAAATTTCATACTATTTAAATTGGAAATGCAACCGTTTTATATGACTATAGGAAATTTCAATTTGTGAATATAAATGCTTTGAAAATTATATGAATGTTATTATACCCCAAGATACAAAGTATTGGAGTCGCATCAGTCAGTTGGTCCCTCGTGTAAACCAGATTTGTCAGCCCTATTTCTCGGCTACCTTTGGTCAGATTTTGATGAAACTTTACAAGACTGATAAGTACCAAGCCAAAGTGTGCATATTGTTGGCAAGTCATGATTAGCTTGATTTTAAATGAGTTATGACCCTTTGTTATATTTCTCAAGACTGTCTGACATGGTAACAGTAACTGTGATAATTGTTATCCGGGGGTATTCATCAACATCAGTGATAACTTTTATTTTTTTTTTTTAGATAAAATTGTTTTTTTAAATCTCGAAATCACATGTATATATAATTATATATGAATTAAAGAATAATGTTTGTCCACACATTTTAAATAATTCACAGTATTCCA
This sequence comes from Solen grandis, assembly GCA_021229015.1. Taxonomy (NCBI): domain Eukaryota; kingdom Metazoa; phylum Mollusca; class Bivalvia; order Adapedonta; family Solenidae; genus Solen; species Solen grandis. Next base: position 38,086,576 of record CM037778.1, read on the forward strand.
TCTTTCTGTAATTTCATGTAATTTGCCAAATTTGGCAATGGTATTCAATCATGTTCTATATAAAAGTTGATTTAACATGCACTGTAGCTGAGAGTGAGAGCAAGAGACAATGGCAGCCCAAGACTTTTCGACACCGAGACTGTGCTGATCACTGTGAACAGGAACCTTAACACCCCGTCATTCAACCAGAATTCCTACGCCACAACTATCCAAGAGACGACCATTCCTGGCACCAGTATTTTGACAGTGGTAGCCACAGATAATGATGCCTCTGTAAGTTTGTCTTTATCCCTTTATCATTTAAAAGGCACAATAAACAGTGTTTGGAAAAATTCTGACCAGGGTCTTTCAGAAAAAAAAAAATCTGCAAAGGCCCTATTTTTGCATGGGCAGGCTTCACAAAATAACCTTGACTCAAATGTGTTGAGTAAGGAATTCTGTTGACCATATCAACATGCAAACCTACAGGCTGACCTGGTTCATTGATAAATTTCTGGACATGGTAGTGGTCAAAGTAATGAATATGAGATATTTTTAAGTCATTTTGCCATAAGGATGCTATAAATTTAAGTGCATAAAAATGTGCCTTTAGTTTCAAAAGCAATTTTTTTGTCTCCTGCCTGTTGTAATCAGAGGTGACACACAAGGATCACTTTTGTGTCATCTGTCACACTTTTTTTGTCACGCTTCAGCAGGTGACATGTGTTCCAGAGAACACTTTTGTATTTATATGAAACAACTTTTAGGCATGGTACTCCAGTAAATGCTATCTTTTCTTAAATAAAGGATCTCTTCTTAAATAGTCTGTACAATTAAGACAAGTTTTATTGCTTCATCTGTCCTGTAACCTAACACTGTTGATGTTGATGCTGAATATGTATGAGTGTGTAGTGTACAAGTATAGGTGGATTGAGTATCCTGTTTTAAAGAACTAGCGTATGTTTCAGGCCCCCAACAACCAGGTTCGCTACTACTTCAATGAGGTTGTTACGAGGTTTAATCTTGATGAACAGACTGGTGTAATTTATGTCAGAACAAACCTTTATTCAGAAGAACAGCCAAACGTTTTTGAAGTAAGTTTTATGATTTTTTTGTTGTTGCTGTTTGTATTTTTTTAACATGTAACACTTATACAGTTTTTATCATATTTTAACCTTTTAAAGAAGCCTTCACATTACATTTGGGTGTAGTTATTTTGTACAGGGATATACTTAAAAACACCCTGCAAAATGTTTTGCAAAAAATTCAATAAAGCTACATTCCAAGTCTTAATAAACAAAAGCGTTGATACAGACTTCATATAGACTCATTTTGACACATTGGCAAACAGAGCAGATAGATCAGTCTTTGTTTGCTCATACAATAGAGTGGCTCTGTGTCTACACAGTCTGTGTGGCAAAAAAAATCCTTTTATTTTTTTAAGTTCAGCAAATTAATATTCATCAAGCTATGAATTTGTTTATGAATACTCATGAGGTAAAGTGTTAATAAGATAAAATGAAGATTAGAAGTTTTATTTTACATCTGCATGCAGACTTTTTGTGTACTTTTTAATCTCCATATTTATACCAGTCTTCTTATGAATAGTTTTAACTGAGAAACAAGTCTCGAGTCCACTGCTACATGTATATGTTCATTATACCCCCCAAAAATGTAGTTTGGGGGGGTATATAGGAGTCACCATGTCGGTCGGTCGGTCCGTCCGTCTGTAGTTTTTTTGTCCACGCTATTTCTCAATAACTACTGGATGGATTTCAATCAAACTTCATAGGAAGCTTAACTGATGAGCACAGATGTGCATATTATGAAATTGTTACGGTTGATTGACTTTCTTTTGAGTTGTTGCCCTGGTCCGTCCGTCTGTAGTTTTTTTGTCCACGCTATTTCTCAATAACTACTAGATAGATTACAAACAAACGTCATAGGAAGCTTCAATATCAAGCACAGATGTGCATAATATGAAATGGTTACGGTTGACTGATTTTCTTTTGAGTTATGGCCCTTTGCTGATTTTTCTGGAGTTTTCTTTGTCTACGCTATTTCTCAATAACTACTGGATGGATTTCAATCAAACTTCATAGGAAGCTTCAATATCAAGCACAGATGTGCATATTATGAAATGGTTATAGTTGACTTATTTTCTTTTGAGTTATGGCCCTTTGCTGATTTTCTGGAGTTTTTTTTGTCCACGCTATTTCTCAATAACTACTGGATGGATTTCAGTCAAACTTCATAGGAAGCTTAATTGATGAGCACAGATGTGCATATTATGAAATGTTATGGTTGATGACATTCTTTTGAGTTATGGCCCTTTGCTGATTTTCTGGAGTTTTCTTTGTCCACGCTATTTCTCAATAACTACTGGATAGATTTCAAACAAACGTCATAGGAAGCTTCAATATCAAGCACAGATGTGCATATTATGAAATGGTTACGGTTGACTGATTTTCTTGTTATGGCCCTTTGCTGATTTTCTGGAGTTTTCTTTGTCCATGCTGTTTCTCAATAACTACTGGATGGATTTCAATCGGTCATAGGAAGCTTCAATATCAAGCACAGATGTGCATATTATGAAATGGTTACGGTTGACTAATTTTCTTTTGAGTTATGGCACTTTGTTGATTTCTTGGAGTTTTCTTTGTCAACGCTATTTTTCAATAACTACTGGATGGATTTCAATCAAATTTCATAGGAAGCTTCACTAGCTCTTCACTTAGAAACAGCCTTTTGGTGACACACTTGATTTGGTATAAAAAGATTATTATTGTGAAATAGTTTTGTGTAATATGTCAATTGAAAACATCAATTCATTGTGACTTACCTCCTATAGCTGGGCACTTGATTGTAAACAAAGGCTGTGTGTGTGTGGGGGGGGGGTATTCATCACCTTTAGTGATAGCTCTAGTTGTTCCAGTTGATAATATCTGAGAATCAAGATTTGAGTCCACTGCAATATGTTCATTGTCCCAGTTGAAAAAAACTGAGAATCAAGTCTTGAGTCCACTGCAATATGTTCATTGTTCCAGTTGATAATATCTGAGAATCAAGTCTTTGAGTCCACTTCAATATGTTCATTGTTCCAGTTGATAATATCTGAGAATCAAGTCTTGAGTCCACTTCAATATGTTCATTGTTCCAGTTGATAATATCTGAGAATCAAGTTTTGATTCCACTGCAATATGTTCATTGTCCTAGTTGATAATATCTGAGAATCAAGTCTCGAGTCCACTGCAATATGTTCATTGTCCCAGTTGAAAAAAACATGAGAACCAAGTCTTGAGTCCACTGCAATATGTTCATTGTTCCAGTTGATAATATCTGAGAATCAAGTCTTGAGTCCACTGCAATATGTTCATTGTCCCATTTGATAATAACTGAAAACTGGAGAGCTACAACCAGTGATTGTGAGCAGACATCATTTTGAGGTCTGAGCTGTATGTTTTCAGTACACAGTCTATGCAGTAGACCTGGGCGTGCCGCAGCGCACTAGCACCAATGTGCCAGTGAGAATCAACATCATCAGGAACAATGAGCCACCAGTCTTCATCAATGAACCATACTCAGCTGACATTACAAACGGCTTCTTCCAGGGTGCCAATATTATTCAGGTCACAGCTACAGATGCAGATCTTTCGGTAATGTCTCTTAGCAACCTTTTTATCAATCTCCCATGCCATGGACCTTATTTTTTTTCAGTGAAAATTCGAGTCATGCCATACCTATTGATATCAATAATTGATAGGTCACCTTCACACGACCATGTGATCACTTATTTTGAACATATCTTTTAACTTTGGAAAAAGTCCATTTTACAATGTATGTTATTAATATCTTCATCTTTAGGGTTTCAGATAAGGTTTACTCCAGAGATCATTATTTTTTCATAGTTGAGAACTAATCTTTGTTTCTTAATTTTTTGGTACATCACTTTCTTTAATAGCAAACTTAGCAGTAAATTATTTGATAAGTGTACAGTACTAATGCTGTGTTCTTCTTTCTAGTCACCATACAACACCTTGACATACAGCATCATTGGTGATGATATTGCTCCTACACTGTTCAGCATTAATGCTGCTAGTGGAATGATCAGCTACAGAACCAACTCCAATGTGGGTACAGACAGCACCTCCATCTATGCAGTAAGAGTGCTTGTTTCCGATGGAGGAATACCAGCCTTGACTGACACAACAGTGGTTTACCTGAACATCACCAGAAACCTTTTCGCTCCATCTTTCACTCAAACCCAGTACTCACAGCTTATTCCAGAAAGCCAGAGCCTCGGTACCTCCATACTGCAAGTCACCTGCGCTGATCAGGACTCTGCGGTAAGCAGTCATACTTGTAACGTGCACCATAATGTAAAATTAGGTATAAATTGAGTAAGTATGTAACTAGATTCCTTATATGCTAAAAAGTCTCTTTCTTAAGTATCAGTTAGACTGCCAACACCATAGACTCCAGAATGTTAATAGAAAAGTTACAGGGTTCAGGAAATGCAGGTTGTTATCACTGTTTGGCCCTTTCATTATATTGTCCGTCTTTTCAGGCCCCCTACAACACTGTATTGTACACTCTCAGTGGGAACAACAGAGCTCTAGAGTACCTTCAAGTCCAGCCATCTACAGGGATTATCTCCCTTATTAAACCAGTCTATGCTGACACTGATGTTACAACACCATATTCTGTAAGTTCCAGGATTTTTTTTCTTTCAACTTGTTTACATCTAGACTAGCATTGTAACAGTTAATTCTTAATCTTTGGTTCTTTATTATGACTTTTAATATTACTTATGTTTTTATCAATATTTTTATTATGAATTTTGGCTTGCGGTAGGTCGGTGGGTCTACCCGGATGCCTCCATGCATTCGGGGTCTTCCTCCACTTGTAATTAGCTGGACGTCGCTTTATGACTGAAATACTGTCGAAGCGACGGTAAACTCAAATAGTCGAGCATCATGAATTTTAGAAGATAGTGTAGATTTTAGTAAGTTGTAGTGTGAGGAGATTTATTTTACTAGTCCTAGCCTAACAAAATGTGCCTTCCATTGTAGAGCTTCTTTAAGCAGTCCTACAAATAAAAGACTTAAATTTCTAGACATAAGACAAGATACATCAGCATCACATACAGTATAAAGTGTTGTATCTCTATACTTAACCCCTGATAAAGGCTATGACCTCTGACTGAAGAGGTCATGGGTATTGACCTCAATGATATTGAGGTCATGACCTCTGCAGATGATGAGTGTTAGAGAATTTATGAATCCAATGATTTCACATGTTTGTGAGATCCCACAGATATCCTCCTGTGACAATGACAATGGCTTCATAAGACTTAATCACAAGAACAAGAAATTACACGTCGTTGATTCCTTGCAAATCAAACGAGACTGGATCCACATATAATGGCAGTCTTTATTTTATTCTGCTTCCCATCCTTTTCTAAAAGTTGTAAGGCCATTTCATATTGCATGGGCATTCCTATTTTAGATGTCTTGGGCTTTCAAATCAGCCAAGAGTTTCATTTTTATCCTTGACGTTCTTACTTATGGAAAGTAAAAATGATGATAAAAAAAAAAAATTCTTGGTGAATGTTTGAAAGTGTATTGGCATCTATATTTGATTTGTATCATAACAGCACTGTTATGACCAATAAAAAAATTAAAATCTCAACATTCATCTAAGGTATCACTTGAAAAACAACTGATATAATATATAAACTTGCATGCTTTGTACAATGTATTGCTTAACTTATTGTATATCTTTAAAACCTTAATTGTGTGTATTTACTTTGAATCAAACTTTTCGGGGTTTTTTGATTGGCCAATAAGCTTTTTCAACTCATATCAATGTTAAATCTCTAGGTGGTTCTTGAGTCGGACCAGTACTTTTTGCCCTAGAAAAATTCTTAACTAAAGTATGGATCACTGCATAGACCCTGGTCCCTCTCCAAAGCACCCTGGGTGTCATTTTTTATCTTGCATGTTTGAATTGCAGCTGACCATCACATGCAGAGACCAAGGCACGCCTTTCCGTGTGGCATCCAATACTGCCTCAGTCACCATTAACGTGTACAGGAATCAGTTTGACCCAGTTTTCCTGAATACACCATATTCGAGAACAATCAGCAAGAATGTCAATAACGATGAACAGATCTTCCGATTTACAGTGTCAGATGCTGACACCCAGGTAAGATTAATGTAAGATTTTGTAGGACCTGGACCTATGGAAACGTAAAATTTATGTACCAGTACTAGGTCAGTAAAACTCACAGCTGTTTTGGTTTAAATTATCTCAAGATTCCCTCCTATTGAGATATTCAGATACTTACTATTAAGCGTATCTAATTTGATATCCAGGCCCTGTGCTCTCAAAAATACTTAAGTACCATCTTGCACTCCAATTTGAATACCATACTTAAATCCCCATTTATTTAACTAGTGTAGTTGAAGTAAGTACCATTTTTATTTATGAAAACATGGGTAAGATTGTTGTTGGATTTTGTGTTCTGTTTTCTGGAGGTTTTTATGGGATTGTGTGTGTGTGGGGGGGGGGGAGGTAATCATGCAAGCTTGAAAATATCTACATGTAGTTCCCATCATTTCCTTCAAACTGCAGACCTAAATTTTTATTTTTTCGGTATAGCTGTCTAACCTCACTTTTGACCTACTTAGGGATGATGACGTGAGACATTACTGAACGTGTATTTTAACAAGGTAGATATTCTTAACCCACGGAAAAGAAAGTTATGCACCATTGTTTGTTGAGGTGACAACTAGCTGAAACATATACTTCGTATTCATGAAATTTAAATAGATCATTAGGACAGAACTGCAGTTTCCTTGGTAAAGATATCACTATTATATTAAAACACTTTTCTTTGATGCATACTGAGACATATTCTAGGCAAAACATTATAAATACCTTCTGTATAATATAGTATGTTTCTAACTGAAAGACCGTGCGTTTTATTACAATGCTTACTCTGCCTACGGCGATGGAGGGGACACTTTATGAATAATAGGTTTTTATTTATGCTTACTTTTACTTCCTATGATGAAATTCTTCACAGATAAGGATTTGTACACCAAAAAAGAATAATCTACATAGACTCCATTACTTAAATCCCCATCAATGCCCCATATCTTTTATAGCTCGACCATTCAAAGAATATGAGAGCTATTGTAGTCACCCTGGCATCGGCGTTGGCGTTGCAGCTTTTGGTTAAAGTTTTGTGTGCAAGTTACTATCAACCTTATATCTCAATAACCGTTTATGGTATTGACTTGAAAGTTTACAAATATGTTCAGGGGCATCAGACAACCAAGGTAGATAACTCTTGACTGAATTTAATATGAATTATGGCCCCTTTTTAACTTAGAAATTTTGGTTAAAGTTTTGCATGCAATAGAAAATTTGGTTAAAGTTTTGCGTGCAAGCTACTATTTAGTTTGTATTTCAATAACCATTCATGGTATTGACTTGAAAGTTTATGAATATGTTAAGGGGCATCAGACAACCAAAGTAGCTAACTCTTGCTGGAATATATTACAAATTATGGCCCCTTTTTAACTTAGAAATTTTGGTTAAAGTTTTGCATGCAAGATACTCTCATGCTAATATCTTAGTATCCAGGCATAAGATTGATTTTAAACATCTTTAATATGTTTAGGAGTATCATACTTTCATGGTAGATAACTCTTGATGGAATATGTTACATATTATTGCCCTTTTTAACTTAGAAATTTTGGTTAAAGTTTTGCATGCAAATTACTTTCATGCTAATATCTCAGTATCCAGGCATGAGATTGATTTGAATCATCTTTGATATGTTTAGGAGTATCATACTATCAAGGTAGATAACTTTTGATGGAATATATTTTTCCTTTTAACTTAGAAATTTTGGTTAAAGTTTTGCATGCAAGGTACTTTCATGCTTATATCTCAGAGTCCAGACATGCAATTGATTTGAAACCTCTTTAATATGTTTAGAGGTATCATACTGTAAAGGAAGATAACACTTGATGGAATTAAAAATTATGACCCCCTTTTAACTTAGGAGTTTTGTTAAATTTTTGCATTCAAGCAACTATCCAGCTTATATCTCATAAATTGCTTGTGGAATTGACTAGAAAGTCAAAGGAGGGTCTTCAGGGGCATCGGAAAACTAAGGAGGATAACTTTTGGACTGAATTTTATACAAATTATGACCCTTTTCTAACTTGGATTCTTGGTTAAAGTTTTGCATGCACAGTGTTATTGTGCTTATGTCTCAGTAACTAGGCATGGGATTGATTTTAGACATCATAAAAATATTAAGGGGTATCAGACTATAAAGGTATATAATTTTTGACTATTATTATGTACAGGGTATGTGAAGGGCAAGAATTGAAATAGATTTCATTTGATTTACCAACAAGCATTTTGATTAGTCGAGCATGCTGTCCTCTGACAGCTCTTGTTTAAAGATATTTCTCAATAGACATACATTATTAATATGACTCCTCCTTTAAAAATACCATTTTTAAGATTCAAGAATTTTATGTCAAGTTTGAGTGGTGAAAAATCTTAATTCTGTGAGGTTTTTGTTAAGACCTGAACTGCATCCTATGCGTATCAACTTAAATATTTATTTTCTACAGCAAGGACTGTGTTATACACCAAGTCTGAGAAAAAGTTCATGACTATGTACTTTAACTAGAAACAGATTTTGTTTATAAAAACTTTTCATCTTTCAGGCATTTTAGAACATCAGTCCTGAGCAAAATCATTGAAATGTTTCTAAAATTCATCACATGACAAGTGGCCCCATTCTTTTGTCTCAGAGTCCATTCAACGTGGTGACAGTGTCAGCTATTGGTGATGATGTGGCGCCAAGTCTGTTCTACCTTGAGACTTTATCAACCAATGTGTATAATGTGCGTGTGTCCAATGCTCAGAACCTGGCTTCTGATACAGATACTGTGTACCAGGTGAGACTGACTATATGTGTGTTTCCTGTGTACCAGGTGAGACTATGTGTGTTTCCTGTGTACCAGGTGAGACTGACTATGTGTGTGTTTCCTGTGTACCAGGTGAGACTGACTATATGTGTGTTTCCTGTGTACCAGGTGAGACTGACTATGTGTGTGTTTCCTGTGTACCAGGTGAGACTGACTATGTGTGTGTTTCCTGTGTACCAGGTGAGACTGACTATGTGTGTGTTTCCTGTGTACCAGGTGAGACTGACTATGTGTGTGTTTCCTGTGTACCAGGTGAGACTGACTGTGTGTGTTTCCTGTGTACCAGGTGAGACTGACTTTATGTGTTTCCTGTGTACCAGGTGAGACTGACTATGTGTGTGTTTCCTGTGTACCAGGTGAGACTGACTATATGTGTGTTTCCTGTGTACCAGGTGAGACTGACTATGTGTGTTTCCTGTGTACCAGGTGAGACTGACTGTGTGTGTGTTTCCTGTGTACCAGGTGAGACTGACTATATGTTTGTTCCCTAAAACCACTATAAAGACCATCATTGGTTCCAGCAAAAAGTAGTTTTAGTAACAAGGTGGTCCTAATAGTGAATTTACCAATATAGTCCAAACTGTGTATTTAAAATCATTAGGTTCCAAAAATGAGTGGTTTTAATATTGAGGTGGTCTTAACTTGGAGGTATTTGTAAAGTGTTCATTGGCTTGGAGTTATTGCCCAAAGTTTATAAAGGTTTGCATTTACTATAAAATTCACACAATCACTTGATGGACCATGATCACAATCACAGGAGAGTTACATATATGACCAGTGTAAACCTGAACAATCTGGCTGCTCGCCGATTATTTTCAGTCTTTTCACCACTCAGCTGTATATTTTGATATGTGATCATGTCACAAAATGTATTTCTAGTCTGACCTGGCTTATTAATAGGACTCGGTATACTGGTATAACTCCTTCAAGAGTATCAATAGAGACCTGACTCAACAAATTTTACGTCACATGAGAAATCCCTTATTCATCATGCTACTGTTAAATTATTATTTTTTGTCAACATTGATTATATACCCAAGGGTTTTTTTTGGTAAATAAATTTCGGATTTATCTTCTAGGAAATGCGAGGTCAATTAAATTCATTTTTTTTTTTTTTTTGTGGGCGTTGATATTAGTGGATGAAACCCTCACACTAGTAAAAAAAACACACAAGTGTCCTGTTAATGGTTATGATTTTTCAGTATTTAATTGATAATTTGTAAGTAGACTTAAGCATTAATAAAATTGCTTGCCCTGCTGTAACTTTCTTAATTCAATAGTCACCTTGAAGTCACAGTACTATTGAATTGCAGCAGTCCTGTACATAATTGTGTCATACACGCATATTGCATATTGTACTTTATAATACATTGAATGTATTGTACCTGAAGACTGTGTTGGACCTATGATTGAAGATTATGAAGAAATGATTGGGTAGGAATAATTTCCTTATTTAATATACCAGTGTCTGCTGAGTGTTATTGAAAAAGTTAAACATGCCAATAAAGTGGTGTTCTTGCCTTTTTCTTCAATGAATTGAATACCTGTGGTAAAAAAAACTTATCTTCCATTTCTCACTGCCATAAATGAACCAGTTTGAAAAGAGTTAAGTTGTTATTTTATATTGCTATGTTTTAAGTGGTATATGTATATAATTAATTAATAAACCTGTCCAGTTAAGTTTTTTTTGGCGGCTTATATCAGGGCTTATATCAGGGCCGAGTTGCTCAGTCAAAGTGTTGCAGCGTCACATATTCCCATTTTCTTTGTGCTCTATGTAACAATTTTACAATTTTGTTGCAAAGACAGTGTTTTCAAGATGGCGTCTAACATAGATAGTATTTATCTTCAATTTGAAACTAATATCAATTTGCAAGATTTAGCAAATAATCAATGTATTTAACTGGCATATGAACAATAATTTATAAATCCTAACAGAAACGACAAACAAAACATTTTGTATGTTCACATGTAATGAGCATTTAAGTAATATCCATTCTGAATATGGAAATCCAGAACCTTGTCAGCCATATTTGTTTACTACTGGTATGTTACTTTGCGAGGCACCTTTGAAGAGTATCTTCTACCTCAGAACTTATTTTGGCAACATCCAGTTGCATACAAATTCAGTGAAAAGTACATTGAATCTTATTGAAACTACTTGTTAAAGCAACTTGCCCCTGTATGTAGCCTGAAATGTATGTGATTTGACTGGCTCCAGCTGAGACTTTTCGCTGTGGATGGAGGGAGCCTGTCTGGGTTTTTCGCAAGTCGCTCGGCTGTAGCTGTTTTGACCATCAATGTTCAACGCAATGTGTTCCCACCGGTCTTCTCCAATGTGAACAACCTACAGAGAACAATTTCAGAGTCAACCCCAGTAGGGTCATTTATCATTGACCTGAATGCAACAGATGCTGATGTCTCAGTAAGAGTGTTTTTTTTGTTTTTTTTCACACACACACACACATGCACACACACACAAACACACACATGTGCATGCACACACATGCATATGTCTCATTTGTTTGCAAAAGTTTCTCATATGATAAGAATATGCAGATAAGATTTATCCCCTGCTAAAGCTAATGGGCTAATGATTACCAGATATAGAGGCAGATGGAGGGAAACATGCTGATTTATTATAAATACATGATATACATGTATGCAGACATACAGAGTGTTATTAGAATTATGAGAGAAAAAGAATATCAACACTTCCCCCTTTGAGTTATGGTCCACCTCTCTAGATCAACCTGTCTAAAGCACTTATCCGAATAATTATAATAATTATTCTGTCCGAATAGTGTTTGTCCTCAGTCTGTTATGTCATATTATGTTATCCTCAGGAGGTAAGGCTGTATCAATTATTTAAAGCAGGCAATGCTGAAATACATTTTTTTTACCTTAGCTAACTAGATTTTAGATCCTCTGACATCGCAGCATCATCTACACATTTGGATACCAACATTTTTCCATTGAATTTGTAGACATCCAGAAAATTTTATTCTAAACTTGCAAGATAAAGATATATAATATTCAGCATGACAGTGACTGAATACAAAGATTGGTCAGCCTGGTTATAAGAAGTGGCAATTTTTATTGAGCTGGATAACTGATGGAGCAGTGAACATTGTATTTTATTACTTCAAAAGTGGATTTATTTACATTTCATACACATGTATTACATTTGTATACTTAAAATTTCAGAATGAATTGTTTTAATGGATAATTGATTAATTTTGCTAGTTATATGTAAACATTCTAATTATTCATTTGCCATCACCTTTTAGGTGTCAATTCCAAATCAGAACTTAGAATACAATGTTACTTGTCTATGGAAATGGATTTTCATGGAAAGGCTACTAGCTGCTTTACAGAAGCCTTTAAAATTCATTTTCTTTTTAAATAATAAGTTTAGATAGACACTGATAGTGTGTATTTTCCATGGACAAGTATCTCAGTAAATAGGGATATGAATTGACCCTTTGGTAGGTAAGTTCCAGAAGTATTAACTTAGTACATGTAGCAAATTGGGAGAGTACAGACAAACACTATGACCGACCTAAGCAGGTCTAACATCTTGTCCCTGATGAATATGAGACTAGTTATGTAACTGTCAATAGTTGGCTTTACGATTGATAGTCATGGAGTTGAACATTAAATTGATGATTTTTCAACAGTCAACGACTATTGAGAATCACGTGTAGAAAATTAATCAGTACATAAGGAATTTCAAAATCATAATACATATGTACATGCATTTTTTTATTACTGTAATGAATTGGAAGCTTATATAGTGAAGGATGTGAAATTCATATTGCCATAATTTCAGGCCCCTGAGAATACAGTGCGTTATGAGTTGGTCGGGGATGGAGACGCTCCTAACATCTTCTTTGTGAATCCAATCACAGGAGAAATTAGACTTCTGGTCTCAGTTTTGAACACAGGAGTTAGCTTTTACAGAGTGAGTATTCTTCTCTTTATTATTTTTCTTAGTTTCACAAGTTTTCTTAAATACAAATTCTTTGCAATTATGTTTCAACGCTTCTGAGGAACAGATAGGCTGTGTATTTGCATAATTAAAAGTAGACAAATACACAATTATTTTTAATTGATGGGAAACAAAAACTCAGTTCAAATCTTGGAGAATCCATTGTTTAAGCTTTGGGTAACTTTAATTTCATTCTGTCAGATACTCGGTACCATTACAATACTTTTGTTGCAAATGTTTTTATAATACAGAATTTGATCAGATGTGAATGTCTCTTATACTGTATGCCATGATCAGTGTAACATGTTATTTTTCATGCAACAGCTTCAAGTTCGTGCCTATGATGGTGGATTCCCACAGCTGCAGGATATCACATTTGTGGACATATCTGTATCACGTGTCACGGAGACTCTAGGCTTCTTCACCAACAGCTATGTGGAGACCATCTCTGAGAACGCTGCTGTTGGTACCTCAGTCTTGACTGTGTCAGCTCAACCAGCTGTGAGTATCAACCAAATGCTATCCTGTTTTATTAGGATCATTTTGTTTGCAAATCTAGTCATTTAAATGTGTTCTCAACAAGTTTGATAAAAATGTGCTGCATTAATGCAACCAAATACATCTTTGGTATTGAATAGCATTCTAGTGTAATACTGAAAAATGTTAATTTCATCTAAAAAGTTTGATACAATTTTATATATGAACACATTTGATAAAACAAATTAAAAAAAATTATGATAATGTATTTTTTACTAGGAGTAAAATTCAATTTAATTGTTCATGCATGTGTTATTTTACTTTATTTACTACTCCAGCCCAACATTGTGTACAGCTTTACTGGGTTCAGTGACGGCCCTGACTACTTTAACATCAGCTCCACAACAGGCCAAATCTTCATCAGGTCAGATCTTCGTCTGGACCAGAACAAAAAGACTCTTCATTATGTAAGTGCATAAATCAACTTTCAAATAAGTTTTGATTCGATACGATGTTTCAGATATGTTGCTTTGGTATAATGATTTGTTTATAGTTGTTACTTTTGACTATTGAAGACCACTTGATTTTTAAATCAGAATGTCATAGGCCAGCTTGCTGGCTGAATTATACTGGTTTCTGATTTTGAATGAACGTTGTGGTGGTTTTAATCTAACTTGCCTTCTATTACAGCTTCAAGTTCGAGCCACAAAAGTATTTTCTTCTGGTACCCAGACGGCTTTTGCAACTGTAAATATTACTGTGCAACGCAACCTGTTCACCCCCACCTTTGACAGGCAGTTGTATGAAACCACAGTCCAAGAAACCATTGCGCTTGGGACATCATTGATCCAACTTACAGCAACTGACAATGATGCATTTGTGAGTGATTGACATAGATTTTATTTTTTTTTTAATTTTATACTTAAAGACATAGGATTTACTCATATTAACCCTTACCTTGCTGGAACCGTAAGTGCTAACCTTTGCCACCATTAAAGAGTCAGGCCAGCCTGCACATCCACGCAGGCATGCCTAGCTCTTTACTGTTGGCTGCCCAACTACAAGTTTTCATCTTGTTATCCCTAAAATTGATAATGGACAGTTCCAAAAAAGAAGCAGGCTAATTCCATTTGAGAAATTCAGCAGGTTATGGGTTAAGTCCTTTTTTAAATTAAAGTGTGTAATAAGAAGTATTGTCATTTAAAAATGTTTTGTTAAAGATTGGGACAGATCAAATAAGTTCTTTTTGACAGCATAACAAATATTAATCATAATTATAATGTGTATTCTGTAGAGGATTTTTGTATATACATACACCTATATGTGGGATATTTGTTTTTCAGGATGTACTGTACTACACTGCAGTGCAGAACAATTTTGGATCTCCCATCAGTAACTTCTACCTGGGACCCTACACTGGCTTGATCTCCCTGAGACAAGTTCTTACTGATACCGGCATCAACACATATCAAGTACGTTTTAAATTTTTAAGCACTCGCATGAATAGATTGAGAGGCATATTGTTTTTGGTCTGTCTGTCTGTTTGTCACAAAACTTTATCCTTGACCATAACACAAATCCTTCCACCTACAGTCTCAAAACTTAACACGTGTCTGAACATTGATGAGCTCTGATGCCCTTTGTTGAATTTCATTCTTATTTTTTGTCAAGAGCATTTCTCGCACACTAAGACATATAACCTTGAAACTTCATAGATGGATAGATCACATGGAGGGGAAGTGCAGTGCACAAGAACCATAACTCTGCACATAATATTTTTGGAGTTACTGCATTTTGTTCAATTTCATACTTGTTTTTTTGGGGTGTTTTTTTTTTTGTTTTTTTTAAAGCAATTTTCATTCAGTATGAGACATATAATCTTCATAGGTGAATAGACCTCACAAAGGAAAATTGCAGTGCACAAGAACCTTAATTCTGCAAACCATATTTTTGGAGTTATTGCCCGTTGTTTAATTCATATTCAATTAAGTTTTGTCCGGAGCATAACTTATGCACTATGAGACATATAACCTTGAAGTTTCATAGGTGGGTAGGCATTATGAACAAGAACTGCAGCACACTAGAGCATAATCGATTTCCAATGTTTCTTGGTGGAGTTTTTCCTCTTTTATACAATTTCATGTCCTTAAGATAACTCCAGTTCGATTCATGCTATTGAAATTAAATTTCATTTATAGAAAGAAATTAATGTGTCATGCACAAGGTTCATAACTCTGGCCTCAGTATTTTTGGAGTTATTCCCCCTCCCTTTAACTTTGACTATTTGCATATTTCACTGTGTGCCTTAGTGTATATGTGTGTGAGGGGAAGGGGGTGGAGGGAGACATCAGTTTTCTACAAAAACAAATCTCTAGTTCTAACATATATTAGTATGTCATATTTCTAAATATATGATGGAAAAGATCATAAGCAAGATATAAAGTTACTAAATGAAGAACTACCTGTAGATAAAAAAGATGTAAATACCATTCACTGTCTGCTATTTGTGCAAATGTTTTGCTGTAACTTTGCACTGTACTTTCTGATATCTCCAGTTCCTTGCTTTTAACACTATTTTCATACAAAACCCTGACTTCAACCTCTTATTTCACCACTGTATACTAGAATTTACCATGACCACAACCTGTATACTGCAATTTACCATAACCTCAACCTCTTACCTCACCTCTGTATAATGCAGTTTACCATAACCCTCTTACAACCTAACCTCTGTATACTGCAGTTTACCATGACCTCAACCTGTATACTGCAATTTACCATGATCTCAACCTCTTACCTCACCTCTGTATGCTGCAGTTTACCATGACCTCAACCTGTATACTGCAGTTTACCATAACCTCAGCCTCTTACCTCACCTCTGTATAATGCAGTTTAACATGACCTCAACCTGTATACTACAGTTTACCATGACCTTGACCTCTTACCTCACCTCTGTATATGACAGTATACCATAACCTCAAGTTCTCAACCTCTAACCTCAACTATAACTACTGCAGTTCACTGTTACGGCAAGAGATCAGTCCAATCCAGAGAGGACCGGCACAGCCACCGTTCGAATCAATGTCCAACGCAGCAACAATCCTCCTTTCTGGATCAATGGACCCTATGCTACCAGCGTCTCCAAAACCGCAGCTATCGGAAATGTCATCTACAGTCAGGCACAAGCAACAGACTCAGACCTTGTGGTAGGTATACAATAGTTGCATCCATGACTTTATGCTAGTTAGCAATATGTGGTTTTACCAGACATGTCAAGTTGTTTTTATTCTCCATTAGGTGTTTGCTCTTTAATTTCCCATTTTAAGTAAACCCTTTTTTATCCAACATGTAATGCCATTCAGAAGCCAGTTCAGATTGTGAATAAGGAAGGACCAGCTGAGTAAAGATAGTTTAAATTGAAAATACTGATGTGTTCTAAACAGTATAAAAGCTGTTCAGTTTTCACTTAGCAATTTCTGCATGTATATGTAGCACAGGTCATCTGCTTAATAGCAGATATATAATAGAGTTAAAAGAACTAATATCAGTTCAAGACATAACAGAGTTATGTCCCCTGACTCTGATAAAATTTCCATAAGAGGGGACATCTGTGTTCAGTGGACTCATTTCTAGTTTGTGTTTGTGTATTCCCCTTTTTGATACCAGTATACATATGTTGCAGGGCACCATCAAGTATGGCCTGACGGGACAATACTTTGCTGCGTCCTTCTACTTTAACATAGATGCTGATTCAGGTGACATCAGCGTACGCAATGCTTTGACAACAGATACCACACTGTCCTACACGGTGAGAATGATTGGATTCTACAAAATAAGTTCCTAGACATATCAAACATCACAATTAATAGGAATGAATTCTTATTGCCTAAAGTACATAGACTTTGAGCCTGAATCAGTTATACCATAGCAGTTTCTAAACTCATGTTTATCAAATGTTTCAGTATTAACAATATAGTATATAATATTATGCATATATAATGCTCAGTTTGAGCTACTAAGCACATATAAGTGGTTTGACACATCAGAGATGGTGGCAGGCAAACTGTAAATTTTGAGGTCTCTCTTCACCTCTGGTGCATGACAGTTTGTCAACTCCTTTGGTCTGAAGTGTGGCATGTGTCACAAAATCTATTTTTTTTCTACCCTTTACTGCAACTCATGACATTGTGTGATCAACATCTTACTACATTGACAATGTTAAAACATCTTACAGTAGACACTGGTGATCAACCATCTTTTACATATGCAATGTGTGATCAACACATCTTTACTACAGTATGACACTGTGTGATCAACACATCTTTACTACAGTATGACAATGTGTGATCAACACATCTTTACTACAGTATGACACTGTGTGATCAACACATCTTTACTACAGTATGACAATGTGTGATCAACACACCTTTACTACAGTATGACACTGTATGATCAACAC
>CM037778.1:38104601-38154601 GCA_021229015.1 Solen grandis
TTTTGGTGGTCAGTGATCTTGGGAAAAAATTTTTAATCAAAGCTGGGGGTCCAAGTTTCGCAATATTATTGCAATAATTTTATTGCAGTTCTGGTTGCACAGGGGAATGAGAATTGCAATAAAATCGAAACATTTTTGGTGGTCAGTGATCGTGGGATACATTTTTTAATCAAAGCTGGGGGTCCGAGCTTCGCAATTATATTGCAGTAATTTTATTGTAATTCTGGGTGTACAGGGAAACGAGAATTACAATAAAATCAAGAATTGCAATAAACTTAAAATACACATTTAAACTTAAGAATAAGGTTTAACGGTATGTTAAAAAATGTTCAGAAATGGATAACGTGACATTTATTGTGGTCATTGATAATGGGATACATTGTTTTAAACCAATATCTTATGTCCGATATTTGCATTAATCTTGCAAAAACTGTATTACAATTCTGGTTGTACAGGGGTACGGAAATCGGAATAAAATCGAGAAATGCAATAAACTTGAAAAATATTGTACGCATTTTAACTTAAGGATAATTTTAAGCATAAGTGTAAAAATGTTTTAATTATCCATGTGTCATCAATGGTAACTGTCATTAAGTTTAAAATGAACAAGAAATATCTTTAAAAAAGATATTCGGCGTAGGATGAAAGAAAAACGAGATTTCCAGTCTTCTAGAACATTCCGAGGAAAAGCGCGCGAAAGACCGACGTACAACAATTTAGTACGCTCTAGAAATAGTTCAGTATTTTTTCTATGAAATATACTTATTTATAGACGGTAATACAAAAAATTATATCTGTAAATAGGCTTGTGTGATATTTGTTCATATCATTATTACATATGACAATTATGATATAAAATCGTTATTAGTTGTTTTGGTTTTGGCGAATTAATTTTCAATGAGAGCATCTCGGCAGGCTGGAAGAATTCAATATACATAGTAATTAAGGGGTTTCATGTCATAACACGGTGGATTCTTTTTTGTTGTTTTAAATCATTTTCACAAAGTAGAATTCCTCAATTGATGGAAAAGGATTGTATTTAACTTACTGAAATCACTTTCATGTTTACATCAAAAAGAAAAGTAATAACACCAAGCTGAATGATATATACAAGCTGCACCCCTTATTTACAGTAATTTTATAGTCCATAACAATGCGTTAACCAATAACAGGAGTCCTTTTATTCAGCTTAGAATTATTTACCGCTGTTAGCGTACATTTGATTGGTTTAAGATGCGAGTTGAAATCGAAATTATACAGCTACGCCACAGGGACTTGCTCCCATACACACACACACCACACACACACACACACACACACACTGTACATACACTATTGATAGTGTATGTACAGTGTGTGTGTGGTGTGTGTGTGTATGGGAGCAAGTCCCTGTGGCTACGCCGAAAAAAATGATCGTTGAAAGGGGTGGGTGTAAGGTCAGCAGTTTTCCCGGATAAAGTTGCAACTTTTTTCCGACCGTGGATGCCAATCAGAAAAAAATAATCAGATCAGCATCTCAGACAAAATAAAGGCTCTATAAATATCAAATAATATCAGCATTAACTCCCTGAAATGGAATTTTGATGCAAATTTAACTAACAGAGTATGTTGAGCTTAATTTGAAAATACCACGAAAATTTGTTAGTAACTTTTTATGTCATCACCGTTGACCTACATTGGAATGAACGCTGCTCTGTTTTGATCGAGATGAATTTAAGATCGCAAATGTGTACAGGGAGTGACAAAATTTATTGTTTCACCCCTTTATTCTAATTAAATGAAAATTTTAATGATATTTGATATGCAAATATGGATCGATCTCGTTAGTACCCCGAAAACTTGTTAGACCATCTTAATGCCCAGGCATTATTGATTTTACTTATATTTTATTTACCTTTGGGTTGACAGTATTTATCTGTTACTGGTGATTTTTGCAGCGTTCTCTGGCAAATCACATAAATTATGACAGTTGGATTGACTTATATGTCAGCTCAACTAGCCAAATTAATGCATTACGCCAGGAATTTTCTCTACACCTCCGTGGCGGGGTACGGACAACTGCCCCTTAGGACAATTGCCCCTTAGGACAACTGCCCCTAGGACAATTGCCCCTAGGACGATTGCCCCTATGTCTTAATGAAAAAGAGGACAATTGCCCCTACCTATAATAAATGGGTCTATGGTTTTTTAAATTTTTTTTTAAATATATATTTAAAATATTTAATAATAATAATAATAATAATAATAATAATAATAATTATATTATTATTATTATTATTATTACCACAGAAAAAAAACCTTAAATTATTATTAAGGGTTTATGATTGTTCATATTAATTTTACATATGTACAGTCTTAAAAATAAGTATTTGTAAAATGTAATATAAGGCTATCATACGGAAAAGTTCATATTGCTGGTAAAAAATAATAGTCATCAGTAAGTACTCTGGAATCATAGCTTAATTGAGGGTTTGCCATCACAGCCTGATTACCTGAGAATTAACAAGTTTTCACACATTTCATCAAAGTAAGAGTTTAATTACAAATAAGAAATGCAGCATTGTTATTAAGAAAACAAAACCTTTTGCATCCCTTGTTCAATAGAGTACTTGCTAAATCAACTTTTATATAGGTAGGGGTAATTGTCCTAAGGGGCAGTTATCCTAAGTGGCAATTGTCCACAGGGGCAATTGTCCTAGGGGCATTTGTCCTAGGGGGCAGTTGTCCTAGGGGGCAATTGTCCTACACTCCTCCGTGGCACACAAGCACTCTTGCCTCGTTGTAAACATGCCATGTAATCCATTTCTTACTGTCTGTATTTAGATATCCAGTGTGATTTAAATGTCATATCCAGCTTGATTCACTTCTCTAAGTTATTGCTAAGGTTAATGCCGAGTAAATCCATTTAATATTAGGTAGAACACTGTAATTTATAAGTCTAAAACTGCTCATGCCTAGCTGTTTACACGTGGGCAGCCATTTTGTATTTACTACATGTATTTCCGGTTGTTGCTAGGGGCAACTGAACTGATGCTGGATTGATGGTTTCTGACTGTACTTGTAAACATTATGGCCCAGTTTATTAACCCTAGAAAGCGATTATACCAGGTATATGGGCCAAAATGATACATTTTTATTGTGTTATAGGATATGATCTTCATGTTCTATGTATTTTTAACTCGTTTATGCACTATTGCAGCAGTGTGTGCACTCTTGCGGCATTTTGGATGCATTTGAATCGGTGCAGTATTAACGTCGCATACAAGTAGCGGTTTAAGTGCAAATGCATCATAAATGCAACATTAGTGCAACAGTTTGCTGCATGCTACCGTGGTAGCACTGCAGTTGGTATAAATACCCTGCGTCCGTTGTGCACGGGGACTTCAGGCTTCACGTACACTTCAGACTTTAGGTTCAGGCTCCGCATTTCGAGCCTTCGAATTTATTTAAACGCCGTTCAGGCAAGGTTACCGATAATAAACTCAGGTACTTTAATTACTTAGTGTCGTGGTTAACGATTATTCACTTTAGTTCTTTTTAATAGAAACTTTTTGTGACTTTTAAACCATACAACACATTTTTGTTTAGAATCGAAGTATAGGCCTACTAGATTTTAACTCTGTACTTTAACAAGTTTATGAGATAAAGTAGAACTCCGGTTTATGCTTATTATGTGTGTATGCATTATTGTGCCAAAGACTTGTTTAATGCATTGGTAAATTTAGGGCTTTCAACTTGGTGGTTTAAAGGTATTTTTGCATACTTTCAAGGATCTCTAGATGTGTATCTAAGTGGAGGTAGAATTGTTAGTTTATTGGAGTCATTTTATCACATTGTTTATTGTTGAGTAGACACAGGATATACCTGTGAAGAATTAAATTTAGTATTGTTTAACGTCTTATTTTGTTCTTTGAGTAAAAGTAGCATTAGGCGAATCTAACGCAAATTCTATATACAAAATATCACCTCCCTATTAAACCTGAAGTCCACTCTCAGCATAGTACCATCTAGTGACTGCTGTGATATCCACATGCTGACAGAGTCTACATGCACACGCATATGAAAGTGCGTTAACCTGTAACCTGAGGCATTAACCTGTGACCAGGCCCGTGAAACTTGATAGCCTGCGGCAAGGACAAGACCATCCCAAGACAATCGACCATCATAGAACCTTACAACTCAACATAAGCACGCACACACACCGAAGCCCTAGCGCGTAACAGTATGTATATGTACTTTTCCGTGCGGTTGTATGTACATGTGTATACATAGATATATGTATTGAGGTATATGTAGACAGACTGGTAAATGTATACTTATATATGTGTATATGTGGGAGTGCAAGTTCATTCTCTTCCCGCCCTCCATCTCTATTTCTCTCTCCCTCTGGCTATCTTATACCTTGTGAGTATTTAACACGTTCATTTATAACATTCGAATATTTTATGTAATTTATCACCTCATCACTGCATGCATTTATTCGATAGGCTGTATATATTTTAAATCAGCATCATTACATTATGTTCGAAAACACCCTCACTGCTTATGACAAGTGCTTGAATGACAAGTACCCATTTTATAAGCTCATATGATTTATAGATCAATATAATTATGCAACACGCATGCAACTACTTTTGTATAGTGCATTATATGTGTAAGATGCTCAAATGTAACAATAAACTTTTGTTCTGTTCTGTTCCGTAAATTAATAAGTTTAAACTAAACTCAAAGTGATAAATTTCCTTGCTGAAACGGAATACATGTAAGAATATGGTATAATCTCAAGACAACAAGATCACAACAAGGAAAACATAAATTACAACGTTCAACTGCTTTGTAGACCTTATATAACCACATAATTTTTGTTAAAGAAGAAAAGGAAGAAATATTGATGTTTTGATGATGATGATGATGATGATGATGATTTTTTCTGTTAATGATGATGATGTTGATAACTTGTGTTGAAAAAGATAACGATTGTAATGTTTTTATAAATACGTAGATCTTGCATAACTAAAAGGTACAAACACTGTATGTGAAAAAAACGTGATTTGCTTGCTAGTACTCCTGTCACGCTCCAGCGTGTGAGAGGACCGTTTGAGTTGCGTACAAAAAGGAAATTGGAACAACTGCTGAACCGCACAACTTTTGAGCGTCTGAACCCAAATTTTCGACGAATTTCTTTGATTAATGTATGTGTACCATATAACTGGCATAAGAAACGTATGTCACTATCAGTGTGGCGTATGAGTAACGTATGCAAGAAGTAAGTGAGTATTTGGGTGACGTGTGAATAACGTTTGAGTAGCATCGTAAAATTACTGCAAATTCGGACCCCCAGCTTTGATTAAAAGTGTATCCCATGATCACTGACCACCAAAATGCCACATTTTCTATTTCTAAACACTTTGTAACCTGTTGTTCGACTTTATTCTTAAGTTTAAATGTATATTTTAAGTTTATTGCAATTCTCGTTCTCCTGTACGACCAGTATTGCAATAAAGTTATTGCAATTCTCAACGTTATTTCAGTTCTGGTTGTAACAGACGTGCTACTTAAAGGCCATATACTCGTTATGATCGGCAACGCAAAGGGCTATTTTTGCGCCAGATTCTTTTAAAAAAGCGGGATTCCCGCGATCCCGCGCCATAGATTCAAGTCTGAGTTATAACAACACTCCTGTTCACAGGCCCGGATCCAGAATTTTTTCGCGGGGGGGGGGGGGGGGGGGGCAAAATCTGAATGACGAGTTGATGGCAAATGAGGTGCGGGGGCATGCTCTCTCCCTCTCTCCCCCCCCCCCCCCCGAAAAAAAAGTGTCCTTAGTGTTACGGAAATGCATTCTGAAGGGTATCTGGGGATAAAAGTGATTTTTATTTTTTTAAACTTGAACACCATATATCTTCCGGGAAGCTATGTGTACGTTCCCCCGGCCTGTTTTCCGCGATAAAACTTTAAGAACATATAGGGAAAATTTTAAATGCAAGCAATGGAGTTCCCGATGACTCCACATGGCTCGCAACGCTTTCGAAGCTTCCGCAGGACACAGGGGAACCTGTGAGGCTCATCATTTTCCATCGGGAGTACATCCCCGAGGCAAAAAATGTCAAGTGGGACTGAGCCTAGAGCAATATAATTTTATAGTTTACCTTTGCAAAGCCATGCTATTGAATAACTACTGTGCAATAGTATTTGACTACAGTTGTATTAAAAAAAACACAAGAGGGCCATGGTGGCCCTGAACCGCTCACCTGATTATAAATGAGCAACATATGTTGGATTTTTCATATTGACCTACTTTTTGACATCACATGACCCACTTTCGAGCTTGACCAAGATTTATGGAAACTGACATTCCGATCAATTTTCATGAAGATTGGGCCAAAAATGTGGCCTCTAGAGTGTTAACAAGTTTTTTTCTAAGATTTGACTTCATGACCTACTTTTTGACCCCACATGACCCAAATTCGAACTTGTCCAAGATTTTATGGAAACAAACATTCTAACCAAGTTTCATGAAGATTGGGCCAAAAAGTGGCCTCTACAATGTTAACAAGGTTTTACTAAGATTTGACCTCATGACCTCCTTTTTGATCCAACATGGCCCAAATTCGAAATTGTCTAAGATTTTATGGAGAGAAACATTCTGACCAAGTTTCGTGAAGATTGGGCCAAAAATGTGGCCTCTACAATGTTAACAAGCTAAATTGTTGACGACGAACGACGGACGCCGGACGAAGGGCGACAACAAAAGCTCACCTTTAGCACGTTGTGCTCAGGTGATCAAAAAATGACGGTGGCGGGGGGGGGGGGGGGGTGCAGACTGGGACACTGATATTGCTGAAAGGGCATTTACTCCGCTATTGGGAGATAGGGTAAAAATATATAGGTTTCTCGTGCATTTTCAACCGCAAACTGGCATGAAAAATTAATTAGTGTTTTTTTGGACACCCCCCCCCCCAAAAAAAAAGTGACTTGTGTACACTATCAATTAGTGAATGCTTTGAATAATCAACAGTTTTAGACTAAACCGTGTAAAAGACAGTTTTGTTTAAGTCTGAGGAAAAAAATCACTTTAAACATAATTTGTCAAATATGTAGAAGGGAATACCAGGTATATGCTGTATTAGCTTCGAACTTGGTAGTCTTGACTGTCTAATTATCGATCTGGAAGCAGCATTCACACACAGATTTCCCACAGATTTTCCAGATTAGAAAATAAAATCAGGCGCACGTTTACGGTCGGACGGTTGCAGAAGTTTTGGGCCCTTTCTGTGTGTCGAATTTTTGCATATTTTTTTCTAAATGTTAAATCAGTGACAAAACAAACAATTTTCAATAAAAAAAAAAGATGTTGATATTTAATATAAAATCTTTAATATCCGTTTTATATCACACATAAATTGTGTTTTCTGTGTATTAGTATTTCGTATTCATCGACTTATCAGTAACATTGCTCAATGACTGGTTACCTGGATTTGATTTGAATTAGTGATCATGCATAATCTACATATACATTGTCCCAAAATATGGATTGTCCCAAAATATGGCAGATTGGAATTTTCAAATTCTTTTATTTCTTATTTTTTTTATTTTTTTTTATTATTAATTTAAAATACACCAGGGTGTCTATATAAAGACACCATGAATACTCATACGCGTACATGTATATTATTACATTCGTAAATTTAAAAAAAAAATATTTGGAGGAGTTAGTTTCATAAAATAATAGTTAAAAAGTTATGTAAAAATAAAGCTGATAACATTTAGAAACACAACCCATTTCTGATTAAGTTAAATTTGCATGGCTAGCGATAGGTATTCATCTACTCTGCAGAATACTAACAAAATAAAAAACAAAAACAAATTTATACATGAAGAGAAAAGTGAATGAAAATTTCGCTGAATAGATTTAGTCAAAATAAGTTTTTTTTTGCTTTAATGTCCATCTTAGTTGCTGTTTTTAGTGGCTTATTTTAAGCGTAACTATTTTTATGCTATTTCTTAAAATGCAATTGTCTACAATAGTTTATAGTTGTAATTAACTGATACAAATTTTTGGTAATTACCTAATTTTCCAAATTGTTAGATCGCTCTGCAGACGACATGTAAATTTCTCTCCATAAGTGAACGTGTCCGCGGTACCCTAAACACATGCCTATCACACAGTCATGGATGACTGCAGATTCGGATAACCTACACATATACAGCAGGGTGACATAAGACAATAGGAGTCTGGCTGGTCAGGTGGTTAGGCGGGTGGTTCAGGATGGGGGCCCATGATGGGGATTTCCTCTACAACACTACTATGATGTAAGCAAGGGATTTTATAGCCTAGAAAAAATGTATGACCAGGGCAGCTGCGGGGGGAGGGGCAAGGCCCCCCGCTGGATCCGGCCCTTTGTTCAGAATACATCTGTAAAGTATCAAGGAACCACGTTGACCTCTTTTCCCTCTTAAATACGGTATAGTTTACAGGTATTAACCTAAGCTGCCCAGCGTGTTATATATGACCCGGGTCCCAGCGTGTTATATATGACCCGGGTACACACCCCAACACTGGAGTCACGTTTGGGTTCACGTGTTGATTCTAAACTAAACGAGTCCAGCATCGATCTTTTGTATGTAGGAAGTTGAACTCTCTATTTCCGTGTAAATTTTGATTTCATCTTCTGGATCTATAGTTTACTGGAACATACGCTTGCATAACTTCACAGGACTTTAATTGTGACTCCGATGGTAGAAAGGATTCATGCTTATGTAAGAGTCACGTGATCTAAACAGTGCTGATAACGCGGAGATCAACGGTCGACGTGAGACCAGCTCTACAAATCTTTGCATACAATACAAAATGACTTCTCTTTCCATAAAACAGGACCACATTCTACAGAATGGGTCGCACCCGACGTACGGTGGGAGACAGGATGCTACGCACGTGTGGATTCCAGTAGACGAGAAAACCGGGGCCCAGCGACCGGGTTCCTCCAATGGGAAACAGAACGGGATCGAACATTCGCTGTCCTATGCGGGGAAGGGGTCGACCCTGACTATACACAACACGCAATACACAGTGCAGGTGAAAGGAAAGGGATGCTGTGGCAAAGAGGATAAAACTATACTGAAGGATGTCAAGTGAGTATTTTGTTAATCGTAATGAGACTTAACTCTAGATTATTCAACTTATATAATGAAGGTCTAAGTGATCTTCTAAAAGAGACAATAATATTCCATAATTAGATAATCAGTGTTTATTAACCACTGGCACTAGATTTATTAAAGTAATTTGGTTGTGTGTTGTCAATTTCATTTGACTCATTTTTTTTTTGGGGGGGGGGGGAACAAGGAAATGTAAATCTCTGCCATCATTAAAGGAATTAAAATTTAAGAAATGTGCATTAATTTTAATTAAATATGCCCAATACCACGAAGCTACATCCAGGTAATGTAAATCTCTGCCATCATTATGACATATCATACATAATTTATATGAACAAGTAAGTCATTTAATTTAGTTTGATCATTATGTTAATATATATTTGAAAAAACTGCTACTGTATATTTAGTCCAATCAATGAGTCGCTCGCGCGATATGATATTTTTGAAAGTAGAACACTATCACAAATTATGGGTACACATATGTGGACTACTGTATATCTGTGTATGTTAATAATGTGGTCTTTCACCATAAATGATTAAAACAAAACAAAAATAAAATCTTAATTATGACAACTCATTCGTAGAAAATATATAATTATTTGGTGAATATGTTTTTTCCCTCTTTTTTTCTGTATGTTATTTCAATGTTTTTTTTATCTTTTTTTCATACCCTATAAATTATTACTGATGATATATTGCATAAATTGTATATATCTAATTATGTACGGTGTAGAGTGGGATGGCCTGAACCCAAACACACCTAGGCTATTGATGAGGAAAATAAAATTGGATGACCCTGAATATAGAGACCAAAAAAAATAAATGAATAACTGATTATTATAAAGTAAGAAATAGATCTAGAATTAAAACGCAGAATATGCACTCATATGAAATTTCAAGCAAATGAATTAATTGCTATTAAGTAAATTATTTTTAAATAAAAAAATGTCTCACTTCTAACACCAAAGCCGTTTGACGTACTTGTAAAGCATACCGCATGTGAATGACATTGAAACAGTTTGGAGATATCTCTAAAACACAATGGGAGAATTTTTGTTCACATGGTTGGTTATAATGCTTGCCGAACCATGCATGCAGCACACAATGACTGAATAAAAAAATCTCCAAATAATATGTGTTCTAAATTTAATTAGAAGGATTTATTCACATTTTCTAGCAGGTTATGTGGATGTTTAACCATGAGCTAAATGTCTTATTTAAAATACATGTATCCCAGATAAAAATGAGAATTATTTAAAGAGATTAGCAATTGATGTTGGTTTGAATATGCAGCATTGATAGTAATATTAGTTTGCCTATACATAGTTTCCACATCATTGGATATCTCTACTCTTGGCAGCCATTTTGATTGGTAAATTCAAGGGATTTTTACTTGAAATACATAGAAAGAGAAATTTCATTTTCTTATGATCTTGTTATTTCTGCCCAAGAGCCAAAATGTATGTAGACATCATTAAAAAAAAGATAATAAATTTATATTTTTAGGCTAAAAAAATTTCTTACATGGATACATGCACACAAAAAAGTAAACACACATTAAAGAAAAAAAAAGATAAGATAAATTCAGCCACAAGCATTATGTTGTGATACATCATATTTGTTGTCATGTAGCTACATATTAACATTACGTTATGATTTTCAGCGGGATATTCCGTCCAGGTATGAACGCCATTCTGGGTCCGACGGGCAGCGGGAAATCATCGTAAGCAGCTCAGTTACTTTATATGCTGATAATCTTTACATGTTGATAATCTTTACATGTTGATTTTATACGTCATGAAACATTCTTTTTTCTATACCCTCTTGTAGGCATCAGTGTTGGTTAAAGTTGCAATACTACCCAAAATCAAGTATAAATTATAAATTAAATACAGAAAATAAGGTGAAAATATGAAAATTCAATCTTTCTTTTGACGATATGCAAAATATTGTCTCATTAGGTCAAACGATTAGCCTGTTTGATGTTGATAGAATCACCAATATATTAAGTGACTGTAGGAAATTAATTCCTCTGTGCCAAAAAAAGATTTCCCAAATATATACAGGAAGACTTCTGGAATCGATCAAGCTCTGTCATGTAGTCAGATTGGCCCTCGTAGGTCATGCGTAATCATAAGCATTTAACCAAACAGGTATCTAGCAAGTGTCCACATGTGTAATCTGTGCAGGGTGTGAATTTTGAAGTGTTTGTGTTTATATTATGGTATATGTGTCAGGCAAATTCAGTAAAGTTCTTTAGAGAAAATGAATTAATGTGTTCTCTAGTTGCATAAAATCTGTTTTTCATTAGAGAAATATTTCTATAAAGTTGAGCACCGTACTCCCAGATGAAGTGGTCCATGCGCTTCTATTTTTAGATGGCTTGTTTTTATATTTATGTAAATAAGACAGGTTCCGGGACTTGTCAAAAACAGCAGAATTGGTTGCCGTGAAATTCCGTACTTGTTGATTTGATTTCGGTACGTTACTGTACATAATTTGTAGGTAATATAAGGGATCAGGAGAGTTTTTATGAGCATTTTCTTTACCAAATGTCCATTATAGGTGATAAATGTCCATGATTTGTTACAAACTGAGAATTTCAAAATATTCAAGCTAAATTGATGAATCTATAGTAGTGCATCTTTAAGGTTTTCTTTCGATCCATTTCTCCCAATCTGTTAAACATATTTATGTCAAATTTGGTATACTTGTTCAGTATCCAAAAAAGAATCCATTTCAAAAGGGCAAGTAACCCTAAAATCATTTTTGGCACAGTCATGACCCTTTTTTGACTTAGAATTTTCTGCGTTGGTTAAGTTTTTTCCATAAAAACCGTAAAACATATTCATTTAACTTGATAAAAAAATTTATGCCCCCAAAAGGAGGTATAATAGTAATTGCTCTGTCTCTCCGTCTTGTACCACTTTGTTTCCGCTCTGTAACTCCTATATGCATGTGTGTTTTTAAAGTAATCTGATAGAAATGTTCACCATAGAGACAATACATGTATGTCACTTTTAAGACCTGGGTTTGTATCACAAAGATCAAGGTAGCAATCTTAGGTCAAAGGTTAAAAAAGGGGAACATTTTGTTGTGTCCAGGATCTAATTCCATGATACATGAATGAATTTTGAAATAACTAGGCACATTTTTTTTTCTAGAGAAGACAATGTGTTGTGTGCAAGACCAAGGCCTGTAGCTGTAAGGTCAAGGTCACAGACTTGGGTCAGAGGTTAAAAAGGGGATTATTTTGTCATGTCGTGACTCCATTTTGCATAGATGGATTTTGAAATAACATGGCAAGAAGAAAATATGTTGTGCACAAGACTCCGGTCTATAACTCTAAGGTCAAGGTCACAGTCACAGGTCAAAGGTTGAAAAGTGTTTGGGCTTTTAATGTTGTTTTAAATATAATGTTTTTATGCTCACCAAAGGTGACGCATATAGTCGCCGCTTCGTCCGTCCGTCCATCCGTCCGTCCGTCCGTCCGTCCGTCACACTTTCCTTGTCCAGACTATTTCTCAGGAACTAACGGCTTGAAATCAACGAAACTTTATGGGAACCTTTATTACCAAGAGGAGATGCGCATATGGCAGCATGACCTGATTCCTAAATTTTTCACAGAGTTATGGCCCCTTGACTTTTTGGCCTATAGTTCATATTGCATGATTCTTGTCCGGGCTATTTCTCAGGAACTAATGGCTTGAATTCAACAAAACTTTATGGGAAGCTTTATCACCAAGAGTAGATACGCATATCGTCGGCGTGACCTGGTTCCTCAATTTTTCACAGAGTTATGGCCCCTTGACTTTTCGGCCTATAATACATATTGCATGATTCTTGTCCGGGCTATTTCTCAGGAACTAATGGCATGAATTCAACGAAACTTTATGGGAACCTTTATTACCAAGAGGAGATGCGCATATTGTTAGCATGACCCGATTCCTAAATTTTTCAAAGAGTTAAGGCCCCTTGACTTTTTTGCCTATAGTACATATTGCATGATTCTTGTCCGGGCTATTTCTCAGGAACTAATGGCTTGAATTCAACAAAACTTTATGGGAAGCTTTATCACCAAGAGTAGATATGTATATCGTCGGCGTGACCTGGTTCCTCAATTTTTCACAGAGTTATGGTCCCTTGACTTTTCGGCCTATAGTTCATGTTGCATGATTCTTGTCCTGGCTATTTCTCAGGAACTAATGGCTTGAATTCAACAAAACTTTATGGGAAGCTTTATTACCAAGAGTAGATACGCATATCGTCGACGTGACCTGGTTCCTCAATTTTTAAGAGAGTTATGGTCCCGGACTACCATGTTGTTGACTAATATTCATGTCATTTTCCTAATTTAACAGGAGATATCATTTAAACAAAACCCCACAAAATTCAATATGCTAGTAATGTCAATCATAATCATGTCAGCTAATTATTGTTTAGGCCATTATACACTATTTCAAATATCTAGTCATATGTCAAGAGTGTTGGTTAACCTCTTTGATATGAGCACACATTGAAATGTATGACTTAATTTTTAGTAGTATAAAAACTTTAAAAAAATCAATGAAAGATCTGATGAGTAACACGTATTATCATATTAAATAGTAAACTGTTACTAAGTCTCCAAATTAGAGTTGGTAAAACATCTCATCTGATGAGGAGAATAGATATGATTTTGGAATGGGGATTTCAAC
Source organism: Solen grandis (assembly GCA_021229015.1). NCBI lineage: Eukaryota > Metazoa > Mollusca > Bivalvia > Adapedonta > Solenidae > Solen > Solen grandis. The sequence goes on from CM037778.1 coordinate 38,118,455, forward strand.
ATATCCTCCCACCCATTGACCAAGGCCTTATTTGTAACAATGACGTTCTTCGGGGAGCATCTGTCAGTTCTACTGACTTTCTTGTTTAGATAATTTAGCACAAAAAGGCTTACAGATATGTGGCAAATGCAAAATCCATGTCTGTAGCCTTAAAATTTTTTTACAGATTCTTTTGAAAATTAAGGTTCTGTAAGTACTAAAGCTTGGGGATTGAAACTTCAGGCTCAATACCCTATGACACATGATTTATATGTTAACACTACAATAATAACAGCTTATATTATACTATTATGCACTCCTGAGTGGAGCGGACAGTCTTGGGACAGCTCTTGTTTACAAACTTGTAGTTTTACTTAAAAGAGATTCTTACACTTAGAACTTTTATTCACATAATCTTGAAAATAAGTTAATTTTCCTTTAAAATATAATATATTCCAATGGCTTTTACAGGAATTTCCTATATATGTTTAATATGTCTGTGATAAATCATTCCTTTTTATGCCCCAGACTGCTTGATGTCCTGGCAGGCAGGAAGGATCCCCGGGGTTTACAGGGCACCTTGTTGTTAGACGGTTCCCCACTGCCTCAAAACTACAAATGTATGGTCGGTTATGTGGTCCAGGTATATATGCCAACTAATTATTGTTGATGTATTTTTTTGTAAACTTAGTTTCTCAGTTAAAAAAGCATACTGATATAAATGATAATACAAAATATTAAAAATTATTATGAGTTTCTCAGTTAAAAAAGCATACTGATATAAATGATAATACAAAATATTAAAAATTGTTATGATATTTTTCTTAGTTTTGTTTGTTAAATAACTTGTCATGTGCATTTACAAGTTTATCTTCTACTACTGTCTGGAATAATTCAGATGAAAAAACAAGCTTGCTAAATAAACAAATTAAGAAACAGGAAATACAATTAATTCAAATAAAAATTTGGTGTTTATATTCTGTTAGACAATACTGGTACATTCCATGAATTATAAACCACTTTACTTTGTCAGTTTCTGATTTTCTGCATTGCATTCATCCTACAGGATGATGTGGTTATGGGAACGCTAACAGTACGGGAGAACTTCAACTTCTCGGCAGCACTGCGTCTCCCCGCATCCGTTTCTGCAGAAGAGAGAGCTGACCGTGTGCAGCAGGTCATACAGGAGCTGGGTCTCCAACACTGCGCTGACACTAAGGTGGGAGATGGCGGAATTTTAAACAGCATTTTGTTGTCTGATTTCTTCATCCTATCAACAGTATTTCAGTCATATCAGACACAGTGCTACTACACAATGGTATCATGATCAGTGACATTGCCCAATGTAATGATACTGGTATTTGTATCTAAATTTGAACCTCAGATACAATACTGAATCTGCATTGTGTTTCACATTTCTTGAGAACTCAGATATTTTTAGATGGTTAGATGCCATTAATGTGAGCTGCTTACTTCTGTCTCTTTTCTTACTGGATCTTAATACCTGTTTTAACTGAGGTTTTCAATGAAAAACCTGGCTTTTAGAATAGAATACATAAGTGAGTGAGCATCAAACAGGTAATATCTCTTGTTAGAACTGAGATATTGCTATCAGTAGGTAGAAACCATATGGGAAGAGAAAGCTTTGGATTGATTTTCATGTCAATAGGGTCATGGTCACTGTTACTAAAAATATATTTTTTGTTTCCATCAAATATCTTCTTTTAGGATTAAAGGAAGATAAACAAATTAAGTAGGTAGATACTTCATGGAAAGCGAAATAGAGGAATATTAAAAAATGATTTTCAGGTCAATAAAGTCAAGGTTACTGTTATTATGTCTTCCCACTCTCTTACACATCGGCTTACATTACATTCACCTCTGTGGTGGACTCAGAAAGTAGTTCCAAATATATGACGTCACCCAGACCATTGTTCAAATATTTAATTTGAAGGAGACTAGATAGGCACCTTAAACTGTGAAATATATATAAGTAGCACCACTGATCCTGATCGAAATGGTCATTAAAATTACAAATTATGAAAATAAAAAGCTGGCTTTGAATTACAATATCCGGATGAACCTGTAAATAGACGAGCGTTTGCGGATTGTTCCCATCAGCGAAATAAGGCAGAAAATAGTTCCGATAATAACAATTAAAATTAATATTTAACATATGTTTTATGATGATTCAAAAGTATTTATTCAAAGTTTCTATACTTTCGATCCGTAAAATACACTTACCGTAAATCAGCTTTAAATGAGTGTTTTCTGTTTTGACAAGATTCTTGTCATTGAGCCCATTGCAGAGATGTTATGTGAGGAATGAACGACAACTCTGCAGGGAGATTGATGTCTTCACCCATATTTATATGGAGGAGACATATTGATTTTGTCAGAGTTGTCTGTCTGTCCGTCTGTCAGTCACACTTTTTGTCTGGAGTGTAACTCAGAAAGTATGAAAGCTATTAACTTGAACTTCACAGGTGGATAGATCTCAAAGAGTAGAAGTGCAGTGCAAATAACTGTAATTCTACATATAATATTCTAGGAGTTATTGCCCTTTGTTAAATTTCAAATAATTTGGGTTTTTTTTTTTTTTCGTGCATTATAAGAAACTTCATAGATGGATAGATCATATGGAGGAGAAGTGCAGTGCAAAAGAACCATAATTCTGCGCATAATATTTTTTGAGTTACTGCATTTTGTTCAATTTCAAACTTGTTTTTTGTTATTGTTTTTTTTGAAGCATTACTCGTGCACTATGAGACATATAACCTTGAACCTTCATAGGTGAATAGACCTCACAAAGGAGAATTGCAGTGCACAAGAACCTTAATTCTGCAAATCATATTTTTGGAGTTATTGCCGGTTGCTTAATTTCATATTCAATAAGTTTTGTCCGGAGCATAACTCATGCACTATGAGACATATAACCTTGAAGCTTCGCTTTTATACAATTTTGTGTCCTTAAGAAATTGACGAAAGAAAGTGTAACACACAAGGTCCATAACTCTGTACGGAGTTTTAACAATATAGTCAGCCCGTTAACTTTAACTATTTGCATATGTCACTGTGTGCCTTAGTATATATGTGTGTGTGAGGGGAAAGGGGTGGGGGGACACATCAGTTTTCTATGAAAACAAATCTCTAGTTAAAATTAGTTTCGTGTATGGTTATTGGCATAGTCTGGTAGCCTGGGGCAACAGTTGAAAACCTAGTTTTTGCATCATATGACATGTTCCTTGTTCTTTAGTTGCAAACATAATGGCTAAGACTGTGAAACTGTTCTAAGTGCCTTTAGAACAAGAGGAAGATTTAACAGTTTTGTGACCAGTCCGCGAAAAGAGCAATAATATCAAAACTTACATGCCTCGACATTGCAGGTGGGAAATGAGTTCATCCGTGGTGTGTCCGGTGGAGAGAGGAAGCGCTGTAACATCGGTATGGAGCTGATTATCTCCCCTCCTGTGCTGTTCCTGGATGAACCAACGACAGGCCTGGATGCCAACACTGCCAACACTGTCATGCTGCTCCTGAAAAAGTAAGTTTGACCTCCTTCAATGGTGGCTCAGTCTACACAAGTGGGAACTCAGAAGTGATTCCTTTCAACAGTTCTATTTTAAAGTTTCATTTTACTGAAGCTAGATGAATCTGTTCTGTATCCTCATACCTGACAAATACACATGTAATTTGATCCATATTTCTATCAGAATCTCTCTTCCATTTGTAGTTTGATTGCTAGATCTCCATAGTGTACTGTTTTATCATGAAATGATAATATGTGCCAAGAATCATTTCTATGTATTATCTTAAAAATATCACTGATAATTTTTCTGCTATAGGTAAAAAATATAGCTGCTATCAAAATCTGATAACTAAAGATGTGTTACCTGCTTACAGGTTATCAATGCGAGGTCGGACCATCATTTCTCTATCCATCAGCCGCGGTACAGCATTTACAGGCTGTTTGACAACCTCATCCTTCTCTCACTTGGGGAAGTGGTATACCATGGACCTGCTAGAGAATCTCTTGACTTCTTCAACAATCTGGGTAGGTACAATTTTCTTAAGTAAATCTTGATGTAGCTCTAGGTATGATCCAGTCGGCCATACCCCAAAGTTACCTTGCTTTTCATAGCCAGGATGGTGCAAGATTTTTAATCTACTATACATGATCAGGGTTTTACATGACAATGCAACTTTCTGTACAGGTTAATGTTTGTTATCGAGGGTTTAACAATGTATGGAATTATGTTTTGACGACACTGTCCTAGTCCCCGCCCATGAATTCTCGCCTTTGACGAACCAACTAATCAAATATGCTTCTAGATTGCTCATGTAAATTTAATTTCAAATGTGGCTCGTGTCTAAAAATAGACATGATGCAAGCTCATAACGACATGGAAGCGACAATTGCTATATGTTAACGCAAGTTTTGATCTCTTAGAGGGATATTGAATAATTAGATAGTTTAAATGTTAAAAACCTAAAATTGAAGTAGCGCCTGCTAAAAATAACGTCTACCGAGATAAAGACACCAACCACAAGAGACGAAAATGCAAGATGCTAAAGTTCCAAACTGAAAAAAATGTGATAGTCATAAATCAAAACTTCATTTTTTACATCGATTACGAACAAGTTGTACAATTTATATTGATCATTCTCGATGGCTCTGGTGGCGGCGTATGCGGTTATTATTGTAGGAGGAAACCGAAGAACTCTGACAAAACCCTCATGCCTGGACGTGCGACCACTGTACCCCCTCACGTACGTGACCAGGAATCGAACCAGGGATGCATTGGTGAGAAGCGAAGTGTGTAACCACTAAGCTTTCCTGGCACCCTGGTACTGTAATAGTCAGATCGGACGGGAAAAATAAGCAATGATTGAGCGAGTGAATACTTCATGCTATTCACTTATATTTGCGATTTGTTGTTGATGTTGTTTTACGAGTCACAAGATGTCACTACTATGATTTCTGTAAAAGGTAATAAAAATGGTACTGGTATGACTAGTTGGTCCGGTGTCAGGATAATGTGATTGGGTGTTGTATCATGCCACATGTCTATGGTGTGATACTGCAGTGTGGCAGTACTACATCTGTCTCAAGTACACATTTTCTCCAAATAACTGAAATACTATTCCCAATAAATAATCTTTTCTATATTCGTATCAGTTCTTGTTGCTTCATTTTACTGCATTTAATCAAAGTCGGAATATTGATTTTATAGCCACGCCACTAATCCCACCTTTAAACGCATGCGCACAAAGGTTGATCACATGTGCAGTTAATTCAAAATGTAAGCTAGGTTATTCATTTAACCTAGCGGTTTAACAAGTTAAACCGACGAAAATTTGGAAAAATACTGCAATCCCATCGGTCAAAGTATAATTCCATACATTAATGACGTATAAGCTTTAGTGTGCTGGGGAATACTTGACACTAGTCAATTGTATTTGCTTTTTTCTTTTTAGCTCACCTGAGCACAAAGTGCTCAAGGTGAGCTATTGTGATCGCCCTGTGTCCGGCGTCCGGCGTCGTGCGTCGTCAACAATTTTCTTTAAACGACATCTACTCTGAAATTGCTGGACAGAATTTAATGAAACTTGGCAGGAATGTTCCTTGGGTGAGGCTCTACAAAAGTTGCTAAAATAAAGTTGATCCATGAAGAACTCTGGTTGCCATGGCAACGGAAAGAAAAATAATTTGAAAACTTTAAAAATCATCTCCTCCAAAACTTCATGGCCGCCAGGGGCGGGGCTAATTTGCCTTATATGTATATAGTGAAATCTTTAAACGACATCTCCTCTGAAACAGCTGCACAGAATTTGATCAAATTTTGCAGGGATGATCCTTGGGTGACCATCTACCAAAGTTGCTAAAATTATTTGGATCTGCCAAAAAACATGGCCGCCAGGGGCGGGGCTAATTTGCCTTATATGTATATAGTGAAATCTTTAAACGACATCTCCTCTGAAACAGCTGCACAGAATTTGATCAAATTTTGCAGGGATGATCTTTGGCTGACTATTTACCAAAGATGCTAAAATTATTTGGATCTGCCTTAAAACATGGCCGCCAGGGGTGGGGCTAATTTGCCTTATATGTATATTGTGAGATCTTTAAACGACATCTCCTATGAAACAGCTATAAAAAATTTGATCAAATTTTGCAGGAATGATCATGTGGCAAAACTTAACTTACTAAAGTAATTTAAACTAAAGTTTGTTATTTAAACTTGATACATAAGGAACTCTGTTTTTCTTGGCCATGTTTAGTACAGGTTAATATGTAACCCTGTACTCAGGTGAGCGATCTAGGGCCTTCTTAACCAATCATCTCTAAAATTTGTGACAATGTTAAGTGTCATAAAATTTTGAATTTTGGCTGATATTTGCCCGTTAGGACAGGAGTTATGCCCCTTTTGAAATGATAAAAATGGCTTATTTGGCTTTGTTAGCACTCTAAGAAATTTCTGAAAACCTCAAATTTCACTGTTTACGCCTCAGCATCTCTATTTCTAAAGCAGTATGTTTAGCATGTTTGGCATTGAAGGCTATTTATCTCAGGTGAGCGATTTAGGGCCATCATGGCCCTCTTGTTGTTTTTTTTTTACGACTTCATCATATTGGATATATTATGATTACTATGTAAATGTTATTTGACATTCAGTTCTCATTGTTTATAAACAGTTCATTCAAAATAAAAAAGTAGTACTTCTACGCTCTTCTTATTGCATTTCATCATAGTTGGAACATTGCCAATATAGGCCACGCCTCTTATCCCACCTCTTCACACATGCGCAGAAAGGTTTTCCACAGGTGCAGTTAATTCAGTGCGTATACTAGGTTATCCATTAAACCTAACGGTTTATAAGTTAAACCGATTGAAAATTTTTAAAAATACTGTAATTCCATTGGTCAAAATATAATTCCATACAATAAGTGTCTTTTGTGTGTCCTTTACACACAATACAATGAACAGGACCCCTAAATTATCAAGCCTGCATCCCTGGGCTGCAAGGGTCTTTGGGTTTTTCCTTTCTATCAGAATTGTTGAGGCTTATTGTGTCCTACTAAATCCGTTGGGGGGCATATAGATTTTCGGACTGTGCGTCTGTCCATACGTTCGTCCATCACACCTCAGGTTTACCTTTGCATTTAAACTTTTTTTCTAAGAAGATGACTTCACATCTCTATGAAACTAAGTACACATGTACATCATGATGTGATATTTCAAAAATTTTATGCAAATTAATGGCTGTGACCTATTTCATGGTTGGATGAACATTGAAAAATTGGATGTTCTGGCTCAGGTTTACCTTTGTGTTTAAGCTTTTTTCCTAAGAAGATGACTTCACATCTTTATGAAACTAGGTACACATGTACATCATGATATAATCTTTTAAAATTTATGCAAATTAATGGCTGTGACCTATATTTCATGGTTGGATGAACATTGAAAAATTGGTTGTTCTGACTCAGGTTTCCCTTTGCGTTTGAGTTTTTTTCTATGAAGATGACTTCACATGTTAATGAAACTAGGTATACATGTACATCATGATATGATCTATATAATTTTTATGCAAATTTATAGCTGTGACCATTATTTTACAGTTGGATGAACATTAAAAAATTTGTTCTGGCTCAGGTTTACCTTTGTGTTTAAGCTTTTTTTCTTTGAAGATGACTTCATAACTTTATGAAACTAGGTACACATGTACATCATGATATGATCTATTTAATATTTATGCAAAGTTATAGCTGTGACGATTATTTCATGGTTGGATAAACATTTAAAAAATTGGTTGTTTTGGCTCATGTTTACCTTTGTGTTTAAGCTTTTATTTCTATGAAGATGACTTCACATCTTTATGTTTCTAGGTACACATTTACATTATGATATAATCTTTTTAATATTTATCCAAATTTGTGGCTGTGACCCATATTTCATGGTTCTATGAACATTGAGAAATTGGTTGTTCTGCCTCAGGTTTATCTTTTTTTTTATGAAGATGACTTCACATTTTGATGAAACAAGGTACACATGTACATCATGATATGATCATCATGATAATTATGATCTTTTTGATATTTATGCAGATTTATGGCTGTGACCTACATTTCATGGTTGGATGAACATGATAAAATGATTTTTCTGCCCTAGGTTTACCTCTGTGTTTAAGCTTCTTTTTCTCTAAAGGTAACTTCACATCATCATGAAACTTTGTACAAATATACATCATTATATAATCTTTTAAAAATACAAGCAAATATTTAGTTCTGACCTTATTGGCGGGGGCATTAGTGTCTCACAAACACATTTTCTTGTTTTCAAAAATGCTTTTGACAGATTATTATACCCCCACAAATGAAATTTGGGGGGGTATATAGGAGTCACCCTGTCGGTCGGTCCGTCGGTCCGGCGGTTGGTCTACAAATATTTGTCCGGAGCATTTCTCCAAAACTACTGTACCTATGTTGATGAAACTTCATAGGTAGATAGACCTTGATGAGAGGAAGTGCAGTGCATAAGAACCATAACTCTGCATGTATTTTGAAAGGAGTTATTGCCCTTTGTCATTTTTAATCTTTTGATTTTGTCCGGACCATAACTCCAATACTAAAGTAGCTAGGTTGATGAAACTTCATATGTAGATTGATCTTGATGAGAGGAAGTGCAGTGCACAAGAACCATAACTCTGCATGTATTTTGAAAGGAGTTATTGCCCTTTGTCATTTTTAATCTTTTGATTTTGTCCGGAGCATAACTCCAATACTAAAGTAGCTAGGTTGATGAAACTTCATATGTAGATTGATCTTGATGAGAGGAAGTGCAGTGCATAAGAAAACCACAATGTAAATTCTTAAAGACAGGTTTTTGCAAACAATAAATATGGATGTGAACCATAATTAGACTGCATTTTTATTCTCCTCAGCTACAGATCATTGGGGCAAATTGTTTTCTTCTGTGTGTCTGTATGTGTGTCTCTCTGTCTTTCTGTCAAAACTTTTTAGCATTGTCCAAAACTTTTGAACCATTGCTCACACTAACTTTAAACCTTACATACATGTAGTCTTTCACTCACGCAAACTTTTGAAACTGTATTCCTACACATGACAGACTTCCGGTGTGGGTATTGATCACCTTTAGTGATAATATTTTTTTTTGGTATGCTTATAAGCCCAAATCCTATGTGTGAACATTCGTTTTATGTGTCATGTTTATACATCCTGTGTCAAAGATGGGGGTGGGGGTATGAATCACCTTCAGTGATAGTTCTAGTTCCTTTTAAAAACATGCAAGTGTTTATTAATATAGACAAAGACACAAAACTTATACAATTCCCACTCTCAGTGATTGGATCCTAATCAAAACGAAGTCGAGTTCCCGGAACCTTCAAGTTTGATCTTGATTTAACCCTTTCCCTCACAGAGGAAACCATGAAAAGACCTATGCGAACAACATAAAACCAGATCAGCCTGCGAGTAACTCGCAGGCTGATTTATGCTGTTCGCTGCTCCTCAGTGGTCTGGAAATGAGGACTTTATAATTAAATTTGGTAAGGTTTAACTGTGGTTTTCTGCAGATCAGGCTTTATGTGGTACCTATTGAGTGCGTCAAAATGAGTCTATATGAGGGAAAGGGTTAAAATTGTGCATGATGACTGGTAGATTCTTTACTCACTGTCTGCTGTTTTGTATCATATAGTTTATATATAAAGGAGTAGTGATTAACTTCTAGTTGTTTATGATAATGGGGAGTCATAATAAACATGTATAGTAGGGTTATCCCAAGGTAGGTTGGTGGAAGAATTATTGAAGACCTTTATGATTCAAAAACAAAGATGTTGTTAGTAAGATATATGCATACTTAAAATGTTCAGTAGGGACATCTTGGTGATGGTATTGAAAGACATGATTTTTACCAACATATTTAATACGCATGTACCCTGGCATATCTGTTCCAGGAAAAACAATACCTTGCATTACAATTTACAATAAATGAATTTGAAGGAAATAGCTTCTGTGGGTCAGTTACTCAACTATCACAAATAAAAAATCTTAGAGTATACTGTACATCAAGTGCCTTGAATTGATGTGTCTGGACATTTGCCTGAAAAAACAACAACAAAAAAACACCGGTAGCTTCAAAGTGTCCAGTATTTATTGCAATGTTTAATTTAAAAAAAATGAAATCCAACAAACTTCATCACCAGCCCAACAGCAGTGCCTATTATGATTTTTAGACCAGCAGTTTTGTCAGTAACTGTCAGAAACACATTATATGACCAACAATTGTTTATAAAGGAACAAAAATGATAGCTTCTCATTGACATAGTCAACTTGTCTAAGCCTTGTGTAACTCTGTGTATCATCCGAATGTGAAAATTGTCTATTGACCAGGATACCCATGTGAGGAACACAACAACCCACCTGACTTCTTCCTGGATGTCATCAACGGGGACCCAAATGCTGTCTCCAGTGACATTAACCAGATTCTCTCCTCTACAGGTAATAAACATGGCAGCTTCTTTTTCAAATCTCTTCACCAAGGCTAATATTAGAAAACAATGTGAACTCCTCAGAGGGCTAAGTTTTTGTCAGATCTTCATGAAACATGATTAGGATATATATCTGCGTTAAACCATGCTTTTTAGCTCACCTAAGCACATGTGCTCAGGATGAGCTATTAGGATCGATGAATTCCATCATCTGTCCTGTTGTTCACAATTAGTTTGTTTGCACTTTAGCAGCTTCATTTCTTAAACAATCATCTTCAAACTTTATGACAATGTTCATTGCCATAATCACTTGGGCAAGTGTGATTATGGCTGATCTCGACCAATTAGGTCAGGTCTCAGGAGAGCATCTTCAGTGCTATCTTGGCCCTTCTGTTAAACATTTAATTCTTTATCAGATTGGTTTCAAAAGCAGTATAAATTTATGTTTAGGGCCATCTTTGCTCACTAGTTTTGCTTTTTTTACAGCAGTATTTCCCTTTAGATGAATGATCAATTATGTAACAGTCAGACTGATTTTTAGCTCACCAGAGCACGAAGTGCTCAGGGTGAACTATTGGGATCACCCTTCGTCCGACATCTGTCATCCGTCGTCCGTCGTCAACAATTTGCTTTAAAAGACATCTCCTCTGAAACTGCTGGACAAAATCTGATGGAACTTGGTATAAATGGTCCTTGGGTGGGACTCTACAAAAATTGCTCAAATACAGTTGATCCTTGCAGAACTCTGGTTGCCATGGCAACAAAAAGAAAAAATTCTTGGAAAGTTTAAATATCATCTCCTTCAAAACTACTGGCCAGATTTCAAAATAAATTGGTACAGATGATCCTTGGGGGTGGCACTACAAAGATTGCTAAAATTATTCGGATCCACAAAAAAACATTGGCGTCAAGGGCCGGGCTTATTTTACATTTTTAGCTCACCTGAGCACAACGTGCTCATGGTGAGCTTTTGTGATCGTCTTTTGTCCGGCGTCCGGCGTCCGTCCGTGCGTCTTGCGTCAACTTTTCCTTTAAACAACTTCTCCTCCTAAACCACTGGATGGATTTTGACCCTGGGGTCAAAATTGGCCCCGCCCCAGGGGTCACTTGATTTCACATAGGCTAATATAGGAAAAACTTGAAAAAATCTTCTTCTCCGAAACCACAAGGCCTAGCCTTTTGATTTTTGGTATGTAGCATGATCTTATGACTCTCTACCAAGATTGTTCAAATTATGACCCTGGGGTCAAAATTGGCCCCGCCCCAGGGGTCACTTGATTTAACATAGGCTAATATAGGAAAAAAACTTGAAAAATCTTCTTCTCAGAAACCACAAGGCATAGAGTTAAGATATTTGGTGTGTAGCATTGTCTAGTTGATCTCTACCAAGTTTGTTCAAATCATGACCCTGGGGTCAAAATTGGCCCCACCAAGGGGTCACCTGACTTTACATAGGCTAATATAGAAAAAAACTTGAAAAATCTTCTTCTCCGAAACCACAAGGCCTAGCCTTTTGATTTTTAATATGTAGCATGATCTTATGACTCTCTACCAAGATTGTTCAAATTATGACCCTGGGGTCAAAATTGGCCCCGCCCCAGGGGTCACTTGATTTAACATAGGCTAATTGGAAAAAAACTTGAAAAATCTTCTTCTCAGACACCACAAAGCATAGAGTATGTATGGTTACATGGTACATGGTATGTAACATGGGCTAATAGACCTCTACCAAGTAGAGTGTGGTAGTGTGTAGCATTGTCTAGTCGATTCTTACCAACTTTGTTCAAATCATGACCCTGAGGTCAAAATTGGCTCTGCCCCAGGGGTCACTTGATTTTACATAGCCTAATGATACCAGGTGAGCGATCCAGGGCCATAATGGCCCTCTTGTTTTATATAGGGAAAATTTTTAAAAAAACATCTCCTCTAAAACCAATGGACAGAATTTGATGAAACTTGGTATAAATGGTCCTTGGGTGGGACTCTACAAAAATTGCTCAAATACAGTTGATCCTTGCAGAACTCTGGTTGCCATGGCAACAAAAAGAAAAAAATCTTGGAAAGTTTAAAAATCATCTCCTTCAAAACTACTGGCCAGATTTCAAAATAAATTGGTACAGATGATCCTTGGGGGTAGCACTACAAAGATTGCTAAAATTATTCGGATCCACAAAAAAACATTGGCGCCGGGGGCCGGGCTTATTTTACATTTTATTATATAGGGAAAGATAAAAAAAAAATCTCCTCTAAAACCAATGAACAGAATTTGATGAAATTTGGTAAAAATGATCTTTGGATGCGAGTCTACAAAAATTGCTCAAATAAAAATGATCCATGCAGAACTCTGGTTGCAGTGGCAATAAATAGAACAAAAATCATCTTCTTCAAGATTAATATAAATCATCTTCCAGATTAATAATTTGCAGGGTTTCAAAATGTTTTTAATTGGTACAGATGATTTTTGGGTGTAGCTCTACAAAGTATTCAAAATTATTTTGATGTGTGTTGTAAACTCGGCAACAATACGAGGGGAGGCTTATTTATTATATTTATATTGATTTACGCAGAACTCTAGTTGCCATTGCAATGCAATGAAAAGATAAATTTAAAATTCATCTTGTTTAGAACTGCTAGCCAGATTTAAAATACATTGTTATAGATGTTTATTTAGGGTTAATTGGCTAATTTTTACTTTGTTTTTCAGACAATTTTAACAATTACTTAAAATCAAAGGAAATGTCCTTTGTTTTCACGTGACGTCATCAAGACAAATTTGCCATCTTACCATTTTACTATTTGCACTTCTGTTTCAATTAAAGATTTACAGATATATACCTTTGAGTTTAAAAAACAGAAACACGTGAAGATTGATTCAATATTAAAGAAGTGAAATTGCATAAAGTGGTTATTTAATACAATATATAAATTCATTATTGAAGACGGAAAATATATACGTTGTAATTTTTTGCAGTTGTCGGTAATTAATTTCCTTAGTGTCCTATATGAGACAAACGGATCCATCAACCTCCAACAATCAGTTTTAAGTCACTATAAACTGTTCGGAGTCAAAGGTGTATTTTTGTGTATTTTTCACTCCGTTGTCTAAAATATTTTGAAAAAGAAATGTTATCCATCAACTTACAACCAAGTCAAGGGTGTATTTTGTGTGGTTTTTGACTCCGATTTATCTGTACTTGAAATTGTTTTGGCTGCTTTTTCCAGATTAACAACTGTTACTGATTTAACCTTTTCCTTCATATAGACTCATATTGACACTCTCAAAAGGAACCACATAAAATAGTCACAGTTAAACATTCCTTGTTACAGAAAACAATGGTTTCATTTTAAAATGCAGATGTACTCTGGTGAGCGTCTATGGCCCTTGGGCCTCTTGTTTCATATGCTATACCTGCCTATTTATTGAATATTTTCATAAATACAAATATAGCTGGAAAAAACACTTTTGGAAATAAAAATTCTTTGCCATACAATAGTGTATTAACATTACAGTCCTTACTAAAGAAAATGACTTGTTTAGATAGATTGCTTTTATTATCAATTTGACAATTATGCACTGTGTGAGATACACATCTGTTTTCTTGACAAGGTTTTTTTTCTGAGACACTGGTTTCTGACAGATTGCTTTTTTATAATAAGAAAAAAAATATTTGGGGGGGGGATTAGAAAAGTAGTATGTAATTGGAACATAACATAGATATGCAAGTTTGTACATGAAAAATTTAATCAAATATCTCTTTTTTTACAGATATGGAAAAAATTGACAAAACTGAAGGTAATATTTTGCTTATTTTATCTGTTAAATGTTATTTTGATATTGCTAGATATTTTATGCTTAGAAAATGTCCATACTCAAAATCTATTCTTAAAGTCCCAGGATGTTTTTGCTTAGAATTTACTAGAGAAATATATATTCTAGCATATTACACAAGGGCATAGCTAAAAATGAGGTTTAATTAACATTCGGAGTCATACAATGAAATGTATTATGATTAAAAAATAAAGGAAGTCCTTAGCTGTTCAGACAGGGCTTTTTATGCTAATATACATGTTCATGTATATAGTAAAGTGGGCAGTGCGTGTCCTGAAACATACTGCCCAGTTAATTCCAGATGTTTTGGCATATGAGGGGTGTTTCAGAAGTTCATGGACTTTTGATATTAATTTTGATGTAGCAGAGTAGAGGAAATAGAGGACCTCTGAAACATATTTCGTCTGGTTAATTTTATGTTAATGTTATTATGAACTAAAAAAGTACAAGAAATAATGCTACAACTTTTCTTATGGTGTCTTTCACATAAATAGGCATTTATCATGGTGTGTTGTGAATTAAATTCACATAGAGGCTTTTAGAGTAAAAGTGCCTTCAGATTTACCTCAAACAATCATAAAATACTGGCACTTTAAGAAAATTGCAGATAATCTGCTAATGCTAAAATTTGGATACCTCTACCCCATACCTAATGCTCAATGAATCTTATCAATCAAAAGATGCTTATGAAGTCATGGTCCATTTTCCTTTGTTCATCAAAAAGTCTTTTCTCCTTTCTTTTTGTCTCCAGTAATATTTTTTCAGGCAGTTTTGCATAATGCCAATTGATTAAAAAAAATCTATATGTATAATACTTTTACCTAAACTTACAATCAACCACAGTTCTGTAAGTGGTGCCAAGGAATCAAACCCAGATCTACCTTAACCCTTTCCCTCATATAGACTCATTTTGACGCACTCAATAGGTACCACATAAAGCCTGATCTGCAGAAAACCACAGTTAAACCTTACCAAATTTAATTACAAAATCCTCATTTCAAGACCACTGAGGAGCAGTGAACAGCATAAAACCTGATCAGCCTGCGAGGGAAAGGGTTAAGATATTTCAGTCTGATCTGGTTTCACTTGGTGACAGAGTTGATATTGATGACCAGGTATCAGTTATGAAATTCGTCAGCATAATGTGACCCTCTGTAATACCAACAGTGCAAGTCATTTGTATGTTTCCTGCAGCAAGATTGAACTAGCTCATCCTGTTGTTTATTATTGTGTCATCTGCATGGCATAGCAGACACATTGGGATCATATTGTGAGTCTTTGGCTGCTGTGGTGGTGACATTGTACTTTCTAGTCCAACACTGTAGTATGGATTCAGTCCAATCTTGGAACATGGATTCCTTATGAGGTGTAGAAGTGCAGTGCACAAGAACTGTAACTCTAGCCCACCTTATTTTAAATTATCCCCTTTAGTTGATTTAAAAATAAAAATGTCCCATGCATTACTTCAGCCCTTTGGAATGGATTCACTCCAAATGTGGATTATGGATACTTTGTGAGGTGTAGAAGTGCAGTCCACTAGAACCATAACTCTTCTCACTTAAATCTTAAATTAACCCCCCTTCTTGATATTGCTTAAAAAAAAATTCTGGAGAATAATTTTAATACTATCAGATGGATTCACACCATGGATCATGGATACCCAGGGCTCAAAAGTAACACTCGCATTTCGGCAAAATGCGAGTAGAAAATGAAGTTTGAGAGTTATGTTTTAAACCACTTGCATTTTTTTTGCGAGTGAAAATTTTGGCTTTAACATTTTCTTAAACATATCTAAATGAGATAATTTCAATAAGATAATCACTAACATCATCAAATCTAAACAATCCTAGCTTGTTTTTAATATCACAAGCAAAATTTACACCGGTAAATAGTTGTATGACTAATGCGGGTCCGTTCTGACTATTACAATACACAAAACAGGGACACATGTATGTTAAAACATCTGCTGTTTTCAATTAATATTTCCCCTAATGAATATTAATATATGATAACACTTTATTTTCTAATTATGATTCTAATCATTAAAGTTTAAATTAAGATATTAATTTAATTTTCAATCAATAAAAGTTACCCATAACTTCATATTGACCTTTGAAGCCTGACACTATTCCTTGTTTCCAATAGAAACGTGACTGATGCTGATTTCTATCATCAGTAGAACAATGTCAAAATGAAAGATGTCCAGTATATTTATTACATCTTGTGATGTCAGTGAACAGAATCTGAAATCAACAAACCACAGAAATCACATAGATCTAACGCACTTGAGATAAAAACAGTGAAGAAATGGGAGAAGGAGTTGGTTGTCAAACTTAAAATAGAGTCTGTGCTCAAAATTAATACTCGCATTTTCGGCAAAATGCGAGTAGAAAATGAAGATTGCCAGTTATGTTTTAAATTATTCACATTTTTTGTGAGTGGGAAAAAATACTAAATTTGAGCCCTGTTACCTTACAAAAAAAATGTAAAAGTGTAATGTTCAGGACCTTTAACTCTACCTTCTATAATTTAATTACCTCCCTTTGTCCATTTTGTAAAAAGGGTTTTATCCATAGCATAACTTCCATTCTATATGGTGGTTGCATTTCAAACTTAGATCACAGATGTTTTATGAGGTGTTGAAGTGCAGTACATAGGAGTCCAAAATCTTGCTTGTTGTGTCCCCATCATTATAGCATGGCAAATAGATAGGTATCACTTTTACATGTGGGTATTTGCGTCAAATGAAAGGACCTTATTAGCTTGACTATTCGAAGAATATGAGAGCTATTGTAGTCGCCCTGGCGTCGGCTAGGCGTTGCAGCTTTTGGTTAAAGTTTTGCGTGCAAGTTACTGTCAACCTTATATCTCAATAACCATTTATGGTATTGACTTGAAAGTTTATAAGTATGTTCAGGGGCATCAGACAACCAAGGTAGATAACTCTTGACTGAATTTAATATGAATTATGGCCCCTTTTTAACTTAGAAATTTTGGTTAAAGTTTTGCATGCAATAGAAAATTTGGTTAAAGTTTTGCGTGCAAGCTACTATCTAGTTTGTATCTCAATAACCATTCATGGTATTGACTTGAATATTTATGAATATGTTAAGGGGCATCAGGCAACCAAGGTAGATAACTCTTGATGGAATATATTGCAAATAATGGCCCCTTTTCAACTTAGAAATTTTGGTTAAAGTTTTGCATGCAAGATACTCTCATGCTTATATCTCAGTATCCAGGCATGCGATTGATTTGAAACATCTTTAATATGTTTAGGGGTATCATACTTTCATGGTAGATAACTCTTGATAGATTATGTTACAAATTATGGCCCCTTTTTAGCTCACCTGGGCACTTGTGCTCGGGTGAGCTTTTGTGATCGCTTTTTGTCCGTCGTGTGTCATGTGTCTTCAGCCGTCCGTCGTTTTGGCCCAATCTTCATGATACTTGGTCAGGATGTTTGTCTACATGATATCTCGGATGAGTTCGAAATTGGGTCATGTGGGGTCAAAAACTAGGTCACTAGGTCAAATCTTAGAAAAACCTTGTGAACACTCTACAGGCCACAGTTTTGGCCCAATCTTCATGAAACTTGGTCAGGATGTTTGTCTACATGATATCTCGGATGAGTTCGAAATTGGGTCATGTGGGGTCAAAAGCTAGGTCACTAGGTCAAATCCTTGAAAAAACTTGTGAACACTCTAGAGGCTACAGTTTCAACCCAATCGTCATAAAATTCCAGTATGCGTGCAAGTCAGTGAGATACAATTTTGTAGTCACTTATCAATGTTAGAAAAACACAGAAATACCAATTTTGTCTTATGCCTACACAGCATCTTACTAGTGACGACACAGCATCTTGCCTCTTTATAGCTCACCTGAGCAAAGCTCAGGGTGAGCTATTGTGATGCCGTGAGCGTCCGTCGTGCGTCATGCGGCGTCAACAATTTTTAGTGTTTACACTCTATCACCTTTATTTCTTGAGAAATCATCTTCAAACTATAAGAGAATGTTTATGACCATAATGTCTCGATTGAGTTGATTATGGCTGGGATCCGTCAATTATCAGGAGTTATGCCCCTTTTAAATTAAAAAATGCCATATTTCACGTTGTTTACACTCTAGCATCTGCATCTTTTGGGCAATCATCTTCAAACTTTATGGCAATGCTTATGACCATAATGTCTCAATTGAGTTCGATTATGGCTGGGATCCGTCAATTAAGTCAGGAGTTATGCCCCTTTTAATATTAAAAAAATGCCATATTTCACGTTGTTTACACTCTAGCATCTGCATCTTTTGAGCAATCATCCTCAAACTTTATGGCAATGCTTATGACCTTAATGTCTCGATTGAGTTTGATTATGGCTGGGATCTGTCAAATAGGTCAGGAGTTATGCCCCTTTTAATATTCAAAAAATGCCATATTTCATGTTGTTTACACTCTAGCATCTGCATCTTTTGAGCAATCATCTTCAAACTTTATGGCAATGCTTATGACCATAAGGTCTCGATTTAGTTCTATTATGGCTAAGATCCGCTAATTTGGTCAAGAGTTATGCCCCTTTTAATATTCAAAAAATGCAAGATTTCACTTTGATTACACTCTAGCATCTTCATCTTTTGAGCAATCTTCTTCAAACTTTATGGCAATGCTTATGACCATAATGTCTCGATTAAGTTTGAATATGGCTAAGATCGGTCAATTAGGTCAGGAGTTAAGCCCCTTTTGATATAAAAAAATGCCAGATTTCACTTTGTTTACACTCTAGCATCTTCATCTTTTGAGCAATCATCTTCAAACTTTATGGCAATGCTTATGACCATAATGTCAAGATTGAGTTCAATTAAAGCTGAGATCTTTTGATTAGGTCAGGAGTTATGTCCTTTTAAATATTAAAAAAAATGCCAGATTTCACTTAGATAACATTCTAGCATCTTCATTTTTTTAGCAATCTTTTTCAAACTTTAAGACAATGTTTATGCCCATAATTTCGCAATCGGGTTCAATTATAACTGATATTGACAAGTTAATCTAGGAGTTATGCCCTTTTCACCATAAAAAAGCTAGATTTCACTTTTACACTCTAGCATCTTTATTAATCCCCCGCCGCGAAGCGGGAGGGGGGTTATAGGAATGCCCTTCGTCTGTCCGTCAGTCCGTCAGTGTGTCTGAAACATTTTCGTGTCCGCTCCATATCTCATGAACGCTTGGACACATTTTCTTCAAACTCGGCTAAAGTGTTAATCTCATTGAGCTGATGTGCAGAAGGCATGTGGCGGTCACGCTGGCTCAAGGTCAAGGTCATACTTGAAGGTCAAATGTTATTTTCGTGTCCGCTCCATATCTCATGAACGCTTGGACACATTTTCTTCAAACTCGGCTAAAGTGTTAACCTCATTGAGCTGATGTGCAGAAGGCATGTGGCGGTCACGCTGGCTCAAGGTCAAGGTCATACTTGAAGGTCAAATGTTATTTTCGTGTCAGCTCCATATCTCATGAACGCTTGGACACATTTTTGTCATGATATATAAAGTTTTTAATTGAGTTACACATGTATTTTGTGGTTACCTAACACATCCTATACTTCATTGATGTTCACTTTTTGTACTGTTTCCCATGTAAAACTTGTCAGTAAACTTTTAATATATGTGCCTCCGAATAACTCCGGAAAGTTAAATTGTCTTAAACTGATCTTCTATGTCTGCTACAACCATGCCAGGTTAAGGTGAACATAATCCTATGACCAAACAAATTCTAATATTTGGCCAGCGGCGGGGGATATAGCTGTCCTTTGGACTGCCTTGTTTCTTGAGCAATCATCTTTCTCAGGTGAGCGATCAAGGGCCATCTTGGCCCTCTTGTTTTTGTAGTGATATCCTTGGGTAGAATTTTTTTTTTTTAAATTTTGATCGTTTGATGTTCACAACTGCTGGAATGCAGGCAACTCAAGTGTTCCAAAGAACACCTGTCTACATCATTTACTGTCTCTTTTTCATCATAATCATCATAATGTCATTATTTCAGCACATGTCAGAGGTTGGTGTTAAGTATGTCTGTATTTTCAGCCATTATAATCATCATACTGTCTGTATTTTAGCATATGTCAGAGGTTGGTGTTAAGTATGTCTGTATTTTCAGCCATTATAATCATCATACTGTCTGTATTTCAGCACATGTCAGAGGTTGGTGTTAAGCATTTCTGTGTTGTCAGCATGTTCTTATTAGGGCTGAAACGGTAATCTTCACAGTATGGTATGGTACATGGTATATGATATTTGGTATGGTACAGTACTGCTAACTACCGTATTCTAGGTGTTTTTGCAAGTGATACAAAGCTTGCAAATAGTGGTATCCCTTGATGTCTTCTTGCTTTGAAGTCAGTAATTCTAAAAGTATCAAGGTTTTTGTTTGTAACTACAACTCTGTTTTTCATTTACTATATTTTGGCCTCTAGACCAATCAGATACGTTTTCCAAAATCGGCAGCCTTTTCGACCTTGGCCCATTTTCACTTGGTACACACTGAAAATACGAAAATGCAAAGATAATGTACCAAGTATATTACAGGAAAACAAAGTTCTGTGGCACAGCCATACCATACCGTTTCACCTCTAGTTATTACCCTCCTATCTCTGTATGACTTGTCCAACCTGTGTTAAATTGAAGTTAAATTGAACCTGTCTTGGGCTTCTTTTTGAGGACCTTTTTGCTTCTTTTGAATTTTTTCTTAGCAAAATATACATACACAATTAATTTTATTAAAGTCAATAACAAAAATATTCATTAGATTTTCTCAAAATGATGTGTGATAATTATATACATGTATATATTAGTTTCAGTCTTACTTAAATGTGTCAAAACTACTATTTAGACATCTTGCTTTAAAATATTTTATATCCTCCACCACTTACATAGGGAAAAAGTCCATAAAAATGTAAACAAATCCCCCACATTTTGTTTTGGACACAAGCATGATATACTCCAACATCATGGGGATTTTAGCACAGATTGGATAAATATATTGTGTATTCATTGATGCTAGGCAAAGGTTGTGGTGTATATGGCCATGTGTTGGGTTTTGTAGACAAGACTAAAGTTGGGTTGTAAAAGAAATGACAAGATTATGCAGCAAAGATCAAGAATTTGTTGCAAAAGGTTAAAATAATAACAATAGGCTGGGTTTTTATAGCAAATGCTAGAATGTATTGTCAACATTTGGGTTTACATGTCTATCAATGGGCTGGGAATAATAGTTCATTTTTTGAGGGAAAAAAATGCAAAAAAGATGTCAAATGTCAGAATGAAAATTATCTCCTTGTCACTGTGTGTAGCCAGTACATATAGGGAATAAGTTGTTTAGGCATTAGATAAGTGTAAGGCTATATAACTAAGGGTTAATTTATATACAACTGTAGCTTAGGGGTAATGCTGGGGGTAAGGTTCTACAGACAAGGATTGAACAGTATAGCTAGGGGTTAGGTTGTTGTTTGGGTTGAATAGGCAAAAGTGGGATAATATTGCAAAGAATTTTTTTTTAACCAAATGCTGTATAGTAAAATGTTGAGACTGTTTTAAAGGCAATATACCTGGTTTGTGTATTTGACATCATGCATGTTAATGTATTATTATCCTAACCACATTGTAAACTTGACAAAGAGTTGTAGCTTTTGTATGATTATGTTAGTGTTGGGACACAGATTGTATAGATTATTCTGCATGATGATTAGATTAACATTGCTTGCAACATTACAGGCCCATGTAGGTATTAGTTTTTGCACATGTTATATAACTAACTATGTAAAATGAATTAAAAAAAATCAGATGTCACTTTATTCTCTCAAGTATTTCCTGTGATACATTAACTTCTATCCACCGTAAATACCATATCATAAGCCTACATTCCTGTTAATTGGATGAACCTAACAGTTTTTGAAAGATGGGAACAAAATATTAGTTTCATACATGTCAGAGCGATTATATATAAATAAAACAACAAAAAGAAGGGAAACATATTGCAAGAAACTGAAATTAAAAACAGATGTTGTAATAAACAAACATTTTTGTTGTAAGTTGCATTTTAATTTTCATCACAAATGAATGTTTAGCATCTTGCATAATATTATCTTGTTAATATGAGTTTCAGGTCCATCATTGTGGATGTAATCAGATATTTGTTTCCGAAATTAAATCATGTAAATTACATGTGTGAATTGAGTCTGCTTATTTCTTTTAGTGCGGCAGGCTACAGTTGAAGGTAGATAACAAATGTCCCTGCAAAATGTATAAGATCCCTTCATCTGTCACAAACAGTCCTTCTCCTTACCTCAGTAAAAGCACAGGGATGGATATCTGAGTAACTATTACTCTCATTCAATCCTTCCCATTATATTGGTACAACCTATATATTGGTTATTGGTTATTTGGTACCATCCCACTCATGCTTACTAGTTTATGGGTTAAGTTATTACTACCTCCTGACATAATCTCCCCTCCCCCCCTCCCCGGTCCAGAATTTCAAAATTATTTAGGAGCAAATATCATTCGTATTGCCTGTGTAAAATTCCTATAATCATAGCTTCGAAAAGTATTATTTTAAGTCAAGAAAGTTTAAGTTCAATATCTTTTTATATTGTTGAGTCGAATTAGTGTTATAGAGGTATTCATCATCTTCTGTAATAGTTCTCAGTTTAAGCTTATCAATCATTTAACCCTTTCCCACATAGAGGACACCATGAAAAGACCTATGCGAACAGCATAAAACCAGATCAGCCTGCGAGTAACTCGCAGGCTGATCAGTTTATGCTGTTCGCTGCCCTCAGTGGTCTGGAAATGAGGATTTGTAATTAAATTTGGTAAGGTTTAACTGTGGTGTTCTGCAGATCAGGCTTTATGTGATACCTATGGAGGGCGTCAAAAGGAGTATATATGAGGGAAAGGGCTATACAAATACATGTATTCAGAAAGGAGAGAAATGTGTGTGTTGTTGTAAGATGCAGTTGAACCAGCATTAGTGACCGCCTATATTAAGTGATTAACATATATTTATCGGTCAGTTTAAATATTGCTTATAACTATCATTTTGTTATATATTTAATCCATTAGCAGCCATCTCTGTTAAGCAGTCACATTCTCTTGTTCTGCTTCAGACAGGTTTGATTACCTTTGAGGCTTATCAGCATTTCAGTATGAAAGATTCAACTTATTTGAAAAAGTTCATATAAAGATCATTTTTAGTTCACCAGAGCACAAAGTGCTTAAGGTAAGCTATTCTGTTTACCCTGTGTCCTTCGTCCGTCATCAATAATTTGCTTTCAAAGACATCTCCTCTGATACCATTGGGTTGATAATTGGATTGTGTCCATCACAAAAGCTGCTTTATCAACCAACAGAATGTTATTTAAAAAAATTGTTTCCATTGGCACAAATGGTGACCTTATGGCTTCTTACCTTAATTGACTAACAGAAGTTGATGCCTTGAAAAATGTGACCCCAAGGGGTTTTTCTAGTTTGATATTTCAAAAGTCATTTTCTCTGAAACCAATGGTCAGAATTTAATTTCCTTTAGCACAAATGGTCACCTAATTTTTCTTTACCATATTGGCAAAAATAAAGTTGATCCCTTGAAAAATGAGGCTCCCATGGTGTTGGCCAGTTTCCTTAATCTATTTATAAAATATTGATTATCTCCTTTTATAAAATTTACTTCTGTAAAGTTGTTGTAAATACCATGGGAATTGTTACAAAGTGTCTGATTTGGTTCAGAATTATATAAGGTTCTTTGAATAAATTGTAAATAATAGCTAAACCAGCAGTGTTTGTTCAACTGAATTGTTTAACTAAGCTAATGGTACTCTGGTGAGCATTCTAGGGCCATAACTTCCCTACTGCTAGGGTGTCATATGAAAACCATTACTGCCAGCCCCCATTATGACTGGTACGCTATGCTTTAATGGGCCATATAGTCACATAGGAATGTAATAAGTCACCCGACACTTTTATACCACTAAGGTTGTCATTCTTCAGGTGCAAAAATCACGTGTATAAGACATGGGACTTTGTTGTATAACTCACATTTATTATGAAGAGCTTATATAGCACTTACAGGCATGATGATGCAAGTTTTTGGGCATCATGCTCCAGGATCATGGGTTGGTGCTTGATTCTTGTGGCATTATGGATTGTTTTGCATTCCCAGCCCCTTTGCCAGCATGAGCTTAAACTTCTTTTTTTTTGCTATATAGACTAATATATAAGAAATTGAAACTGTATAAAACCAAAGCAGGGTTGCTTTTGAAAAAATATGTTGGAAAAATACTATTTACCTGTATTTCATTATTATAAACCATCAAATAACATTCATTGTAATTATGTCAGTGTATAATTAGATTAAGTATTTAATTAGAAATAAGATTTGTTTAAATATAGTTTAATCATAATTTAATCTCATTCAGTTTGATCTATAAACTAAAACTCTGGTGTAATCCAGGTATTGGAGAAAAATTTGTACTGAAAATTCATTCAGATATGCTATCAAAATATGAAAAACTTTTGAATCTGCACATTATCTGAAAATGACAGATAAGTGTAGAAACATTTTAATCAAGATTCATTTATCCATAAGCTATGATGTTATTTTTTAATTTAATTTATTTTTTCAGAGGAGCAAGCTATGCATGATAAACTTGTCACAGCATTTAAGAAGTCTTCATGGTGCAAACAGTAAGGACTGTTTAATTATCTTGTTACATACAACCTTCTCAGTAATTGTTTAACCCTTTCCCTCATAGAGGAAACCATGAAAAGACCTATGCGAACAACATAAAACCAGATCAGCCTGCGAGTAACTCGCAGGCTGATCAGGTTTTATGCTGTTCGCTGCTCCTCAGTGGTCTGGAAATGAGGACTTTATAATTAAATTTGGTAAGGTTTAACTGTGGTTTTCTGCAGATCAGGCTTTATGTGGTACCTATTGAGTGCGTCAAAATGAGTCTATATGAGGGAAAGGGTTAAAACGTGAGCCTTGATTAATAAACCTCCTTAATCAATACCACAGTCTTAGTACGTAGGGTTTATAGGAATCACCGTGTTTATCCTTTCATCCATCCATCCTGCTTTTTTGTTGGTCAAGATCAGAGTAATACAATGAGTAAGTTCTATTAATTTGTGCCCATCCCATAACTTTACAACCCGGAACTTAGAAGCACACCCATATCTTATATTTCATGGTTTATCAGACATGTTGCCTTTTGTTAGCTCACCTGAGCATAGCTCAGGGTGAGCTTTTGGGATACTTGATTGTCCATCGGCCGTCGGCCGTCGTCCGTCAACAATTTGATGTTTACACACTAGAGGCCACAATTTTGATCCAATCTTCCTCAAACTTGGTCAGAATGTTTGTCTTGATGATATCTTGAACCCTTTCGAAAATGGGTCAGGTTGGATCAAAAAGTAGGTCAGTAGGTCAAATCTTAGAAAAATCTTGTAGTCCGTCAACAATTTTGATGTTTACACACTAGAGGCCACAATTTTGATCCAATCTTCCTCAAACTTGGTCAGAATGTTAGTCTTGATGATATCTTGAACCCTTTCGAAAATGGGTCAGGTCGGATCAAAAAGTAGGTCAGTAGGTCAAATCTTAGAAAAATCTTGTTTACACACTAGAGGCCACAATTTTGATCCAATCTTCCTCAAACTTGGTCAGAATGTTTGTCTTGATGATATCTTGAACCCTTTCGAAAATGGGTCAGGTTGGATCAAAAAGTAGGTCAGTAGGCAAAATCTTAGAAAAATCTTGTTTACACACTAGAGCACAATTTTGATTCAATCTTCCTCAAACTTGGTCAGAATGTTTGTCTTGATGATATCTTGAACCCTTTCGAAAATGGGCTGGGCCGGACCGAAAAGTAGGTCAATAGGTCAAATCTTAGAAAAATCTTTTTGGTCCAATCATCCTCAAACTTTGGCAGAATGTTTGTCATGATGATATCTTTTGTGGATGGGGTCAGAAAATTCCTGAACATTGTTTCATCTCATCATCTTAATTCTAAAGCAATCTGTTTTGTACAGGCAATGAATGATACTTTTCTCAGGTGAGCGATCTAGGGCCATCTTGGCCCTCTTGTTTATGTAGTGATACTGAATATTTGTCTGATTACTTGAAACTTTAAATATAGATAGATGGGGAGAGGTGGAAGTGCCTTGTCCAAGAACCATAACTCTATCTGATTTTTGTGTCACCTGCTGTAAGCAGAAGGCCTAGAGCTAATATGTTTCGTGTGTAAAATGGCCTAGTCGACCTCTACCAAGTTTGTTGAAATCATGACCTTGGGTCAAAATTGTCCCCACCCCAGGGCCACTTAGTTTTTATATAGGAAAAACTAGAAAAATCTTCTATTCAGAAGCCACAGGGCCTGGAGTTAAGATATTTGATAATTAACTTGGTCTAGTGGATATCTAACATGTTTGCTCATATCATAGCCCTGGATTTCAGTACTAGTATATGTATTAAGGCCCTATCACCACACACATTTATGTTTCCCATATTTATGTGTGCCATTATATGAAACTGATGTTCAGTGTGTGATAAGGGTATTTTGACTTTTCTTCTCAGAAATGGTTACCAAATAGCCAATTGTTTAAAACAATTTTTTAAGTGATGGAATTTGCAGGCTGATCTTGTATTGTAATAGTTATTTTTGTCCCTTAAACTTTCATGCAGTAAGAGTTATAAGTTTAAAGACTGTCCTATCAATATTTTTCTACATTTTATTGAAAATCTGGATTTTGCATTTTTTTCTTTCACAATTGAGGTATTTAAATCTTACTTCTAGAGATGAAACTTTACCTGTTGGAGAAACAAAGATCTTGAAACACTGTATTGTAACCAAAAAGGTTCAAGGTTGTGGTCAGACTTTGGTGCCAAATCAAAGGTTCTTATGGTACATGTTGTGATGTCTCCTTCCTGGCTCCATCTGTTACCTATCAACACTTTATAAATAATGAAATGGTCACTCTTGCTTCTGGAAGAATGTTGATACTGTTGTGTAATAGTTGATTACTGTTCCTTCTTACAGGTCAACAGTTGCTACTTGTATCATTTTCTTGGTGTTTTCTTTTTGACTATAAATCAATCTTTAGAAATTCGGCCTGTTTTAGGGTGACTGGTGAGCTGACCCCAATCTTGCAAGAGTACGAGAGCTGTCGACAGCGGGGAACACTCAAGATACTGCCCCCTATTGGCTACCCCACCAATGCTTTCACACAGGTAATACCTTGTGTCACATCTCTATTCCATGTGTGCAATCAAACATTCTAACACCATCAACAAAGCACTCTAAATAAACATAGAAGGCTTACAGTATGCATTATTTTCCCATATATGCACAGTTCAAAGATGATGTTTATTATATGACATGACTCCTAAAGTAAAGCTTAATGAAATAAACCAACATATTTGTATCCATTTTAAAACATTACAGTCTAGTAAACATGTAAGAAAACTATACAAGTATGCAATTTATAATTGGAATCAGGGTCATGACACTGTCCCTGGTGGCTTAGTGGTTAGAGCGTCTGCTTGGGAGCGGGAGGTTGTGGGTTCAATCCCTGGCTACAACATAATGAAGTCGTAAAATATGGTACTGGTATAGCTCCCTTGCTTGGTGCTCAGCTTATAAGGGTAGTTGCAGGACTGGTTGGGACAGTATCAGGATAATGTAACTGGGTGTGGTATCATGCCACATGTTTACAGCGTGCTACTGCAGTATGGCAGCACTATATCTGTCTCAAGTAGACATTGTCTCCAAATGGCTGAAATACTGTCAGTAGGACATTAAACCCAACAAACAAACAAACAAACAGGGTCATGACCATCACTGAAACAAATCAAAGTGGTCAAGGCACTGAAAGATTCATGAAACAAAGAGCAAGTTCAGCTGATTTACTAGTAACTAAAGTTGCAGGAAAATGTTTCTCAGTGCCTTGACCACTTTGATTACAAATTGGGCTCAGACCAGGCCAAAGATTTTATTAAAAGAAAAGGAATCAATGGTGGGCATAAGTCAAGATAGTTGTTTTGTGTTTTTACAGTTTATATGTACTTTATATTTTTCTGTTCAAACATATACAGTAGTGTGTGATGACGGTACACAATTGATTAGGCTCCAAGTTGCAACACTGTTTGAAAAGAAAAATATTGGAAGAGTAAAATTACTCAATAAATTGGCTATGATGAGTTTGAACTTGAATTATGATGACAAGTGACATTGACTATAATATAAGTTATCAAAGAGTAAAACAGATTTTATTTTTCAACAAAAATATTATCAGCAAACCATGTAGGATCAGAAAGGTATTTGTATAGCAATGAGATGTTTAGATGCTATTAACCTGATATAAATATTCAGTGACCTTTCTTTGGCAATTGTCGGTTTCTGAAGTCAACCATGTGGACTTTATGGTACAACACGTATATGCATTATTTAGAAGCATTTGTGTATCACACGCCCTGCTAGCCTCAATGATAATGTACAAGTGTTTGAAGCTGAAAGTTCCGGGATTAAATCTAGCCCAGATCATAGATTGTTTTTCATACTTTTTAGCTCACCTGAGCACAACATGAGCTATTGTGATCGCCTTTTGTCTGGCGTCCATGCTTTCGTCAGTGCATGCGTCCGGCATCAAAATTTTCTTTAAAAACATTGCCTCCTAAACCACTTTGATGAAAATTGCCTGGAATGTTCCTTGCATGAAGCTCTACTAAAGTTGTTTAAATGGTTCTGGTCCATTACATATCTGGGTCACAGGAGCTAAAAATAGGTTTTTAAAGTGAAACTTTTAATATCTTCTTCTCCGACACTGCTAGGCCTAGAGCTTAGATATTTGGTGTGTGGCATTGTCTTATGGACCATTACCAAGTTGGTTCAAATCATGACCCTGGGGTCACTTGATTTTACATAGACTTATATAAGAAAAACTAGAAAAATCTTCTTGTAAGAAATGGCACAAGGCATGGAGTTTAGATATTTGGTGTGTGGCATTTTCATATGGACCATTACTAAGTTTGTTCAAATCATGACCCTGGGGTCGAAATTGCCCCCGCCCCAGGGGTCACTTGATTTTACATAGACTTGTATTAGGAAAAACTAGAAAAATCTTGTCAGAGACCACAAAGCCTAGAGTTTAGATATTTGGTGTATAACATGGCCTGGTAGACCTCAACCAAGTTTGTTCAAATCATGACCCTGGGGTCAAAATTGGCTCTGCCCAAGGTTCACTTGATTTTTGATTCACTTGATTCACATGGACTTATTTAGGGAAAAAACTAGAAATATCTTCTTATCAGTAACCACAAGGCCTAGAGTTTAGATATTTGGTGAGTAACATGGCCTAGTGAACATCTACCAATTTGATCAAATCATGAATCACTTGATTTTATATAGACTTATTAGAGCTATGACCTTTAAAGTTTGGATAGCAGGAACAGTTTTTGTGTTGAATTTAGATGATCTTGCTGTACTACTGTATAGTTTATGTATTCAGTATGACTCGTAATACAATAATTGGCATTGAGGGCAATGTTTCTCAGGTGAGTGATTCAAGGCCATCATGGCCCTCTTGTTAATTTATTTTGACCATTATGACTAATAAATGTACTACATGTACATGTAAATCACACATACATAGCACAATTTTATCAAAATAATTGTTTAATTGGCTACTTTAGAATGGTTCCTTAATACTCAACTGCATTTAGGATTAAAAAAATATAGATAAAAGATACACCATAAATATAAAATATTATCCACTCATCCACCCAAACTGCATTTAATTAAAAGATAAATTTGATAAATGTAATATGTGAGTAAAAAAATATTTGTGTGCATTGAGGATTCGAATCTGCCATTTGTAATTACAAAACCAATGAACCATTTGCCATAGGACTTCTGTAAACTAAGAAGCATAGCAAACCATTCTAGCAAAGAAAACAAATGATTGGATCAGAATACATGTAATTCACGGAAATTAACGAAGAACAGCCCGGGGATTAATCAGTCGGAGATCAATATTGCTTGACAAAACAAACATGAATATATGTCTTGAGTTATGTGTAAGCAAGATTAGGATGTTATCATGCAGACCCACTGACCTACTTTTTCAATGTGGGTCAAAAGTCTTGTGGCATTGAGTGCACCAGGCACAGCCTGCATGATCTGTTTTGACCTACATCATGACTGAAAAAAGATAAAAATCATTTAATAGACACTTTGAGATACACAAACTATAAAAAGTCTAACAATTATCTTTGTAGTTAATCTGCAGTGTTATATTCAATAATGCAACTTTCCAGTTTCTTTAGTGAAAATTAAACCCTTCTATTACCCATTTTCAGGGGGGTATTTTCCTGTCATGGCATGGTCAACAGCTTTCAATCAGTATCATGAACAAAACCACTTGTTAATTTGGGTCAACCATTAATCACAACATATTAAAAGCAGTTACTTTGTTTAACATCTTTTTACATCAATTGGGAAACAAGTTCTTTCAGGTTTTTACAAATCCCATTCAATGGTTCCGTTGTTGGATCAGTACTTAGCTCATGGGAAGGTCATGTAAGATTATTGCACCCCCCGCCAACAGAGTTCAAACCCACAACCTTTGGATCTGCAGTTATGTGTGTTACCTCTGAACTACAGTGCCATATTGCAGCTATTGCATAACCTGATGGCTTGGTTTGAATACATCTATAGAGATGTTAATATTGAAGTAATAACAAGTAATGATAAACATACCAAATTGAACTGCCTCATAAATTTTAGTGTAATGCACACATGTCAATTTAGCAAAACGCAAATGAATATGATATTTTCTGCCCGGCTGTGACATACGTCGTAAAAACTAGTACTGGTTCATCTCTCTTGCTTGGTGCTCATCATAAAAAAAAAAATACATTAGCCAGTAACAGTTACGTAGCAGGAATTTTACAGGAATATTACCAGCATTTGAAGTTGTGCATCCGGGATTTTGTTGTTTTACCCAATACTTGCAGAGTTAATGCCCCTGAATTACTTTAAAAAAGTGTCAGGAATACCTCAAAAACTATATAAGTTGTATGGCCCTTTCTTACTTAGGCTTAAACTAGGGGCATCTTTTTTAGTGTTGAAACTTGCCATCAAGATGAATGTACATAAATTATGGACAGTGGAGTTATGTTTGTTTCAAAACTTTCACATTCATCCTTCCTTCTGGAGTCATATCACAGGTTTGGTTGGGGATATTTCATGTACATGTATTGTGCCTTATTTGACAGGATATTTGTTTGTTGAACATGGCTTCTTGAAGGAAAAAGGTCAGAGGGAATATAAGGGAGATTTATTTTAAGACATTTGTGAATGGTTGGTATGTAAATAATAATATTATTTACTTAAATAATTTATCTGATTTCAGTTTTTGTACTGCAGTCAGAGGACAATCAGGAATTTGATCCGAAATCCTCAAGTCTCTGTATTACAGGTGAGTAAATATTGTGACATTTAGCCCAAAAATGAAATGATTATCATGCTTTAACTCAAATTATATTCAATCCAGACTTGAGTAAGATATTTGAATTTTGGTACAAGTATGAGATTATACTCAAGTGCTTTCCAGAACTTGGGTTTTGGTCTCAGTAGGTATGCTACTATGGATTTAATAAAGGACAGAAAAGTCAATATTTAGCAGTCACTGCTTGTTACTATGAGTGGAAAATTGATACATGTTTGTTTGTTTTACAGGTATTCACCATGGTGATATTTGGCCTGGTTGTGGGAGCCATATACTGGCAGATAGATGACTCCTGCAAGTCTGGTCTGCAGAACAGGTATGTAGTCAATGTAGTATGCATTGTTTTTATTTGCATATCAGTCTTGAGTTTTTGTTTATATCAGACAGGAGTCTTTGTTGACATCAGTCTTGAGTATTTGTCAACATCAGACAGCCAGGAATCTTTGTTGACATCAGTCTGGAGTCTTTGTTAACATCAGACAAGAGTCTTTGTTGACACTTTAGCATCTTCTTCTTGTGTGTAACTTGTAAGCAGAGGTGACACACATCAACAACTTTTCTGTTGCCTGTCTTTCTGCCATCACATGACTCTTGTGACGTAAAATATTTCATTCTTAAGGACAGTCTGTTGGTGTGTGTGTGTGGAATTTCTACATCTCTTTTCTAATCATAATACATGTATATTTTTCAGAACTGGTGCATTCTTCTTCATTATAATGAATCAGGTATTTGGAAATCTCTCCGCTGTTGAACTCTTCATCAAAAACAGGGCGATATTCATGTAAGTACATATACAACTGTCTTCTAGCTGGCTTGCGGTAGGTCGGTGGTTCTACCCGGGTACCTCTGTGTACACGGGGTCTTCCTCCACCTGTAATTAGCTGGACGTCGCTATATGATTGAAAAATTATTGCAGCGACGGTAAACCCCAATACACCACACCAACATCTAAAACTGTACTTTTTGATTCTCATATTTATTCTTTGAATAATGTATTAGTTATGTCATTAGAGGAAACTAAATTTTGGTCATAATTATTGTCACGTTTAGTAATCATGGACCAATTATCAAGAAATGTTTAAGCATAGCAGAATAAGTTTTATTTACTTTTTGTGTCACCTGCTGTAAGCAGAGGTGACACATAGGGATCACTTTTCTGTCGTCTGTCTGTCCATCACACTTTTTCCGTAATGCTTCAGCAGGTGACACATTTGTTCCAAAGAACACTCTTGTTGATATAAAACAAGATCTGTGGCATTTAAATCCTTACTTGGGGACATTAAAATATCAAGTTGTATTTCAAGGTACCAAGACATTTGCATTCTTTACAGGTAACAACTTACACTGTCAAGGAAGTTTGGAAGAAATGTTAAAGAAATACATCTGTAAAATTATTTGTGATTCTCTTAGTTTGAACAGATTTTAAACTATTTCTGATACTTAAAACTTCTTCTCTAAGTAAACAGACAAGCCTGCTCTGTAGCATTGTAAGGGTCACAAGTATGTGTTTTACACACACTCCCACCTGCAGCTTTATTATATGTGTATCAACAGACATGAGAATGTGAGTGGGTTTTACCGGATATCGTCCTACTTCCTGTCCACGGTTCTGTGTGATGTCATACCCATGAGGCTACTGCCAGTGTTGGTGTTTTCAGCTGTCACTTATTACATGCTGGGTATGTATTGTGTGTTCATTGTGGTCTATTAGGCACAAAAGCACCCCTTTTTACCCTGAACTTGTTGCAGTTGTTATTATTGTTGCTAAATATTAAAAAAAAAAATGAAAATTTGAAAACCCATTTTAAACCATGAAAAATATCAGATTGAAGATTTCTTTCAAATACCATTACTGGTATACAGTTCAAGCTATTCAACTCATATGTAGCTAACAAAGTAGCAAGCATTATGATATAAGTATACACTGTAAGATGAACTTGTTTTACCCTAGTTACATCACTGAGTCCATGACCGCTGTGGGTTCAAGTCCCATGATCATGGATTTTTTAACCAGGTTTCAATGAAAATCATGGTTATTAGAAAGGTGTATATCCTTTGGTGGGTGTGTGGGTGTTAAACATGTTGTTTCTGTGGAATATCTCCTGTTAGAATTGAGATAAAGTTTTTATACTAGGTAGGTAGATACCTTATTGGAAGACAAAGACTAAGATTGATTTTCAGGTTGATAGGGTCAGGGTCAAGGTTACTGAAATATATGTTTTGTTTTGGTTAAATAACTTTTTAGAGTCAGATATGATGATTAGATTTTGTTGATAGATTGGGGATTTATTTTCAGATCAATAGGGTCAAGGTCACTGTCACTTAAATGTTCTTGTTTCCATCAAATAACTTCTTTTGTCAACTATCACCAACCTATATGAAATTGCATTGCCTGACTTAATTCCCATGTACTGGTGATGTCATAAATCATTTTATGATGCCATCAATGAATTATGAAGAAGGAAATATATATGTTCTTTAAACATGCATAGCTAAAAAAAAGTATTTTATGATGTCAATTTGTATGATGTCATATGTTTGATTATAAGGCAGGGCTGGAAATGTATGGTAGTCTGATTGCTTGGGGCAACCTTAGAAAACCTGGTTTTGCATGATTTGAAGTGTTTCAGCTGGCTTGTGGTTGGTACTGTCACTTGTAATTAGCTTGATGTTGTTATATGACTGAAATACTGTCGCAGCAATGTTTAATTTCATCACATAGTTGTATCTCTCACTTCATTGGGAACAAAATAAGTAAAGTTAAATGAATTTAAATAAAGCTTCAAATATTTATAAGAAATAAACATAGATTTTAATAAAAAAAGAAAAACAATCCACAATTTATTTATTATCTAATTTTGATTTAAACGAAAAAACAACAACATATTATTAAGTGTATTATAAATATCCATTTTTAAGAAACAAAATAGCATGATGATGATGATGATGATGATAAAATGAGCCTGAAGATCATTATAAATATGCAATGCATACACATGTACAACACACTGTTTGATTACCTAATTTCATATGCAATGCATACACATGTACAACACACTGTTTGATTCTTTAGTTTCATATGCAATGCATACACATGTATACAACACACTGTTTGATGCCGTAATTTCATATGCAATGCATACATATGTACAACACACTGTTTAATTCCATAGTTTCATATGCAATGCATACATATGTACAACACACTGTTTGATTCCGTAATTTCATATGCAATGCATACATATGTACAACACACTGTTTAATTCTGTAGTTTCATATGCAATGCATACACATGTACAACACACTGTTTGATTCTTTAGTTTCATATGCAATGCATACACATGTATACAACACACTGTTTGATTCCGTAATTTCATATGCAGTGCATGAACATGTACAACATACACATGTATACAACACACTGTTTAATTCCTTAGTTTCATATGCAGTGCATGAACATGTACAACACACTGTTTGCTGTTTGATTCCGTAATTTCATATGCAATGCATACACATGTACAACACACTGTTTGATTCCGTAATTTCATATGCAATTCATACACATGTACAGCATGCTGTTTGATTCCGAAATTTCATATGCAATGTATATACATATACTAGACACTTGAGTGATTCCGTAATTACATAATTATGCAATACACATGTATCTTTTTAGCTCACATGAGCACAACGTGCTCAAGGTGAGCTTTTCTGATCGCCTTTTGTCCGGCGTCCGGCGTCCGTGCGTGCGTGTGTGCGTGCGGTGTCAACAATTGCTTCAAACAACATCTCCTCCTAAACGGCTTGGCCAATTTGAAAAATATTTTGCAGGAATGTTCCTTGGATGAAGCTCTACTAAAGTTGTATAAATGGTTCTGGTCCATTGCATAATTAGGTCACAGGAGCTAAAAATAGATTTTAAAAATGCAAACTTTGAAAATCTTCTTCTGCAAAACTGCAAGGCCTAGAGCTTAGATATTTGGTATGTAGCATCATCTTATGGGCCACTACCAAGATTGTACAAATCATAGCCCTATGGTGCTAAATGACCCCGCACCAGGGGTCACTTGTTTTACACAGAGTTATATAGGAAAATCTTAAAAAATCTTCTATGAATCCATAAGGCCTAGAGCTTAGATATTTGGTATGTAGCATCATCTTATGGGCCACTACCAAGAATGAAGATTGTAAAAATCATAGCCCAATGGTGATAAATGACCCCACACCAGGGGTCACTTGTTTTACATAGAGTTAAATAGGAAACTCTTAAAAAATCTTCTTCTA
>CM037778.1:38154701-38204701 GCA_021229015.1 Solen grandis
TCCACCTTCAAAGAAACGAACAGGCCGTCGATTTTTCCAGTTATTATATTTCCCTTCTTTAACTTACAGCAAATCTGATTTTGTCTAGGCCTTTGATGACTTTCGACCTCCTCGCGGCCCGCCGAGTTAGTCGTCTCTAGTTTAAATTTCATGATGGTTTCAAAGTTGATTCTTTCTTGGACGTTCTTTGGTATCTGACTCTACTACTTCCAGTTTCTCTACCTGCACCAAACACCTTCTAAGGTTTATTCACCTTTTCCTTTTCTGTCAACCTTAGACACTCTTCTTGCATTGCGTTAGTAATAGCTACTTGTAATGTTTTTGGCTTGGTTCTCTTTAATGACGGTCTAAAGTCGGTGGAGTCATGGCAATTGTCCAAAAACGTGGTCAACGCCTGCTCCTGCACAAAATCAGGATTATCTGGGTATGCCTTGCGAAACAAATCCTCGAGAGCCTGGCCGTATTCACGAAATGACTCATTCTTGTGTTTCCTACGGAGTTTTGCATCGGCAACGTAACTTTCTTTCATATTGGCTATACCAAATTTGCCTTCAAGTTTTGTCATGAGAGAAAACAGTCATTCTGAATACTCATTGGCAAACCATACACAAACGCTTCGGCATATCCCCTTAAACAACAAAGTAAAGTTCTCCTTTTATGATCCACTGACCAACAGTTTAATTCTGCCAGATTCTCAAAATACCTCTTGAAATCATGCCACACATCTGAGCCGTGGCCACTAAAAGTTCGTCGACAAGGGAATTCACGTCTGGAATTACACTCTTGATCCTGCAAAGTTTGGCCAAGTTTTGCAGGTGACGCTTCAACACGAGGTAAAGAAAGAAGAGCATTCTGTGACGACTCAAGTTTCTTCATGACAAACATCAAACAAACAGATAGCAAAAATGTTACAAAAATTGCAATATTTACCCAGATCGTCGTAAGGAACGTGTCTTTCAAATTGTTGAATCTGTCCATATAAACTCCCCTTATGGCTGCCAAGAACGCTATCACTAACCAGAACAAGAAGAAATTTCTCCATTTGTGACTTTGACTGATGCCAGTCATAGTTTTAATACTCCCAGTACTCCTGCTCTGTAGTTTCTGTGCCCCAGGAGACAATGACGCGTGTACTTCTCCGCCATACTCCGTAACACGAGGTCTTGAATCTACCGGAGTACTCACAAATGCTTCACTGTCGAAATCCGGTGGAAAGCAAGCCTCGCCAACACCCGAATCTTGCATCATCGGACTTAAATGGTGGTTGCTTTCAGAAACCAGTCCTTGTGGAGAAGACTCTCCTTGTGATGTATTACAAGCGCTATTCATCCTGTTTCAGAGTTCGTTGAAGATATAAGGATAAGCTTGTCTCATTAGACAATGTTCCAATCCCACTGCTGCCACCAATGTAACGCCCTTTACGTTTCCGGGTGAATAAAAGAACACAAGTCTGTAGTTTCTTCAATAATTTAATCCTACCGGATCCGAGCAATACATCAAGCAAAGACGTACTCCCCTCAATACCTTCAAGTCAGAGTATTTATACAAATACATTGCTCCGAAAAGTATGATAATCATGTAACACATGAAACACATGAAAAGTATAAATCATGAAAAACATGGTATAACTTGATCCTTCCATAGAAGGATACCTAAAAGCATGATGAAAGTAATATAAACATTACATATGAAGGAGCCAAATACAAATTTCGCTATATATATATATATATATATATATATTAAAGACACATGAATTAACCTGGTTTCCTCCAGCAGCAACTGCTTTCAGATACAAAGAATTCTTAAGTTAGTCAATCATTCGGGATCTCAATTTTCAAAGGATTAGAAATGATTAATTAACTATGAGATTATCATTATTGCAAAACAAGAATTAAGTCTGAGCATTAGTTTCAGGGTAAAATTTTTGATTATTAACCAAATTTAAATGTCTCATACAAAGAATTCTAAAGTTTCTATACAAATTATAGGTCAAAGTAGCCGAACCACTTGGGACCTCATTTTTCAAGGGATCAAATTTATTTAAGCAATTATGGTAAACAACAAGGAAGTGACCGTGCATGCCAAAAGAAATTAATTTCTAACCATTGGTTTCGTAGAAGAAGAGTTTTGAAATCTTCTATACGGAACATATAAAGAAAAAAGCCGACCCCCACCCCATAGGGACCTCATTTTTCAAAGGGTCAACTTTATTTTAGCAATTATGGTAGAGGGCCAGAAGGTAACCAGTTGTGCAGAATGAAATTTAATTATGATCACTGGTCGAAATGGCATAATATGAATTAAAATATATCCTGGTTTAAACATTTTATTTAATTTCTTTTGTATTATATGAGTAAGAACGTACATTGTATATTAAACCGATACACAATTATATATTATGCTAGTCAAAAATAAATACACAAAACTAGTATTCTTGCTTTACAACAAAATAGTTACATAATGGCAGACCATTTACTCTATAACATCTTTTTAACAGAGACATTAGCCAAAATGATTTAAAGTGTTTGTTTTGTCAGAATTTTGCAAAATCTATAGCTATCAATTAGAAAAGTTGTTCAGTGCATATATAATGGCATCCATTAAAGCAGCAGACGTGATCATGTGAGGCTAGGTCCTTAGCTGGTGGACTGTCCACCATCAATAGGGAAAGTAATGCCATGTATCATGGCCGCCCGGTCACTCAGCAGGTACATTACACTGTCCACAATGTCTGACATTTCTGTAAAATACAGTAAATGAAGTCGTTTAACATGGAATGGTTAGAAGAAATGATATTTTATATTGTAACAATACTTATTCGAAGGGTTCCTTGGTCAAAACTTTCATATGTTTCATTGGTCAAATGATCCTAGCTGTCGCCATGCTGTCTCTGACACGGATCCAATGAAACGCCTAATTTATAATCCATGAGATGGTTTGCTTTATAACAACAAACGAACCATTTTCGTTGCATTGATGAGTTTAACTGGTTTTGGAACTCTGGGTACAAGCGTTTTAGAGAAAAAGGTTTATGGGCATACCAAATTATAAAGGTTATGATGGGGGTGAAGCTCGTGGTCGATTTCTATGACAAGACGTTGATAAATTTTATGGACAAGACGTTAAAAAAATTTTATGGACAAGACGTCAATAAATTTCTATGGACAAGACGTTGAATAAATTTCGTAGTTTCATTAAATGGCCTCTTAAAGATGAGTTCATGATTGAGAAATACGTTATCAATTGAAACTATATTAGGCATGGGGAAGTCGAGCCTAGTGTCTTATTTCCCTGGACTATATACATCAGCGACAAACCGTTTAATGATTTTATTTAACCGCATATCTTATCATCTAGACATAAGTATGCCTCAGTATGTCCACAATAATTTTCAGTATCGTTAACTTCTATTATGCACGGTTTTACAATAATGAATCCCTCTCGACTTCAGACATAGCTATCCCCAGTACATATTAAGCTATACCCCGTACAGCTTTTACTCAGTACATTACCACTTGACATATAAATGGGCATTCAGAACACTTCGCCCATTTCATCCAGCAGGTTAAGCCGGGAAATAAATACAAAAAATATCAACTATCTCAGTGAGCTTTAGGGTAATGGAATTTGAGACAGAACTAAAAATATTATCGATTCAGATTTTTATTAACAGGCGAATTTCAAGAGAAATCATCAAGTTATCGTTCAAAACATTGGACCTTGTCCGTGAGCGATCTTGGTTTTCTGCTTTAAGAGTAACATCGCACGTAAGGCAGATGGCAGCACATCTAGACATGTCAATAGATGGTATTTTATTTTTATTTATAACATCTTGTTGATATAAATAACATGTCAAATATTGACGTAACTGCAAGCGCAATCTTTTGTTTTCTGCTCATTAGGCCAGCTATATCCGGAGTCTGGTGATCCACCGTGACTGGTTTTGGTTTCTAAATACTACCACGGAGGACAAACCATTTCGAACAGTTTGCAATAATATTTGGATTTTCTCTCTTGATTAAGCAAATAATTACAGAATCCATCAATTACGAACTTGGTTTAAGAACTTTGGTAGAGGACAATAAACAGATCATTTGTGCCAAATGCAAATGAATTATGGCGATTGGTTTTAGAGTAGGGGATTTTCATTTCTTTCTTTAATAAACTTATTGGTTGGCAATGACATTTGCCAGGATCAAAAATATTTTAGCAATTTTGTGAAGAACTATCCTAGAGTCATTCATACCTTTAGTTAATTTCTGTTCACTGGTTTCAGAGACCATCAGACGGCACGACGGACGCAATGTCACCTCAAATGATCACCTTCAGCATGTTGTATTCAAGTGAGCTAAACATTTATTATCAATTTTTCAGTTTTCTATTACCATTTGACTTCACAGATGAATGAAAAAAATCTTTATTTAAATATCTAAAACTAACGGACAAAAATGAATTCATTTTCGAAACATATTTCCATTTTTTTGCGGGTGGTTGAATTATGTGTAATTGTAGTGTACACACCTAAAAATTTCCCCATTGGTATCCTGGCCCGTAACGGATCTCCGTTGACAGGATTGCTCCAGTATTCTAAGGTCAAGTCCGTCATCACAACAGTTGGATTAACGGCATTTACACGTATCTGTGGGAGGAGAGGAGACACATGGAACTCAAGGAAAGGCGACATTTTGTAGTTGTATGTCATCAAACAGTTATTTTGTGACCAGCCTTTGAACCCATGTGATCTCCAAGTTCCTCGATGTCCTATTTAACCACTAGGACTATTTTTTCCAGCATGAAACCTTTATGCTCCCATAAAACCATTGTTTTAATGAGATTAAATTCTCATTATTAAATTTAAATGTATTAAATGTATTATACTGCTTTATGTTTTGTTATTTATACACATCAGTACCTCCCAAAATCCAGTCGAATTATTAACTTATACACACATTTTGTGTTCTGACAGGACGTGTAATTTAAGACTT
The DNA here is from genome assembly GCA_021229015.1 of Solen grandis. NCBI lineage: Eukaryota > Metazoa > Mollusca > Bivalvia > Adapedonta > Solenidae > Solen > Solen grandis. Next base: position 38,159,687 of record CM037778.1, read on the forward strand.
TTCGTTTCATAACTTTACATTGTATTATAAATATATTCCTGTGTATGAAATAAATCTTCTAACCAAGAGACATAAATCATAGACATAACCATATCAATGCTTTCGACATAACATGCATATCTACATGATAATCATTTCTACGGCAAAAATAAAATTCATATGCTATATTTCAGGTCCAAGTGTTCAGATTCTATACTATTCTTTTAACACGGTATAACTCTGTAAAATGCACCATCAGTCATTAAAAATATAGTTAAAATAGAGTGTGGTATAACACTGTAAATGTTTATATAATGAGAACAATCTGTGTTGTTATTTAATTGAAAATTAAATGAATTTTTAACTTTTGAAAGCTGAATCAGTTCAGAGGAAAGTTGCTGGATTCTAGTTATCTATGTCTCTAACTAACCTTATACTGCCTTCTGTTATCTATGTTCCTAACTTGACCTTATATTGCCTTCTGTTATCTATGTTCCTAACTGACCTTATATTGCCTTCTGTTATCTATGTTCCTAACTAACCTTGTATCGCCTTCTGTTATCTATGTTCCTAACTTGACCTTATATTGCCTTCTGTTATCTATGTTTCCTAACTGACCTTATATTGCCTTCTGTTATCTATGTTTCTAACTGACCTTATATTGCCTTCTGTTATCTATGTTCCTAACTAACCTTGTATCGCCTTCTGTTATCTATGTTCCTAACTACCTTATATTGCCTTCTGTTATCTATGTTCCTAACTAACCTTGTATCGCCTTCTGTTATCTATGTTCCTAACTTGACCTTATATTGCCTTCTGTTATCTATGTTTCTAACTGACCTTATATTGCCTTCTGTTATCTATGTTTCTAACTGACCTTATATTGCCTTCTGTTATCTATGTTCCTAACTAACCTTATATTGCCTTCTGTTATCTATGTTTCTAACTGACCTTATATTGCCTTCTGTTATCTATGTTTCTAACTGACCTTATATTGCCTTCTGTTATCTATGTTCCTAACTAGACCTTATATTGCCTTCTGTTATCTATGTTCCTAACTTGACCTTATATTGCCTTCTGTTATCTATGTTCCTAACTTGACCTTATATTGCCTCCTGTTATCTATGTTCCTAACTGACATTATATTGCTCTCTGTTATCTATGTCTATTACTGACAAATATATATTGTCCGCTGTTAGCTATGTTCCTAACTGACCTTATATTGCATACTGTTTATATATGTGCTAAACTGCCCCTATATTGTCCTCTGTTTAATCATATCCCTGAAAGAAATTATACTGGCCTTAGTTTTTTTATGTTCAAGACTAACCTTATATTGCCCCAACTCCAAGGCCATGATCCTGGTCAGTTGATCAACTGCAGCCTTAGTAGATGCATACACAGCATGTCTCAACATTCCAACAGTAGAAGCGATACTGGATAAATTGACCACACTTCCCCAACACCTTTGTCCACCATCCGCTTAGTTATCACCTGCATACAGTGGAAGATAGATGACATCACACACGACACATCGTTGTGTATTAACGTGTTTTCCATCTTTTTTACCAAACAAATCTCTTTACACCAAACCGATTATTCAGAATGAAACAATAATATAATGATATTATGTATTAACGTACCTGCGAGACATTAAATAATGCCTTAAAATTTACGTTCATCATCCTGAAAAAGTAGAGGAAGAGAGAGAGTACATTTAAAAATAATTATGATGTTTGAACCAATTTCTCCATTAAATCATGCCATCTGGGATTTGAATAAGTAACATAAGAAACTGGGCTAGCTAAATGTTTTCACTAGATCTGTAACTAAATGAAATATAATTCAAAAACTAGATGTGGGTGTTCCTCGGAACACTTGTGTCGCCTGCATTTAAGCATGTTTGATGAAAGAATTGACTAGAAAATCGATCTTTTGACAAATTATTGATAAAGCATAATCTATTTTGTGAGGTACAAAATAACACCAAATCACACACACACACACACACACACACATATATATATATATATTTTTTTTTTTTTTGGGGGGGGGGGGGGGAATAAAATATTAAAAGTGCAAATGTAAAATTTTCCCGAGCACTTTGATATATTTAGAGGTGTCAGAATGACATGAATTCAAAACATTAACTGTAAGAAAAATTATGACGTCATTAAGCACTTATGACGTTAATTATATATATGTTGCAAGTTTGTAGTCATCATTATCATTATTGAGTTATCATTCTTGTGTACTGCACTCAGACCAATGAGATCTATCTACTATAAATGTTTAAGGCAACACTTCAAATACTTTACAAGTTATGCACCACACAAGAATTAAATCCAAAAAAATAAACAAAGGGAAATAACTCCAAAAATACAACAGTTATCATTCTTGCACAATGCACTCCATGAGATCTTTCCACCTGTGAGGTTTCAAAGTAATACCTCAAATACTTTTCGTGTTATGCTCCAGACAAAAATGAAGTCTGAGTATCAACAAAGGGCAATAACTCAAGGAAAAAGAGAAACAGAGTTACCATTCATGTGCACTGCACTCAGACCATTGAGATCTATGAAGTTTCAAGTCAACACCTCAAATACGTTTCGAGTTATGCCCCAGACAAAAATTAAAAAAAAAGGGAAACTTATGCACTGCACTACAAATCCATGAGATCTTTCCATCTATGAAGTTTCAAAGCAATATCTCAAATACTTTTTATGTTATGCTCCTGACAAAAATAAAGACTGAGAATCAACAAAGGACAATAACTCAGAAAATATGAAAGTCATGGTTATCATTCTTGTGCACTGCACTCTGCCTCAATGTGATCTATCCATGTTTTAAGTTTCAAGGTGATACCTCAAATACTTTTTGAGTTATGGTCCGGACAAAAATAAAATCTCAGAATCAACAAAGGGTAATAACTCAGAAAATACGAAAGTCAGAGTTATCATTCTTGTGCACTGCACTCCACCTCAATGTGATCTATCCATGTTTTAAGTTTCAAGGTGATACCTCAAATACTTTTCGAGTTATGGTCCGGACAAAAATAAAATCTCAGAATCAACAAAGGGTAATAACTCAGAAAATACGAAAGTCAGAGTTATCATTCTTGTGCACTGCACTCCACCTCAATGTGATCTATCCATGTTTTAAGTTTCAAGGTGATACCTCAAATACTTTTCGAGTTATGCTCCGGACAAGAAAGTGTGACGCCGACGACGCCGACGACGACGCCGACGACGACGACGACGGACAAAGTGATCCCTATGTGTCTGCCATGCTATGCAGGCGACACAACAAATTAAACCACTTGCCTCTAACGTCTTCCCTAAATACGTGCACCTCAAAATAAATAAAAAAATGTTATGACATAATCAGTTCCGAATTTGCTTTTATTATTCTTTATTCTCTTTTATTATTGAAAGAAATGAAAAGTTATATACTGTGTGTTCACATCTAAATAGCACATGAAACATTCTGAAATCAAACTCCAGATATTTACTCATCCAGTTCTTCTTCTGTCACATCCAGAAACCTGGTACCTTTACCAACACCAGCATTGTTGATTAGGAGATCAATTTCACCAATGTCTGCCAGCACCTCTCTCGTCTTCTTCCAGTCCCCAATATCACACAGCACTGTATGGATAGCAGGTACCTGCCAAAGAAATTGGTCACGAGATGCATATTTACTTTGCGGCTTGTACTTTAGACAACATGCACCTGTATAAAAACATTCTATTAGGCTAGCCATTCCACGGTGGTCACTGTATAGAAAGCATATACATTGTATTTCCATAAGAAGTTAGATATTGCACAAAAGCCATACTATTAATTGTATATACCTGTATAAGAAATGTGCATTTCGGATAGGCAGTGCACAGCTGTCACTCTATTGATGACTCTGCATTAGAAATAGGCAAACTGGTTAGATATTCACAGTAATCACATTAATGATTGCAGAAATTTGCGTAAGTAACTTTCTACTTTTTTTTAGACATTGCCCAGCTATCTCAGTATCAATAACAGGTTTCAACATATCTGGCAATTAGGTTAGCCATTGTGCAACAGTCTCAGTATTGTAGCGGGCACTTGCATAAGAAACCAGCTACTAGGAGGGGAACCCTTACATTTTCTCATCATCTTATAAATAACAAAGAATTGTTATCACAGAAAAAAATACGGAAATTATCGGTTAAACAGTGTTACAGTATGAATAGCAGAAACATCTACAGAAATACAAATTTGTTCCCTTTGCATACAGACGATGATATTGTACCTTTAAACCTGGAACAAAATACTGTAACGTACAATAATACGGAGTCATTAAGCAAAATATTGTGACAATTACACATTCGTACTTTCAGAACTTTGATTAGTTTTATTAATGACATATGTTTTATTGTTGCTGTAAGCGGTAGACAGGAAGGTCAAAACAAATCTACAGAAACTGGAGATAAATAATGATGAACAGGTTACTTTTGAATTAATATCAATTCGATTATTTCAATAGATTTGTTTAGTTATTTATTTAATGATATTAAGATACAGTATATTAGAATTATTACGGAAACAACACATACACTTGGCTTTCCGTTCGTCAATGCCGTATCTTGACGACAAGGATATTAAATCATAGAAAAGTTTAGACATTTCCCAGAAGCCTATAAATAGCGCGGTTCCTATTAAATTTGCCATTCTGTTCTTAGTCGTGGAAGAGAGAACATACCCAGTGAAAAGAACTAAGCCTTTGATTGTACGGTAAAAACGTATAATATATTTTCCGAGTAATGTCAGCACAGAGTGGACTTGTTCCATCCTGGTAGTCGCTGTTGCTGATCTTGAAAAGTAATATATCAAAAGCGTAACTATCGTGGCTGAGTTATTAAGCTGGTGGCTATCTGGTGATGATTGCGAAACATATACCTTATTATATATAGCTGAGCAACTCTTGCTCATCTATAGGTTCTTGTTGGGATTTAAGCAAGGTGAACGGTACAGAAAGGAAGCCGATCTAGTCACATATAAGGTCGGGCATCGCTATAGGGTTCGGCAACGTAAATTACCGATATAGCATCAAACCTAGATCATAGTTACTTTTGTGTATATATTATATCTTTTGTCTCATAATCAAAGGACAAGTTCGTCATCAAGGAAAATTCAATATATATCAACTAATTTCTCTTAATTATTGTCCGTCCAATCATTTCATAATCATTTGAATCAAATGGTCGAGATATGCCCGAGGAAAATTATATGTGTATATTAAAAATAGGTTGATTTTTATGTTTGATCATCGTCTACTTGCTCAGCTAGATAGCGGAGAGGAATTTTTATCATTTTTCTGAGCATATTCACGTTAAAATATATTCAATAAACTCACCTCTTGTTTAAGACTCTCCAAGTCTGCAAGAGTTCTGCTGAGTGCCACAGTATCAGCTCCAAGTTCTACAAGTCTTTTGGAGATGGCCCGTCCAATACCTGGTAAAATTACATCTAATTTATTACATGATATAGTATAATATAGTATAATAGAGAATTAAGGATTTTAAAGATTTTACGGCGTTCGGTTTTGCATCATTCTATGCACGGTGCTACATCATTCTATTCACGGTACTATGTTTTCCCGGGTGTGTAGAGTAGCTTGGGAGGCCTAACACTCTATCCTTTAACTATTCCCCGCGCATGGTCAACATATTCAGAAAATGATTGTTAGCCATAATTATAAAAGAAAAAATAAGGAAGAGAAGTGTTTTGCAACATCGCCATTTGTCCTGGCTATGCCTGTCTTTTATCCAAACTCATTCTCTGTTTCTAAATTTATATTAACAAATCTGTAGAAAGAATTTCCTTCAAAATAGTTTCAATCGATAATAATTATAACAATATATAATATATATACAATATATATAATAATATAATATGAAAATAAAACATACGTATCGATTTCAAAAATGATGACGATGAGCTCTAAAAATCAAAGACAAAGACGCTTCGACACAGACAAAGGTCTCTTCTATCACGACAATCATAATTTGTCTGAGGTGATCAAGTTTAAAAAAAAATCTTAAATCACACAGTGCATAAGTACTTTCCTTGCCTATTTTTTTAAATATTCTATCATTGAAAGCTCGGTAACGTCTCACTAATAACTACTTCCCCTATTGATATTTTGACAGTATCTATTCATACTAAGCACATGTTCTATCCTTTCGTCCAATCAGGTGTTGATATTCGTCTATAAGCACCGTGGTCTATGCGTAGGTTAGTTCATAGTTGCCCTTAACTACACGACATAATCATGTAGTTAATATCAACTATGAGCTAACCTATACATGTCTAATACTTCTGTACAAAAGTGTGGTATTATGAAGTCTTTTGTAGCTTGAAGAGATGTCATTTTTTTTTCGTACGTTTTCGCCAATTATCGACGTTTTCGGACAGCCGCGCCCGTTACCGGCAAAATCCGAACATTAACGAGTCCCAACATTGTAGTAAGAAAATACGCAAATAGTTACATTTTCTGCTTGGCGAATAGAAAAACAAAGTGCCGTAGACGTCATATTATTACACGGTGCATCAGCGCCTTGTATTTATATATGGTTTAAAATGTTTACAGTGGATGAACACGTGAACTATTGCTTCCTGCATTGTCTCAGGTGTGGAATGCTCAATAGTGGAACCAATATTCAAATCAAGTCTTTTCGCCCAATAATGTTCGAACAAACAAATTAATTGGTCATCTTGCAGTTTTGATTGCTGTAATCTCCACGTCTCCTGTTGTTCTATGACATGTCTCACATTGCTGTTGTCTCACTCTTCATAGATATGGCTCATATTGTTGCTAGTTTTTCACATCTGTTCCATTAGCAATGGCCTCAGTTATCTTGCTTTTCTAACTCTGTTCCATTTGTTTGCTCATTAACTGTGTGTTGCTCACACTGTTTATTAGATATGGGCATCATGTTAATCTTGTTGCTGTTGTCTCAACATCGCCTGATGTACCATTTGTTCCAACTTCAGTTTGTATTGTGCAATACGGACTTCTTGTTGTCTCCTCTCAATGCATTGTTGTCCGATCATCACCATCAATTTGTTGACAAACAATTCGCGATCATGACCAACACGCCCAATACAGCCAATCAGATGCTGTATTTCTTCCAAGGTTGTGCAGTGAGAATATGACAAGCTGCATGATGCAGTGCGCTTTTATAGCCTTGTGGCGGATTGATCTACTTTCTATCGAGTGTTATCGCACACCAATCAGAGAACGTTAAATTTCCATCCAATGAAAACAGACGCGAATGTTAACACACCAATTAGAATGGTTGTTACATTTTAAACCAAATAATTTAAGCCGCATTGTATTTGTGATGACTTTCCTTAAAAAAAAAAGATTTTTTGTAACTTTTTATTTTACTTTTGTAACTTGTTTATTGCGTAACCTTTTTATTGTGCACCTTTTTCATATTTTGTATCTTTAAAAAGAAAACAACATAGGATCATATTTTGTTGAAAAAAATGATAAAAGGGTATTTCAAAAAAAGAAAAAGGGGTAGAAACAACATAGTTTGACAATTGAGATATATTCTCGTTCGAGCATATTGGTTGGCCCTGAAAAGGGCCGTTGTTTTAGAAGTGCTTTTTTTTATTTGTGGTGCATACCATAAGTTGTACACCTCCATCCCGTCACATAGTTCGTCATCCACCCTGCAAGATAATGCAACTGACAACGGATTAAATTCTTGTCACCTATGAAATCCAGGCTGACGCACCAACTCTGTTATAGTAGGGTAGACGGAACATCTTCAAAGGTATCTGGCAGGTAATTAGGGAGATTCCCCTTTCTATAAGAGTAAGATAATGATCATACACCTCAACTCGGTCGTGATGGGTTCGCTCTCTATCCTCCATCGGACTTTCGAGAAAATTTAGCAAGTGGGTAAATCATGTTTCACTTATAATAATGATATCTAAGTCTAATACTTGTTTATGATCGATTGACATTTTATTGAGTGTGGCACCATCAGAGAATGTTTTTCACAGAAATGGCAGTGACCTTGACATGAAGTTGATTGGTGATGTACAATGATGCAAAAGGTAACTAATACAATTGTCATAGGATACTTTTATTGTGTTCAACAACAACATGTGTCATACAGCAACAGTGAACATTATTAAAAACACATTTTTTTAGTCTAGTGTTCAATTGTCAAATTTCACTTTTTCGCTTCTTAGCTGGTCGTTTACACTTCGTACTGCTTGTTGATGGGTGAGCCTCAGGTAATACGATGCATATGTTTACACTTCCCTTACATTTATTGGGTTTCATGATAGGTTTCTCCAACTCGGATACAGCTTCTAGTAACTCTTCATCACTGTCTGTCTGTAGCACTGTCTCGACCACTGTAGCTCAATAGAACGAACGATGCAGCCTGGAAGAAGCGATGAAATTTGATGAGACAATCTGCAAAATTCCCTCAAAGCCAAGACGCCAAAAACAGTTAGACATCATTCCAAAACAGCCTTGTGGTAAAGAATAATACAAGAAGATGCCCACCTTTATCCAGACTATGTGATCAAAGTGTTGCCACAATTTGAGAAAACGGAAGTGTTGTTCAATCACTCATCTCTTACAGAGAAAAGCAAAGTGATTCACATTTATCATCATGATAGGCATTATGACTGCATTACATCGATCCAAAGGTTTCCTTGGATACAGCTTCTTCTGCGAACACCGTAACTACGCCTACAGCAACAGAGAAGCCCATATGTACAAAAACATTAATTTTGTCTGTGTTACGCCTCAACTTTATGTCAAAAGGAAAGGATTCTTTCTATGTGGTCAGTGTGGTAGAACATTCCACAGCCAGAAATTTTTTGATCAGCACAAAGCGAAACAAGGAAAGTATCTGCAAAAACATCTATGAAAGTGTATTGAATTGCACGACTGTGGTCAAATGGTTGTGGGCATAAAGAAGGACCATCTCTGTCCCAAGACTGAGAAATGCAGGTATTGCAAGAAAGTCGTGGATGCAGGACACAAGTGTTAAATCCTCATGTACAAAGAACCAGAGAACGACCTAAGTCACCGACTTACCTTTCCAAGACTCGGAGTGTCGATTTGATTTTTGTGAACATATACCAAGCTTTTGTGTTGCTCAGCGTGCTTTTGGAGACTTTACAGCTTAACTCGACCACAACTCGACCACAGATATAATCCAAACTCATTTATTAAAATCAGTAAGAATATGAAGTCAAGCTATTCCTAGCAAAGGCTCTAAAACACGAATGAACAAGTTTTAACATGTTTATACGAGTCCCTCTTTTTTAGGGGTCTGTGAGTTACCCGTGAATAAACCTTTAGAAAAGTGGTCGCATAATTTAATGATTCTATCTTAAGATAAACACGGATCCCTAAACCTTTTGAAATGGCAAGGAAGAACCTGGATTAGAAAGTCCATGATACTTTAAAACCGGAAATCATTTTTCATTAGTGTGAACTTCGGGGGTATAAAAAAAACATATCAAAATCGTATCAGTCATACAAGTTTTGACACTCAGACTCATGGAATTTAACAATGTGGAGCTCAGACACAAAAGAAGGTTCAGAAACTGCCTCCTTAAGCATTGATTGATGGTCAGGAATTTGTTTTTCAACATCCATTTACATGTATTGTCAGCGGACCAACTTCATGCGGAAAAACTTACTTCGTATCACAACTTTTAAAGAGGGCTTACGAAAAAATACGACCTGCTCCACAGCGTATTATCTGGTTATACAAGAGATGACAACCGTTATATAACGAAATACATGTTCAAAGAAACATTTTTCCGGAAGTAGAATTTAAGAAGGAGGTGCCATTGAAATTAGAAAAAGATGAGTTTTTGGATCTGAGAGTAAGAAATGTGATCTTATTGGATGACATGTCTACGGAAGCGGTGAAGATCCAAAGAGTGACCGATTTATTCACAGAAGGTAGCCACCACCGAAATCTGTCAGTCATCACTCTCAACCAAAATCTCTATTTCAGCAAAGATCCTACCCAGAGACGAAATTGCCATTATTTAGTGTTGTTTAACAATCCCATAGACAGGCAACAAGTTATGACCCTCGCCCGACAAATGTACCCTTGTAACCCCCTAGAACTGTTTAGACCTTTTGAAGAGGCTGTTAGTCATCTTTACGGCTATCTACTGGTAGACTTAAAGCCACTTACACAAACCTCACTGCGCATGCGAACAAATATTAAAGAATTTATAAGGGAGACCGATTGTAGAATGGAATCATCATATGACATAAAGAGACATGATACTGTACTAGGCAAGATTTTCTAAAACACCATGATTTCTTGCGACGACTGTGGTTCGATGTTCTCAGACATTGGTAACTTATAAAAACATATCAGGGCATGGTGTCCTGCGGCGTTGAAAAGAAAAGCTGAAAATAGTGAAGAAGAGCCTGAAAGTAAAGTAGGCCGTCCACATTGTATTATCTGGGATGATGATGATGATTCTGACGATAAAAGTTCTGATGATGAACAAGACTATATGGAAGACATTTCGAACCTTTAGCCCCAAAAACTGGTGCGAAAACGGAAACAATTTGGGATGAAAAATACTACGAATATAGAAATGAAGGATTCTCAGAACAGAAAGCCCATCCAAAAGCCTACGAGTTTGTCTTTGAAGACGATAAAAAAGAATGTATGCGATTGTATACGGAATTTTTTAAAACAGCGGCTCAACTAGAAGGAATCGTTCATCAGAAAATTCTTCAAGAAATTTTGGATTCAGACAATGAAAAGAAAGTGTTCAAACCAGCATTGAGTATTAAGTACAATAATTGGTTCGATGAAGTCATTGGTCACGGAGAGATAGATTCGGAATCTAGTGACGACGATGAATAAGTCTATAAGGGAAGGAGACTAATAGACATAAATAAAAACAATGAATGTAGACAGATGGTCACAACATTTTCGCCTCATGGCAGAAGGTGAACTACGTCCTTATCACAAAGGACACTACGTGGTAGAAAAAAATACAAACTGGTGGCACGTCTAAAGAACCGACTATTCAATTTGTTACCCCTGTGGCACAAGCTGTCGAACCAGTCAAATCAGAACTCAGTAAACAAGACTCTCCACCAAAGGAAAGAGGGACAACTTCTTTGAAACGTCAGAATACGAGTTCTTCTGCAAAATCAAATAAAAGATTTCGACCACCAGGAATTCTGGCCAATTCAACGTTCTATGTATAAGACTATGGACAAAATAATTGTTAAACAGAAACTTTGTGTGTATATGACAAGAAATAACGTTTGAAGAATTGTATCTGCGAAAAGTTCAAAATAAAATGAGTAACAGATTAAAATGTGTTTGTTTCCTTTGACAACGGGGTCCTCAAAGGTTCTATTAAACAGCCAACAGAAAAGCAAAACCATTCAGTGTGACAAGCAGTAATAAGTGTGTGTGTGTGTGTGTGTGTGTGTGTGTGTGTGTCTGAAACATTCAGCCTTAAAATCAGTAAGGTTTAACTTTTTAAAAGACCATTGTTCACATACCAGCTCTTTGAAAGTGCAGCTACAAAGGAGAAAGAGACACGTTGTCGCAAAATAGTGCCAGTCCAGAGTCATCTACAAATACCATTGTTCACACATTCTCTCCTTAAATAAATACCTTATTTGATCGATAGCTAAAAATAGAGCCTCTTTTGTCATCACAGGTGGTGTTTGGAAAACACATTTGCAATAGTGGTGAAATAGTCATTCGAAGGTAGGACGCTGAACCGAACACATCTTGGAGGTGGACTTTTTATTATTAACATTATTAAGTAGATACATATGTATTATTATTATTATCATAGAGTAGATATATATTACTTCTTATTATTTTTTTTTCAGTAGACATGATATCACTATTATTATCATTATTATGATTATTATTTACATGATTTTTATTATTATTATTGTTGTAGATATATAGCAGTAGTTGTAGAAAAATGTCTTTTAGGACACTGTCTGAGATCGAATAGAAGTGACCCTCAATTTCCCCGAGTAGATCTCAGATCAAGTATACAAGTCACCTCTGTATACTAAAAATGGCCGCCACGCATGCCCCATACAAACATAATTCTGAAATAAAAATGGCCGTCAACAAAATGGCCGCCACGCATGCGCAATACAAGCATAAGTTTGAAATAAAAATGGCCGTCTACAACATGGCCGCTACGCATGCTCCCTAGCCCCTTAATGCTTTTATGCAAATGATTTACTATAAATAATAACAAAGATGGCCACCAACCAAGAAAGGGGGTTCAAGTTTGTTTTGGTCCAAAGCGTCCCCTATACTACTGAGGTCGATAGCTTGATGTGATTATTAGTATGTTACAATGATTTGTTTTGGACTTCACATGGGTTATTGTAACAGTCTGAAATGTCCAAACGCTGCACATTTACTATCAAATTTATTTGCGAGCCAACTTTGCATCGAAACAAACTATTTTCGTGCGCATGGTTATGTAATAACGTGATAAAAACAGTTACATCATTCGATTACAGTTACATCAGCATAAAAAAATAAGTCCTATAATGTTTTCATGTCACAGGCGATTTTTGTAGCCTGTAAGTATTTATTTTTGACACAGCATTGATTTTCAGCATTTTCTAGTATCCTGAAGTTGTAGAGATATATACAATTGTTCGATCATATTTACACTATTGAGAGGTTATTCGGTTTTAAATCTGGGAGAACCTAGGTTGAAAACGTAGTTTTATAGTTGATGTGACTGACGTCACACACAGCTTAAAACTATTTAAGGCATGGATATCATTCTTTACAAATGGGAAGGATGTGAAGTGACAAAGACCAATAACTTTATCTTGTCCCATTTTCTTGCATTTCTATTAAAATTATTTCTGTCTGCAGCAAATTCATGAGGTATTAAAGGTATTAAGAGGATCACTACTAAGAACCACTATTCCTTATCCATTTTTGTTTAATTTGACAGAGACCAATAAATAAAATAATATATCTTACCTGCTTACCTGCTGTTTTAATTAGATTTAACTTCCCTGTTTTTTTCATCACTTATAAATTAATATAATCTCAATTCCCTTTTTTTAAAAATTAAAGGTTTTTAATTCACACATTTTAACTTTCGCTTCTGACAGTGCTCTCGGTGTTTTGATTCTTTCTTTTATGCACATACATAAATGGGTTTACATGATGCTTATTATAGTAAGAGATATATAAGTCTCTGTAATATATCATGTTGACTAATCAAATGTATGTAAACTTTGCAAGGTCTGCTGCTGTTCCTGCATAAAAGTCAAAATAAAAGGCATATGAAAGAAAAAGTAAATAAAAAAACAACAACTGGCAATTCGTTCGAATTGATATTGCACGGCAAGCACAACACTATTAGCTGTTACTGTTACGTGCCTGCTGTACATAAGAAACAGATAATAAGACTGGACTAACACGCACTTACATAAGAAACGGGCAATTGCGGTGGAAATTGCACTGCAGGCACAGTATCTATCATATAGTGTGCTCAGATGTCTACATGAGAAACAGACAATTAAGTTAGTTTTTGCACAGCCGACACAGCATTATATAAAAAGCACATGCATAAAATACATGCAATTCTGTGTGACATGGCACAGCAGTGATAGCAGGTATCTGCATCTAGACAATTAGTTTGGACATTGCAATCACAGTATTGATAGCAAGTAGCTGTAAAAGAAACAATCTATCAAGTTAAACATTGCAGATAGAGTATTGGCATCTGGTACTTGCACAGGAAACAGTCTATCAAAATATTGCACTGCAGGTACAATATCGACACCTGGTACCTGCATATAAAGAAACAGTCTATCAAAATATTGCACTGCAGGTACAGTATCGACATCTGGTACCTGCATAAGAAACAGTCTATCAAAATATTGCACTGCAGGTACAGTATCGACACCTGGTACCTGCATAAGAAACAGTTTATCAAAATATTGCACTGCAGATACAGTATCGACACCTGGTACCTGCATATAAAGAAACAGTCTATCAAAATATTGCACTGCAGGTACAGTATCGACACCTGGTACCTGCATAAGAAACAGTCTATCAAAATATTGCACTGCAGATACAGTATCGACACCTGGTACCTGCATATAAAGAAACAGTCTATCAAAATATTGCACTGCAGGTACAGTATCGACACCTGGTACCTGCATAAGAAACAGTCTATCAAAATATTGCACTGCAGATACAGTATCGACACCTGGTACCTGCATAAGAAACAGTCTATCAAAATATTGCACTGCAGGTACAGTATCGACATCTGGTACCTGCATAAGAGGCTAGCTAGTTTTCCACCTTTAGCAGATGTGGAAAATAATATCTGCATCTTATCAATAAGAAAGGATTTTTATTTCCTAACACAGAAAGGGATTATATTGTAAATCATGACCATATGCAGTATATCAGTCATTTGGAGACTACTTGAGATAAATATATAGAGCATAATATGCTACTTAAGTTTTACAGAAGAGGTTTGGAGAATTATAAATGACGAGGCTCTGCCGAGTCTGATAAACTTTATATCAAAACACAGTAGCATACTATTCTATTTTTCTTACATATAGAAGATTCTTCTTGTCTTACACAAACGAAACAGTCGAAAATATGTGTATATTATGCAAATTACGACTGTGTGTGTAATGATGGGCAGAACAAAAACCGGTGTTAACACAAAAAAGTTTTATATTTTTTACTATTTATTTCTCAATAGTGTACGAATACAATTTGTTTATTTACATTTTACCAGTAAAATGAACCCTTTCATTAATTTACATAGTGAAATAAACATAACATTTGCAAACTCTACACACATATCTATGTAGAGAGATAGACTCTTTGTTCTAAAAATAACAGAATGATCAAGGCTAAATTTATTGATAGGCAAGTGTTATCAGTCTTTGTTGCAGTAGATGTAAGATAAAGTGTTGTCACACTGTAGTCATGACAGTCTCATTTTTCTGACACAAGGCCAACCAGTCCTATCAGACAGCAACAAATACCATTTTAACAATTTTGCTATGTAGCGGTCAAGGACCAAACCTCCCAACGTTCAAACCACTAGCTGGCACTGAAACCGCATATCCCCGTCCCTTCGATCTTTTTCTCTTATATTACATATATTGGGTAAAGAACGGAATCCGAAATCTCGTGATTACGGAGGCCGTAAATTTGCTAACATTTAATCGAACGATGTCGGATTCCGTTCCATACCATGTTTCAATATCTTCCATTGAAAGCCAGAAGGGGCTATCAGCATATGTAAAAAGAAGGCTGATAGCCCCTTCTGGCTTTCAATGGACGATATATATAGTTAAAGTAGAAAAGACGGGACGGGGTATGCGATTCTAGTGTTTGTGTCTCTAACCATTCGGTCACGAGGGACAGTACAGATACATGTAATATAATCCACAGCCAATTCCATCCGTCAGTTTCCATTCATTTTGTATGGAGAGTTGGTGTAATCAGCGGCCGTGGGTGAACCGACGGTGATAATTCACAAGCATACTTAAAAACCGGATTACTATTCTATACTGACTTTAGCCAAGGTTATCTATATCGTACAAACGCTTTGGGTTGTAACTACATGTCAGATTGCTGTGTGCATATTAATCTTATGTAAGACATTGCACGATAGGCGAAATATGGATGACATGTACATGTATATGCCATACAAACCATGATAAGAGTCTAAGTCAAGCTAGCATGCGTTAAATTGTATGGCCCACCAGTGTACCTCTGTACTTATAAGTTCAGCCTGTACCCTTCATACACAGTATGTCGCTCATTAACTGAAATACTGTCAATGTTTCAATATACTCCCTGGCAAAAACACCAAACATCCAAGCTTAATAACATTGTACAGTATTGACAGTAAGTATGTGAAAGAAACAATTCAGTTACCCCTTTACTTCATTTTGACTTGTATTGACGTCACGCAAGCAGAGTTGACTCTGACGAGATAGCTCTCCTCAGTTTACTCATACAAAATTCAATTGTAACTCAGATTCTACACAGTCTGCATGACAGAATTCATAAATACATAGAGTTCGGCGATTTATTATTCATTAAGTCATAAATGTGCGTAGGAATTCTCATGAGGTAAAGAGTTATAAACTGTCACAGTTTGATATTAATAGAAACACGTGTTGTAAAAATACATTTACAATGAAAATATAGGTATACTATAAACATAAAAATTATGTATGTAACACTTACATTAATACTAAATCATGAAACAACCCTCGCCACCTGTTTAAGACTCTCCAAGTCAGCAAAAGTTCCACTGCATGAGTGCCACAGGATCAGCGACAAGTTCTACAGGTCTTTTGGAGATGGCTCCTCAATTACAATGATTTATTACATTAACATACTTTAAGTAAAAAAACTGACTTATAGTTTAGTCTGTGATTGTAGTCTCATTTGAGAGATAAAAATAGAGGATTGCAATTCACGTTTGTGGGTGGTAGCATATGTTAATTTCCTGTCATTAGTAATTCGGTACGTTCAAGCCTCTTCCTATAGACAAACATTCGCTTTCTGGCAAAGCGAAATCATATTGAAGAGTTCAAACATCGTTTCTATGCTTCTCAACATGTAAAATGTGTACCTGATTTACTGATTGATCAGTGTATTTAGCTCCGAGTTAAAACTAGTTTAAACATTTAGATGTTATGTTTGGAAATGAAAATGACTAAGTACATATTATTGAAGATGATATTTAAGTATAATCATATCTATGTAAGCATAAAGCATGATTAGACTAGGTTCAGTAACTATATATTCAGTAGGTGCACTTACTTGCAAAAGCTAGACATACGCTATAGAGCGTGCGCATCCAATTAAAAAAGGGATAAGTTCTTTGCCATGAATTAAAGGCATTTCTAACTACCTGTTAGTACTGCTTGTTTATCTGACCCATAATGTGCATGGAAAAAGTCAAGATGCCTCTACGATTTTATAAGTATTTCACCATTTCACGAATAGTTTGTTTTACATGTATTGTAATACATACCTTTACCTGCCCCAGTCACAAGAGCACGTTTTCCTTTAAAGTGTATTTCCATCACTGCAGAAAGGATGCTTTTTAAATTTCGACACCTTAAATCGAGCTCATGATCTAGTCAAAGACCTAGATAAAATCAAGCTAGCAGTCAATAACGATGTACCGGAAATAATTACGTCCCTTGAATTGACAATGTTTATTCTACGGGACCAAACAGAAAAAATGACGGGAAAACGATTATTGCGTTATAAAATATTTCTTGGTGGGAGGTTTAAAATAAAGAAGTTAAGATGAAAAATTTGCAAATTTATTATCAATAATGATAATAATACATGTATCATAATTTAATATCTTACAAGCACTTTCGTAATATTTTTACAACTTAAAGGAAATACATATAATTCTTGTTCAACCAATACGTTATAGCAGAGGGTATTATAAACTCTATAGCTATCGCTATAATAGAGGTTTAAAACAGGTTCATATGTCTTCTACTTATCAAAAGAATAAGTGTCACAATCCCTATGGGACACGGCGTGTACCTTCTTTCAGAAAATAATTCAATTTTGTCCCACCATTACGTAATTGCGCAGCATATTGCATATAGCCTTTCCCAAAATAGGGATATATCATAGGTATATATGTAGCCTACTAAGATGGGCTATTCAGTGATATCAAAGAATAAGTGTCACAATCCCTATGGGACACGGTGTGGGCTGTTACATATGTACCTTCTTTCAGAAAATAATTCAATTTTGTCCCACCATTACGTAATTTCGCAGCATATTGCATATAGCCTTCCCCTAGATAGGGATATAACATAGATTCATATGTTGTCTACTTAGATGAGGCTATTCAGTGATATCAAAGAATAAGTGTCACAATCTCTATGGGACACGATGTGGGCTGTTTCATATGTACCTTCTTTCAGAAAATAATTCAATTTAGTCCCACCATTACGTAATTTCGCAGCATATTGCATATAGCCTTCCCCAAGATAGGGATATAGTATAGGTTCATATGTTGTCTACTTAGATGAGGCTATTCAGTGATATCAAAGAATAAGTGTCACAATCCCTATGGGACACGGTGTGGGCTGTTACAAATGTACCTTCTTTCAGAAAATAATTCAATTTAGTCCCACCATTACGTAATTTCGCAGCATATTGCATATAGCCTTCCCCAAGATAGGGATATAACATAGGTTCATATGTTGTCTACTTAGATGAGGCTATTCAGTGATATCAAAGAATAAGTGTCACAATCCCTATGGGACACGGTGTGGGCTTTTACAAATGTACCTGCTTCCAGAAAATAATTCAATTTTGTCCCACCATTACGTAATTGTGCAGCATATTGCATATAGCCTTCCCCAAGATAGGAATATATCATAGGTTTATATGTTGTCTACTTAGATGATGCTATTCAGTGATAACAAAGAATAAGTGTTACAATCCCTATGAGACACTGTGCTGGCCGTTACAAATGTACGTCTAAATGCAAAAAATATTCCATATTTATCCCAGTATTATGTTTCTGCAGAGCGTATTAGATATAGCCTTCTCCAAGATAGGGATATAACATAGGTTCATATGTTGTCTTCTTAATGTGGCTATCCAGTGATCCCAATTATTAGGTGTCACAATCAGACTGGGACACAGTTTAGGCTCTTACAAATGCACTTCCACTTAGAAAATAATTTAATTTTTATTTCACCGTTACATTATTGTAGGCCGTATTGCATAAAGCTTTCCTTAAGGGTATAACGCAGAGATATATCAAGAAAAAGAATGAAATACTAGTACATGTATATGTTTTCTGAGCATCGTTATTAAAACCTTTTATATCTCTGTAAATGATCGGAAGCTAAAAGCATAATTTCCTAAACCATAGACAAATTTTACAACATTGAGGTTAGTCATAGAGCAGGGAATGATTACATAATTTAACAGCTGTCAAAGATATATTTCCTTCAGTAATGCCACTGAAAACCTGCGGACGAGTATTGAAACAATAATATTCTGTAAAATGAAAAAAATATTCACAACTGAAAACTGTCGGAACCCCTCTAAATATGCATTTTATGACGGAATAAATGATTTAAAATGTATTTCTGTCAAATATATATGTCCTCCGTAAGTCCGCTGAAAGTCTACTGGCAGCCTGAAACTAATAGGAATATGAATAAGAATTTTTTTATTATATATGAATAAAAAATGTTATATCCCTATCTTGGGGAAGGCTATATGCAATATGCTGCGCAATTACGTAATGGTGGGACAAAGTACAACTTTTTCCTGAAAAAAAGGTATATTTTTAACAGCCCACACCGTGTCCCATAGGGATTGTAACACTTATTCTTTAATATCACTGAATAGCCTCATCTAAGTAGACAACATATGAACCTATGATATATTCCTATCTTGGGGAAGGCTATATGCAATATGCTGCGCAATTACGTAATGGTGGGACAAAATTGAATTATTTTCTGAAAGAAGGTACATTTGTAACAGCCCACATCGTGTCTCATAGGGATTGTGACACTTATTCTTAGATATCACTGAATAGCCTCATCTAAGTAGACAACATATAAACCTATGTTATATCCCTATCTTGGGGAAGGCTTTATGCAATACGCTGCGCAATTATGTAACGGTGTGACGGAATCAATAGTCATCCGCTAAAACAGCATAGAAAAACAAGTTCTTTGATTTTTTCATCTTACAAACGATTGTGTAGCTTGTACGCATTTATTCTTGACACAGTGTTAATTTTTAAACATTTTTGCTCTATCTTAGCATATATTTGTGGTAGAGTTACATACAATCATTCGATCATACTGACCGTACTGAGGAGTTATTAAATGTAGAAATCGGGGTTCCAGAAATGTAGGTACTATAGTTGGTGTGACTGACGTCACACACAACTAAAAATAAAATAAAATGAAAATGTCTTATTCAAACTAGGCCAGATTGCCAATAACCCCCCCCCCCCCCCCCCCCCCCCACCCTCGCCAACAAACAATAATGCGTAAATTTGTAAAAATAAATATTCATGAGGTAAAGAGGTTGGAAACACAACTGATGACATTTCAAAACATGTGTTAAATTTCTATTGTATGCATTGCTGAACAGTGAACACTTTACAAGAGTGTTCTTTGTAAAATGTGTGTCATCTGCTGAAACATGATGGAAAAAGTGTGACGGCCAGACAGATGGACAGACAACAGAAAAGTGATTCCTGTGTCAACTTTGCTTATAGCTAGAGCTAGAGACCTCCAGTCAGGTGAGACAGATAGGGATTTTCTAGAATGTTTGACAGATTTTATATATTTCATCATTGGTAATCAAATGTATTGTCCGTTTCCTCAAGAATCAAATTTTTCAGCCCTATGGTAATGCAATCTTTTTTATTGATTTGAAGATGTTTTTGGAACTACATGCCCGACTGTTTACCTGCTCTGTTGACTGGTGTGCTATGTCCACAAAGGCTGCTCCATGTAACCATCTAGGATGGTTTTGTTTGGCTTCACCAGTAGATATCTCTTGATCCAGTGTATATGATACCTGACCTTAAACAGATTACAGTCTGCAATTACAGTCATTCATTTTGTTACACAGTGACACTGTGAACTTGAAAATATACTCAATGACACTGGATTTTGAGAAGACATCATTCTGTTTAATATTCCCTGGGTTTAAAATTTCATTGGCAGTATTTGTGTTGACAGTATTTGATTATTTGTGTCTGTAACACGTGCAATGTTTGTTTAAATATAAGATTATATATAACATTTATTTAATGTTTTTATCATATTAATTTTTCTCTTCTTCTTCTTCTTTGATAATGACTTGCAATCAGTATTGATTATTATGGCTATGTGTGGGGGTTAAATAAGAGACATTCTATTTAATCCATTCAAGAAAGCCTGACAATTTGAGTGAACCCTTAGTTATTCATAACAGGTGTTATGTTTGTATATATATATATATATATATATATATATATATATATATATCTTACCTTTGCAATGAGTCAACTTGTGGGCTTTTCATATTGGAACAGGAATTAATTCAGGAAACTGAGACAGGTCTGAGTATACTCTGACACTTCACTGGAGTCATAATATATAATAGAGGCAATAAGTACACTTTTAAATTAAAATTAGAACTTCCTAGCCCATGAGATAGCTCAAGCAGTATTTATACACTGAAGTTTGAAAAAAAAGTGACTGGTCTTTTGTAATGCGAGCAAAAGCAAATAAAAAGGTGGAATGGTAGGCATTTGATATTTTTAAGAATCATTGTTGTCCTCTGCTGGTAGTATTTTAATTTGAAACTTTGTTAGAGTAAGTATGAGTTATATTCCCATTTTGGTAATGGATACCCCATCCCATCCCCCTTCTGACAAACCACATCAATTCTGTTTTGGTATCAATTTTCCTTCAAGTTTCAAATTTAGTAAACATTAATTTTAAACCATAATTATCTTCCATTTAAGTTCAATCTTGCCCCATATTTTTTTTCAACTTACATATGAAAGATTTGTAATCATTTTGTGTGTGTGTGTGTGTGTGTTTCATTAGCAGTTGAGAATTTAAATAAAATACATGCATTGAATTTGAGAGTGTATTATCGATACTCCACCCATTCATTTAGCAAATTTCGTGGTGGAAATAGTGGCTTATCTTCATCTAAGGGGATTTCAAGCTTCAAAAGTTATTCAAAAAATATCTTACAAAATTAATGTTTAACTGTTTTTACATTGCATATACTAAATTATAACTTAATGGATGAAGATAGCCAGAATGTTGTTTAGCTTACCTCTGCAGAGAGGTGACGGTTTATTTTGCGGATTCACTGAGCGCGCCGGCTATTTCTAAGAATATCGTGGCCGCGCCGATAATTTACGAGATTTCCTTCATATACGCTTGAGTTTCTTATCTTTGGGTTTATATGGTGGCTGATTTCTGCCATTTCGTGTGGCGGGTTTCGGGGCGAGATTTCGCCGCGAAATGTCGAAATCTCGGGCCGAGATTTCGGGGCGAAAAGCCACACTCGCCCCGCCACACGAAACATAATATTTCGACTTTTCGCCCCGAAATCTCGCCCCGAAATTTCGACTTTTCGTGTTTTCGACTTTTCGCCCCGAAATCTCGCCCCGAGATTTCGACATTTCGCGGCGAAATCTCGCCCCGTCACACGAGAAATCAATATTTCGTCTTTTCGTCATTTCGCTTGGCGCCCCGCCAACCCGCCAGGCGAGAATTCAATATTTCGCATTTCGCCTTCCGATACGCATGCGCCGATAACACATGTTAGCGAAACAAATTAAAGAAATGTTTTCTTCTTTAAATGGAAATGTTTATGGTGATAGTATCCTTTATAAAACAGTTCAAATTACTACATCTTGTGTCCAGAGCTATTTATAAATGAACTATTAGATCTTGAGGTTGGGATGTGGACGAAGAACTAGTGAGAGTTGCATTTATAGCCTGATTGCGTTTCTCATCAATATAGAAAACCAAGCCATTGAGAAACGAAATGATTAAAACATTATTGAATCAAAGGGGATTACTGTAAAGATTTTATTTATGATTCTTTTTTTTTTTGTTGAAGATTTTAGTTTATACTGATTGCATACGTTGCACGTATTGCACGTTATATGTACATGTACATGTGTTACGAAATGTTTTTTGTGTCATGTCGACTCCAACCATACGTCACACGCAGATGTAAATATCAAACATGTTTTCTGATTCTCTTTCCCTCTCTCTCCACTCTTTCTTCCCTCTCTTTTTTTCTTCACCCCCTCTCTCTCTTTCGCTCGCTCTCTCTCTCTCTCTTACATACTCTCATGTTCTTTTCTTTCAAGTCGTTATATACTCATGTACTACATATTAAACTACGTTTCACAGATTAGACCGTTTGAAAAATTGTAAGCGAAAAGGGGGTTTATGGTGTTAAAAGTATGGGTATACCCAATATGATTTATATAATATGTAGGCATGGAAAAAAATACTTTACATATATTTATACCTTAACGGTTGACAGAAAGTGATTTAATTAGTGAATACTTCTTTGCTGGTTTTTCATACACGGAGATTATCGGAATATTGAATGGCGTTCATGGTGTTGAAATCAGGTAACTATCCCTTGTGAGTTTTCTTGGCATTTGTTTATAAAATTCGTGCAAAAAATAAATGGAATCATATTATTAATGCGCATTTATTAATATTCTTCAGACATAATTCTTCTCATCTTGAAATAATTTATATGAATTAAAGTAAGGATATAAAACAGAGTGGATTTGTTTATTGAATATGTATGTAGATTATAAGTATAACATTTTAGTTTACGGCAGTTGCACAGAGAGTTATTGTAATTGAGTACAATTGAGAGTAATTGAGGTCTGTTTTCGTTAATCTATCAAAGTATTGGTTGCCTGCAAGAACAGTTGTAGTTTTTTTTTCTTCAGATAAATCAAGCGCATTTGTATTTAATATTACAGTAAATGTAACAACAGTTTATCTATTTAATTTCCATAATGCATACATTTAGTAAGAATCACCAATCATGTATCACTGTGTGCATGATGGCATAATATTTGACTCGTAATGTATTAAATGTTATTTTCGAGTGAATAATTATTTATAAAAGAATTATTAAGGGGGTTAATTGGTACGTAAACAATTTTTTATTATTAGTTATGTTGCATTTCCTAATTAAATCTTAGAGGGGCGCAGTTTGGGCACTCGAGGATACATCTTGTCTGGCGTCAGATATTTTTGCATCTTGAATTCAATATTAACAATAGGGGCTAAAATTAAATGGTCCTTTACGATGTCAACTTAAACGTTCGAGTAATGTTGACCTTTTAGATCTATCTAGCACCTTGATTACAAGAAATAACCCATAAAATCGCTTACCGCGCAGTAGTTTCAATATGGTGTCACACCACTACTTTTTGTCCCTATATAATCTATAGTAACTTGGCCGACTTTCGAGGCCTGTTCCTACTTTCCAAATGTTCGTTGGAATATTTCTGGTCTAGTTTCATGTAGACCATTCTTAAATCAACAGATTTAGGCACAAAACAATATATCATTAAGGAATTGGCGTTTCACAAATTTCACATTTCCCGGCTACCTGTCAACATTTCCAAAACAAACATGACCTCTGAGCCGCATTACCTCTTCAGCTCTCCCAACATCCTGTAGGAAAGTAATCCCTTAATACAACTATTAAATGCAAGTTGTTGGTCAAAAATACATGTATCTCACCACACAGGCTAAATGCGTGCAGTTATTCAGTGTTTTCTGGGGAAAATATGACTTTGATGTCCACCCTTTCATTTTTCATTAGGTACTACTTCAGCACCCTACGACCCGGAAGTACTTTGATAGTGGTGTGACACCATATTAGAATTAACTGGACATTGGAAAGCGTCTGCGCCTGCAAAAGGTGTCTGCGCATGCGTACCGGAAGGCGAAATGCGAAATATTGAATCCTCGCCTGGCGGGTTGGCGGGGCGCCAAGCGAAATGACGAAAAGACGAAATATTGATTTCTCGTGTGACGGGGCGAGATTTCGCCGCGAAATGTCGAAATCTCGGGGCGAGATTTCGGGGCGAAATGACGAAAACACGAAAAGTCGAAATTTCGGGGCGAGATTTCGGGGCGAAAAGTCGAAATAATATGTTTCGCGTGGCGGGGCGAGATTTCGTGTTTTCGCTGCGAAATCTCGCCCCGAAACCCGCCACACGAAATGACAGAAATCAGCCACCATAGGTTTAGGTTTTTGATCTAGTTAAACGCGAGTCCTGGTCTAATCAGTAGAAGCTTTAACTGTCCGAGATAATATATTAGAAATATAAAAATCAAAGCGCTGATAGTGGTGTTTGATTATTAAAGGCTATAATAATAGATTGTTGTTATGTGTTGACACAAAACATTTTTAATCTTATAATGTCGGTAAACAGCTTTCACCTAATGTTCTCCATATTGTATAAAATCTACAAAACTAAAGATTCTTATAGCAGTGTGTGGCGGTGATATTGTTTTTGACCCGAACGACTCAACCGTTAAGCCTTCGCCCAGGCAGAACGTGTGAATGATATTCCGGCGGAAGTGTTTATGATGTCTTTTGAAAAACTTTCTAAAGTATAGAAATATGATTTATTGACAGCAGCTAGTCCAAGAACTTATAACGGGGGGGGGGGGGGGGGGGGGGGGGGCAATTTAGCAACCGCAGCTGGACCAAAGATCCTTGCATCAACATATCAGTTAATTTGTCGGGACGTTGGTTCTAACCTTAATGCTAGGACCCTATTTTCCTTAACAATGTGTTAAACGTGCGTGCAATAAGGTGTCAATTACTTGTGCTGGAAACTTACAGCTAGAAACATACAAAAATACCGATGTAAATTTAACTCGGGCTATATAATAGCCAATGCTTTCATACATAAGATGAAACAATGTATATATAAATAAGATAATGTTGAAAAAGCAAAAGTCATGTTATTTGAAAATGGGAGGGCATCTAATATTGACCTAAATATATATGATACCGGTGTAGAAGTAGATCATTCTTTTAAATATCTTGGCATGAATCTGTTTAAAAAAGGAAACTTTAATAGGTCTCAAAAACGTATTTCACAGTACGCGAGAAACTCATTAAAAAGATTATATCAAATTCTTGAAAAAGTTAAATTACATATTAATTAAAAACTTAAATTATTCGATATTTTAGTGTGTTCAATAATCAATATCTGTTCTGAAATATGGGGTGTGCATCCTGCAACAGATATTGAAATGATACATGTCAAATTTCTTCGTTATGTTCTTGGTGTTAAAATAATCTACAAATTTATCCGCATTATATGGCGAACTCGGACAAGTGCCATTGTCTGTCTGTAGAAAAATAAACATGATCAAAAACTGGAAAAAATATAACTTCAGCCCACAGTAGCTTAGTAAAAACAGATGT
Organism: Solen grandis; assembly: GCA_021229015.1. NCBI lineage: Eukaryota > Metazoa > Mollusca > Bivalvia > Adapedonta > Solenidae > Solen > Solen grandis. Next base: position 38,185,740 of record CM037778.1, read on the forward strand.
ACTTTAAAATAAAAGTAGATGATTTTAATGCGAATACCTATAAAAATTGGGTAACTCAAGTAAAAAGTATTTTAAATGAACATGGATTTGGTAATATATGGTTAAGCCAAAGTATTGATAATCATACATTTGAAATAATAAGAAAGAGGATCATTGATGTATACCACCAGCACGGATATTCTCAAATAAATAATTCTACAAGACTCCTAACGTACTCATTATTCAAACATACACCTGACAGGGAAAAATACCTAGCTATAATTCTTGATAAAACAATTTCGATTGGCACTTACAAGGTTTTAAATACCATCTCACAGTTTAACAATAGAGACAGGGAGACATACTAACCTAGAAGCATATGAAAGAATCTGTCCTATCTGCAACCTAAATCAAGTAGAATCGGAATATCATTTTCTTCTTGTCTGTCCAAGATACAGAGAACTTAGACGCTCCTTTTTTACCAACCGTACTTTTATCATTGGCCAATCATAAATACTTTTAAGCTCCAAGTAAATGAAAACTTAAAATCGCATTGAAAAATATTTATATTTCGCCAGTAAGTTAAGACAAACTTACCTGTAATGTATTGATGCACAATGTACTTTTTTCACGAAAATTGCTGAACTTTTTTTTTCATATAAATATGAATATTATATTATTCGGTTTCTAAAAGTAAATAATAATAAATATATGAAAATTACTAAGTCCTTTTTGCCACTAATAATGTTGAATTCTGTATCCCTCCAGTTCGTTGATTACGTTTTTATATCTCTTTTTGCTGACTGTTGATCAGTTAATAAATAATATATATTCTATGATGAGGATATTTCAAACCAAAGTTTCTATATTGCTCCTGTTAAATGTTAAATATGTACACTCTCCATTTATTGTTTAACTGTTATTTGCTATAATCATTGTATAATGTTTTATGCAATAAAAGTATCGTATCGTATATACAAATGAAACTAAAACTCAACTTCTCAGCTTTGGGACAAGACCAAACAAAATCCTAACTACTATGATCCCAAGCCAGTGAATCGGCTGGTCGATACCTCAGCCAATAAACCATAAGTCAAAAAAGTGAAACTGTCATTGAGTCTCAACTATTAACTAGGACACCTAGTCCCAGACCTAGTTATGAATATAATATGACTGCCAAACAGCCGCCCTCCTATTTTTCATGCCAATGAAACGCAATGCTTCAGAGACACTACTTCCACAGTACCTAACACGCAATGCTCTGGTGTAAGTGGAGATTGAAGGACCGTCGCTTTTCAGCCATTATTATATATACCACCTGGTGAACCCCTCTGACCACAATGCTCTAAGGTTAGTTACCAGGTAATATTTATTGAAATACAATGTTCAATCAGGGTAACCCGAAACGGGTTTAACAAATCTGCCGATCAAATTCAATGACCCCATATGCTGTTTTGTTTGTTTGTATCAAGTTCAATGAGGGCCCGTATACAGATATATTAGTGCTTAGTGAGCAGAACCCAGAGTGAAACCCCAGCACTCCTAAAATTTTATAATTTGGCTGTCTAAGTGGGGTTAAAATTTGAAATAAACCGTGGTTTACAGGTTTGTATTAGTTTAGACCAGAAGATTGTAGATTTTGATGCCGAATAACAGAGCTAATTCGAGCTGGAATCTGTTAATTTCCCGTATTTGATTAGTCTGGACATGGCAGTGATTACATGTTCCTCATGTGTCTTTACAACAGTAAGCACCTGGGAGTGGGTGGGGAACTGTTCCTTCCATCTTGTGTCTCGCCGGGTGAGATCGCGCACCTGAGGTGCCTCGGTTCAGACCCTTGAGACCGGAATACCGTTTCATTTGTGCTGGTTGTGGTTGGCAAATAATTTACCCCGATACTCTATCAAGCACAAAAAACGGCCACTTCTTAGAGCTGAATTTTGATAGCTAATTCAGCTAGCAGGGATGTTTACCTCGTCAAAAAGGGAGCCAAAGAAAATCGAATAATATAAAAAATAATTTAATTTGGAAATTTAAAAAAAAATGTACATAGCCAATATTAGAATTAGTGCCTAATTGTTGAAAGTTGATATTTATATGCCAAAGTTTGTTAAAAAAAAAAGAGGGGGGGGGGCGGATGTACATGAAACGGTTGTGCCAAAGATAAAACGAGAATTTAGATTAGCTAATTTAGCTAGCAAGGATAGGCCCTTTGAATATAATTTTCCTGGTAAGGTATTTCAGAATATGCCATATTGTCTCTCGCAGATTTTTAAATCTGTCAGAGCTCATATTCTATATTTTTATTGAGTACTTGGGAGAGACTGTGATTTTAATTTGGGGATTGTCCTCCTTGTGAGGCTCATATTGGGTATGTCCCCTTTTTAGGGCTCATATTAATGGTGTCCTCCTTTGAGGCTCATATAGGGTGGAGGAGTCGGGAGGGGGAGACTTTATTTTATGTGAAATATTAATGTGAAATTTCCTTATATATGTTATTTTTGATGGGATACTCTTTCATACTTTAATAACAATTTTTAAGGTTTTAATTGGAGTCTTTTGAGTTTGATAGTTTTATTGTAATCTTATCATTACTACACGCTATCTGATATTATCCGGTCTTCTAATCAACATTTAACAGTTTTCCCTTCTGCAATGTTTATTTACTATATATGATCTTATAAACAGTTCTCACTCAGCCCCTCACCGCGTAGGTTCGAATCCCGGTAGGGACATTCGGATTTTCATGTGAGGAAGCCTTCCAGCTGGCTTGCGGTAGGTCGATTGTTCTACCCGGATGCCCTCGTGCATTCGGGGTCTTCCTCCACCTGTAAAAATAAGCTGGGCGTCGCTATATGACTGAAATACTGTCGAAGCGACGGTAAACTCAAATAGTCAAGTCAAGTGATAACTAGATTTGCATACTGCAAATGCAACGGTTTTCGTGATGATCAACAGTTTCAAACCTGATCAGCCAAGTTAAAATACCAGAAAAACAACAAAAAGCAAAATGCTTAATATGTGACCAAAACTTAAAGGCATCTCGAAAGGAATGTGATGTCCCACTGAGCCAGGCCCCCATCTGTTGTGATCAGACCTGCTAATTGCTGGTCATCACTGCAGGGAGTCTTTAGCCAATATAGTACCTATATGTTACGGTAAAACCTCTGATGGGTTGATGCATAACTAAATTATCTGCTACAATGGAAGTGAGATAGTAGGCTAGTTTTACACAAAGCAATAAACATATAATGACTTGACTATTTGAGTTTACCGTCGCTTCGACAGTATTTCAGTCATATAGCGACGTCCAGCTTATTACAGGTGGAGGAAGGACACGAATGCACGGAGACATCCGGGTAGAACCACCGACCTACCGCAAGCCAGCTGGAAGGCTTCCTCACATGAAAATCCGAATGACCCTGCCGGGATTCAAACCCACGCGGTGAGGGGCAGAGTGAGTGTTAAAGTCAGCGACTTAACCCTCTCGGCCACGGAGGCCCCAAACATATAATGAATGATAGTGATAATATGTGGGTTGTTTAGTTTATGATCCCTTACATAATTATTCTTTATTACATTTATTACTTGGAGTCAATTTTGTAACTGCATGATTATAGGATCATACGGCATTTATTTCAGAATTAAAGTTTTGATATTGAAAATATAGAGATACGCATTTTTGTAGTAATTAAAATGAGCCTGAAGGACATAATTCTGACAATGCAAGATCTTTTTGTTTTTTATTTGCTTTTGCTAGAGACATTTTGTTACATTTTATTCAACAGAATTTCTCTTATTGAATAAACAAGTAATAAAATTTGTGTTGATTTCCGACATATAAACATGTGTTGAGGGAAGAAATGAGAGAATGAAAGTAATGAGTGATACATAACTTATTTAAAAAATTAATGTCCCTTTTTATGATAATTTTACAACTTAAATAAAATAAGAAAGAAAGAACAAAATAAATGAAAAAATGAAAGAAAGAAAGAAAGAACAAAATAAAGTAGACAAAATAAATCAACAGAGAAAGAAAGAAAGAAAAGGAAGATTTATATTTGCTCGAATAAAAAAAAAAAGAATAATAGAGAACTTATAGGATCATTTCTGGTATTTGGTATGTTCACAACTTTTTTACAAACTGTGAATGACTACATACAACCCCATGTAGCAACATATGCACTCTTGAACAATACCTGTGACAGACTGTGGCAGCCTGCCTAATCAAAAACAGATGCCCACACAACGGCGGGTGGGTGAATTTTTGCTTGATGATATATATTATTATACTCAATACCATAATTAATTGAAAACAACCGCCATAACCAATATATTTTGTTACTATATGCTTTGTCCAATGTTATTTACTATGTAAATCTTGGAAATAAACTATTGAATTGAATTGAATAAATGGGGGGTGGGGGTCACTTATATAAGGGTTTTGAGATGCCTTTAAGCATCCATATATTGGCAATGAGCCAATATGATCTAAGTGTGGCACATTGAACGATTTGATTAATGTTGATCATCACTGTGCGCTCAAAAATGTCTTCCAAAGTGTCCCACTTTTTATACTAAACAGTTAAAAATCAGGTGAGACAGTTGGGAATCCTGCTTATTATTATAAGAACAATAGTTTTCAGTAGTATAAATGATTTACAATTTATTTGTTATCAAAAATTTTGGTAACGTAACAAGCCATTTGGTTAAACATATATCAGCTTTCACTCTATGCCTCAAAGTTCAGTAATGCACTAGAAGGAACTTTTGGTAAGCTAAAACTTGTTTAAAAGGTGGATGTTTGTACATGTACTTAGTTGTTTTGCTATCCAATTCAATAGTGGGTGTGTGGGAGGAATAATAATACATGTAGAATAAAGACACAATTCATCCCCTCTCTCTCCTCTCTCTCTCTTACCCATGATTCTTTGAGCGCTTTTACACAGGTCATTCAGACCAGTGATGACACATTGCTCTCATAGTTACACATACACTGTACATTGACCTGTTGCAAGCCAGCTAGCAGAGCTGCATCTAATTATAGAACATAGGTAACTTCTGTCAAATTTTCTCTGTTTTTATTCTGGGTCATGTATTGAAATTCTCTATAAATTCATCAATTCTTGACAGATTTTCAAAATTCTTTTTTTGTTGACGAGGTAAGACATTCTTTTTTCCAATGATGACAAAATATATCACACATTTAAACTTTAAAGGCTTTAAAATCAATTCAAAGTTTGACCAAACTTCATACTGCCACCAAACAACCAAATCAATCCCGATCTGAAAAAACTAAAATTCTTCAAAAAGTACTTTTTAGAGGCTTTTGATTTTACCCATATTCTTTCGATAAAATATTTTTAGATTTTGAGATATTTAAGGTCAAAGAAAAAACCAATAATCACAATATGACCTTGACCTTTGCATTTTTTGAAAATTTGAAACTGTGAAGTCCCTGGAAACAACAAACAATACAATCTGTGAAAATTTCATGAAGATTGCTTCAAAAATAATGACAGAATCCTCCAAAAACTAAAAAAAATGCCTATTCTCGAAAATTTGTTTCCTCCATATTTTAGTGCACTTTGACCGCTTATTGAAAGCCATTTTATGCATTTTCTGAAATCGCCACCCCATATATTTTGTGCGCAAAGATCTTCGGAATCAATTTCAAAAAACAGAATGAGCGTATCTAATCTCTAACAAAAATGGGCATGTTTTTCGTGGACACACCCTAATTTGCCAGATTTTTTCAAAGATTCAAACATTCAACCTCTTCTAGCTCAAAAGTTTCAAAGATATGGATATTGCCACTCATCATATTTTAACGGGCAGTTGACAGAGAACAGAATGCAAAAAACTGCATACAAATAAAATGTCAAATGACAGAGTTATCGGCAATTATATGTTTTGATGCTAAACGCCACCTAGCGGCAAAACTTAGTACTAAAATGAAAAACAAACTTAGTGGTGCACAACTTCAGATACATGTGAGTATGCATGGAAATTTTCATATTTGTAGCACTTCTAATCATGTCGCAACAGCGGCCTCAAAAAAAGTGCAAAGAATAACTAGATTTGCATACTGCAAATGCACCGGTTTTCGTGATGATCAACAGTTTCGAACCTGATCAGCCAAGTTAAAATACCAGAAAAACAACAAAATGCAAAATGCTTTATATATCTTAGTGATTTTCTTCATTGGTGAATTCAGCTGTGACCAAAACTTAAATTAAAGGCATCTCCAAAGGAATGTGATGTCCCACTGAGCCAGGCCCCCATCTGCTGTGATCAGACCTGTTAATATCTGGTCATCACTGCAGGGAGTCTTTAACCAATACAGTAGCTATGTGTGTAAAACCTCTGATGGGTTGATGCATAACTAAATTACTGCTACAATGGAAGTGAGATAGTAGGCTAGTTTTACACATACATTCATGACCTGTTACATCCCAACTTAAAGAGCAAAGATAGCAGAGCAGAGTTCTAATTATAGAACATAGGTATCCAGTGAAGCACATTCTGTCAAATTTTCTCAGTTTTTATTCTGGGTCATGTATTTAAATTCTCTATAAATTCATCAATTCTCGACAGATTTGCAAAATTCTTTTTTTGTTGACGAGGTAAGACATTCTTTTTTCCAATGATGACAAAATATATCACACATTTAAACTTTAAAGGCTTTGAAATCAGTTCAAAGTATGACCAAACTTCAAACTGCCACCAAACAACCAAATCAACCCCGATCTGAAAAAACTAAATTTCTTCAAAAAGTACTCTTTAGAGGCTTTTGATTTTACCCATATTCTTTCGATAAAATATTTTTAGATTTTGAGATATTTAAGGTCAAAGAAAAAAACCAATAATCGCAATATGACCTTGACCTTTGCATTTTTTGAAATTTTGAAACTGCGAAGTCCTTTGAAACAACAAACAATACAATCTGTGAAAATTTCATAAAGATTGATTAAAAAATAATGGCAGAATCATCAAAAAACTAAAAAAATGCCTATTCTCAAAAAAAAAAATTCCTCCATATTTTAGTGCACTTTGACCGCTTATTGAAAGCCATTTTATGCATTTTCTGAAATCGCCACCCCATATATTTTGTGCGCAAAGATCTTCGGAATCAATTTCAAAAAACAGAATGAGCGTATCTAATCTCTAACAAAAATGGGCATGTTTTTCGTGGACACACCCTTATTTGCCAGATTTTTTCAAAGATTCAAACATTCAACCTCTACTAGCTCAAAATTTTCAAAGATATGGATATTGCCACTCATCATATTTAAAGGGGCAGTTGACAGAGAACAGAATGCAAAAAAACTGCATACAAATAAAATGTCAAATGACAGAGTTATCGGCAATTATATGTTTTGATGCTAAACGCCACCTAGCGGCAAAACTTAGTACTAAAATAAAAAACAAACTTAATGGTGCACAACTTCAGATACATGTGAGTATGCATGGAAATTTTCATATTTGTAGCACTTCTAATCATGCCGCAACAGCGGCCACAAAAAAAGTGCAAAGAATAATAATAATGGAAAAAAAAAAAAGGGAAAAAGAAACACAAGAAGAACAGTAGGTTTTCGCGGCTGCGTTGCAGTCCACGAAAACCTAATAATAATGGAAAAAAAAAAAGGGAAAAAGAAACACAAGAAGAACAGTAGGTTTTCGCGGCTGCGTTGCAGTCCACGAAAACCTAATTAATTAACAGATCTACTACTAATACTACTTAATCTATACCTTTGTAGTCTACTATTTATGTGTGTTTATATCTATTCTACTCTTACTAGTAGTGTCTCATACTACACAAGACAGTAAATCTAGTTAAATGAGTATTAATAAAACTATTATATTACACAACCTACTATTTCTAATTGACAATTGTTAAGGTATTACCCTTTAACTTAAGGTAGTCCTAAAAAGGCGTATTTAATGAAAAGAACAATGAAACCCTAGTGCCCTTCCTAATTTGTCCCTGGCTCCAACAAAATAGCAGGGACAAATAGGGTCAGACACTAGAAAACATTGTTCTTTGACTCCCCTACTGAAAAAAAAAAGAAAAAAAAGGGAAAATAAGGTCAAATTTTGGATTAAACCCGTGATTTGCAGGTTTGTTTTATTTATGCCAAATATATTAGAAATTTGGTAATTAACTGAGCTGTTTTGTGCTGAAGATGTTAATTACCATTTTGAAAATGTCTGGATTTGGAAGAGCTTGCGTGTTGCTCATGTGGTCTGTAGATTTAGTCGGCATGTAAGTGGGTGGTGAACTGTACCTTCCTTCTACCTCTGCATGTCTCTCCGGGACAGACCGCGCTCTTGAGGTGCCACGGCTATTCCCATTGAGACCGAAGAACCGTCTCATCAGTGCCGACTAAATTAGACAATGGGACATGAGTTGATCCAGGGTGTTAGGTGTGGCCATGATAAGGCTAGCAAACAAATCGCCTCGTCACCCACTCACGGACAAAACAACAGCCCGCTTTAGGGTAGAATTTTGAATTTAGATAGCTAATTTAGCTAGCAAGGTTAATTTACCTTGGAAGATTGTTTTGCCAAATAAACCAGATTTATATTTAAAGAATTTGATAAAAAAAAAGAAAAAAAAAAAGAGATGAAAATGTTTACGAGTTATTTTATTAATCATCCAAATACATTTTGCCAAAGAGAGAGAAAAAAGGAAAAGTTAGAAGTCAACGGGGACCGAGAGTATCTTTTTCGTTGAGATTGGTTGTGACTGGGTTAAAACTGAATTGTTTGTTTGCTGAGGTATGAAAGGAGGTCCCTATGTTGGCTCCTGTGGTCTATGGGATCACCAAGAGCTCATATGTCAGCTTTACGTGAAAGTTTAATATGTGTTTATGTGTTTTTTGGGATGGGGCAGGTGTTGTCTTTTGCGAGGCCCATATTTGGGTGTCCCTATTTTTAGGTTTCATGTTGGGGCTGTCTTCTTTGTGAGGCTCATATTAGGGTGGGAATATATATCTGTGCTTTTGTTGAAAAGTATCTCCTTCATACCTCTATCATTCATATCATTTGAGCCTTTCCTTTTTTTTCCTTATCTTTAATCTCGGTCCCCATATCACTCTTCTAGCCTATATATATACTACTCAAAATTTGATAGGGAACACTTATTCGATTGTATATATTTTTATAGGTATACAACAATTAATTAGTTCAAAGTGATATTTTGATAATTTTGATATCAAAGTGTATTAATTTGTTGTTTTTGTTATGTTCTGATTAATCACTGGAGCGTGACGACGGTGTAATCTGGATCAGGGTGGTTTTATTGGTTTTTGTGCATGGGTGATACAAGTGGATTTTTTTTTCAAAGTGAGCCACAAGTGTAAAGATGCCAATATCGAGTGTGGTGCCCATTTGCGTTGATTACGGCCTGACACCGTCTCCACATGCTACTGATAAGCCCGCGTATGGCGTCTTGTGGGATTCGAACCCACTCCTCTAAGAGGGCCTGTCTAAGCCCTGGATGGTGGTTGGATTAACAGGGCGAGCTGAAATCGCTCTCTAAAGAATGTCCCAGACATGTTCAATTGGGTTTATGTCTGGAGATCTTGCAGGCAATCCTGACAATCGTTTCATTTTCAAGATATTCATTTGTCACTCTGGCTCTGTGAGGTCTGGCATTGTCGTCCATTAAAACGAAACTTGGGCCCACTGCACCAGCGTATGGACGCACGTATGCATCCAAGACCTCATCGACGTTGAGCCGCCAGAGTGCCGATCTGTCTTCCCCTGCATGCTGACCCCTGCCCAAACCATTACCGATCATGATTAGCTATGCATACTGGTGCAAACCGTTCGTTGGTCATTCTCCACATCCGGGCACGCCGGCCTGTAAAGTCAATACAGAACCATGATTCATCAGTGAAGAGTATGGTGGGGGCTCGGTTATGGTTTGGGCAGTGATCAGCATGCAGGGGAAGACCGATCTGCGTCCATACGCTGGCCGGATTCGTCCCAGGCACCGTTGCAGTGACAGGGACAGATACGATCGAACATCATAATAATTCCGTTTGTGCCTGACCGCTCGGAACACAGGTTCACACATATCAAAACCTCCGACCTGACCAGTATGCATACAAATCTTCAGTTTTCATTAAGAACATATATAACATTGAAAAGGGTTTATAAATATCACCAATCGACTAATGTACAAAACTTACTACTAATAAACAAGAGGGCCAAGATGGCCCTAAATCGCTCACCTGAATTTGGTTTGTTGTAGAAAGACTGGAACCATGAGAGGATACTATATACCAAATGTCAGAGCTGTAGGTCTGTATGTTTCTAAGAGAAGGCATTTTATAGTTATGCATTCTGGTTGCCATGGCAACAAAAGTTCTTCATGATCCAACCAATGGTTTCAAAAAGTAAAGATTTTTTTGTTTTCCTTATATAGTTCTATACAAAATCTGGGTGTGGTCCCCGGAGTGTCCTCATGTAAACCCTGATGGACATATTTGATGATAGTGTTGAGGCACCAGAAGCTGATGCTATGTACCAAATATCAAATCTGTAGGTCTATTTCTGACAAAAACGCATTTTGAAGTTTTACTTTCTGGTTGCCATGGGAACCAAAGTTCTTTATCAAAATTAAGAAAAAAATAGCCTAGGGCTGACATAAATATCATTTTAGTTAAATATGGTGAGAATCCATGGACTAGCTTTGGAAGAAAAGTTTTTTCAAGAATTATAAATATATAGTTCTATATAACAAGAGCTAGGGCCATGATGGCCCTAAATCGCTCACCTGAATTCAACTGCTAGAGAGAAAATGCTTAAGCATACGTTTCCTGAAAATTGTTTCGTACATTAATAAATAAAAAAAAAAAAAAAAATGAAAACAAACAGAGTGAAACCTTGCAATTTTCAACATTTAAAGGGGCATAACTCCTGACATAATAAATTGATTAAAGCCATCATCAAATTTGGTCAAGATATTCTGGTCATAAACAATGTCTTAAGGTTTGAAGGCAATTGCATGAGAAAATAAAGATGCTAGAGGGCAAACAAAGTGAAATCTGGCTTTTTTCAATTTTAAAAGGGGTGTAACTCCTGGCCTAAGGGTCCAATTTCAGCCATAATCCAACTTGGCTGAGATTTTTTGGTTATAAACAATGTCATTAAGTTTGAATGCAATTGCTAAAGAAATGAAGATGCTAGAGTGCAAACAATGTGAAATCTGGCTTTTTTTAATGTTAAAAGGGGCATAACTCCTGACCTAATGGTATGATATCAGCCATAATCGAACTTGGCCGAGATTTTATGGTTATAAACATTGTTATCAAATTTGCTCATGAAATGAAGATGCTAGAGTGCAAACAATGTGAAATCTGGCTTTTTTTGAATTTTAAAAGGGCTCATTGTGCTGAGAGTTAATAAAAGCATTGCAAATTTGATCCATGCATCACACAAAATAATAATAACGAAGGAAAAACTGAAAAGAATAAAGTGATGATGATGCTGATGATGATGCTGATGATAAAAATGATGATAACGATTTAACAGAGTTGAAGTAAAAACGTGTATTATACCTATTTCGACAATCTATCAGTGTATTGGGGTCTTTAAGTAAGAATTATTAAGAACGTTATATTATAAGAACTTTATTTTAATGTGGAAGTCATTTTCATAATAAAACATTTACTTGTGTACCTGTATTAAAATATGAACTATTATGCCAGAAATAACCTGGGTTTCTGGCTTTTTTCATCAAAAGTAGATCAAGGTCACAAGGTAAACTACATAATGTAGGTCCGTCCACTTAAGCAACTGACAAAATATTGAAGCAATCCAGTGAAAGACGTAGAAGTTATAGCTAATTTTTAAAAAAAAAGTCTACCTGACCGGACGCCCGACAAGAATCTTGTAACTCCTGAATGAGTATAAACCATATGAATGAGAGGTATAAAATGACACTTGCACTTTCTTTAAATCGAACTCACTTTTGTGACAATGCTGAAGATGATCCTTAGTTCCATTTACTTGGTTGCACATAAAACACAAGATAGTTTGTAGTTCGTATTTGACTGAACTATCCACCACGGATTACATTTATAAGAAATCCCAAAATTCACATGATGATTGCACTATCGATATTCACTATGGATTCTTTTCACAAGATACCCCAAAACTCACAGGGACACATGTATTCAAACGAACACGTACACAAATATATTCACATCAAAACTGAATATCGGTATATTGACACCCTAAGCGACCTTAGAGAGCAGCAGACGTGGTGAGACATGTTAGGCTATGTTTTTAGCTTGTAGACAGTCCACCTTCAATAGGGAGAGTAATGCCGTGTATCATGGCCGCCTGGTCACTCAGCAGGTACATGACACTGTCCACAATGTCTGATATTTCTGTAAATTACAACAAATAGAGTTATTCTACAAGGAAGGAATGTATATCTATAATGTAATGATTCTACAAGAGTGCTGTTGTCAAATGGTCGCGTACATTACTGCAGATCTCAAGGCTTTTTTCAGCCTCCAAGTTACAACGTACTGGTCAAACCTTTGAACCACAGAGACAGATAAGTGGATTGCAAAATCATGCTTGCAAACCTACGTAAAACAAACAATATTATTATTGTTGTTAAAATAGCTAATATCAGATCACTTGATTATACATAGGACATTTGTTTATTGGGTGTCTGGATAGCGTAGCGGTAATGCGCTTGGCTTCTCACCAATGCGCCCCGGGTTCGATTCCTGGTTACGTACGTGAGAGGGTACAGTGGTCGCCCGTCCAGACACGTAGGTTTTCTCCGTGCTGTCCGATTTCCTTTAACAAGAATGACCTCATACGCCGCCACCAAATCCGTCGTGTGTAAATAATATAAGTAGTAAGAATTTCTTTCGTAATCGATGTAAAATCTTGTTTATTTGACCAAATCTTATGCAAGTGATAAAGCAATGAGTGAAAAAAAAAAGATAACTGGAAAAAAAAGATAAAAAAGATAAATTAGTTAAATCACAAAGAAAGAACAACTCCAAACATTTCTACATAGACACCATCACTATTACATGTTATTTTCCTGATGGCCAAAACCTTGATAAACGTAAGAAATTGACAATGGTGGCAACGCTCTATAGGGCACTTAAAATTGGCCTTTGTATTCAAAACATAAGTCCGGTTTAAGATTTCAAAATTGAATTCTGACCACTGGTAAATTAACTAGTTCCCCAGTGGGGGCCTTATTTTCTTTAATGGATCAAGTTTGTCGTAGAAATGTCGACGAAGAGGATAATTTTGATATGTTCTTTGTAAAATCAAAGGAAACTGTCCGTTTCTTTGTTACTTTGGTTTGCAGTCAGAGTTTGGCATGGTTCATTATTTTAGTTTATTATTAGTTTATTATAGGAATTTTGTGAAGGACCACCCTAGCATTATCGATACCAAATTTCATAAATTTCTGTTCAGTGGTTTTAAAGGATGCACGACGGACACAAGGTCATTACATTAGCACACCTTGAGCATTTTGTGCTCAAATGAGCCAAATCTTCACAAAAGTACCTACAACAAATGAGAAAGATAGTTTAACTTTATATATTTCCATCTCTTTGTGTGGTTGAATCAGTTGTATCTGTAGTATACAAACCTAAAAATCTCCCCACCGGTATCCTAGCCAACAGAGGAGCAGCATTAGCAGGATCGCCCCAGTGTTTTAGAGTCATGTCTGTTATAGCGACAGTCGGGTTTACTGCATTTACCCGTATCTGCGAGATAAATAGAAACAGATAAAACAATCCAAAAAAGAGGACATTTTGAATTTGTGTATTTTATCATCCTGGTATTTTGTAACCAGCCTTTGAACCATTTATCCCAAAGTTATTGGACCGCCACTTTTAACAACTAGGATACTGGGACATTGTTGTTGTTGTGCCCACTACAGTCATTGTTTTAATGAGATTCATTTCCCTTCTAATATGCAACTGTATATACATTTACATATCCTGCCTATATGTTATATTATTCATACACATTGATACCTCTCAAAATCAGTCCAACTATCAACTGTTACCCAACTCATACTTTGTATGTGTGTGTGTGTGTGTGTGGTAAGTATATTTACAATAATATAAATTTGATATTTTAATGTAGTAGTTCAAAATAAAGGGTGTTATACCCCAGCTCCGATCTCCAGCGGAGAATACCCCTTGCCCCTCTTTTACCAAGTATACATGATTATCTGTTTCACGGATATATAATATATTTCAGGATACACTCGTCAAACATGTTCATGAGGATACACTCGTTATAACAAGTTCATGGAAAGAAACTTAATTTATTAATTAATTAATTGATTAATTAATCAATCGATCGATTAATTATCTCTTACTACGCGTGGTTTCACTGGTCATCAAGTAGTTGATTAATATTCATAAAAACGAAGCAATACCATTGTATATACGGAGATAATAGCCGGATATATAGCGTAGGTTCCGAGGATGGTTATTCCAGCTAGCCTCCGTGTGAAATTAATTTGTCACGCTGTATGCCAGTCCATTTTCGACCAAACACTTTTAAGAATTTATTCTATGTTGTTGTTTTTTAGTAAGAGAAAAGAAAATAGATTGACCATGCTAAAAAGATACCCCTATCTCGGTTCCAAAGCCCATATTATGAGCCAAAACTAATTTTTTGATGCGATACGCGGAAGTTATACGCTATACTTGGATTACCATTTTCATTTTATTTTCCATTGTTATTGTGTGTATTAATAAAATGAAAACAGTTAAAAAATTTAAATCTATATATTCATACTCTCCTTTTTTTGTTTGAAAAGGCCATTAAATATCAATAATTATTGGTAATGAATTAACACACTCATTGATAATCTATCACTGGTTTTCATAGTGTTTTCTCACGTTAACAGAATAAGGAATAAACATTTTCGTGTATTTTTGTTCCTTCCCATGGGAAGGAACATCTATAGTCATACATTTCAACTTGACAGTTTCAGATTCGCTTCCTGCGGAGATGTTATCCCGCTTAGTATCTGATTTGCCTCATGATACCTACGATGAGACGGGATCCAATCGGAAGTGACGTGATGGCAGAAACCGCCATTTATCCGCCATTTTAACGTTTTTGATGACGTGTTGGTTTTCTGTTAAGTTATCAGCAAATCAGTGGCGGATCAGGTGATATTAACTATAAACGTGATATCACGTGATGTGCGCCATTTATACGCCATTTTAGTCAGTCTACCAGGTGCGTGCAGGTTTAAATTACGGCTTCGTGTTGTCCCGATTAAGAAAACACGATATCAGCCTAAATTGAACTTAGCCCTATTAAAATCCTTGAATTTCTTGCTTCATTTCTTGTGCTACCATGACTTAAAGAAAAAAAAAACATTAGAAAGTTTTGACTTGGAGAGAAATGTTCAACCACCTACAGTTTGTCCTTTTCGTACTCTAAGGTTATCCCTTCCATATGCAAATGCTGAAAAACGGCTTTCACTTCATACTTCATAATTTAGAAATGCCCTGGAAGGAAATTTTGGTAGGCTAAAACTTGTTTTATATGCATAAATGTGCATATGTCAGACATGTTGTGAGTATATATTTATGTATATATACTTTGATAATTCTTGAAAATATTTATTTAAATATTATTTTTAGTGTAGATATACATACTTTTATTTTTAAATCTAACAAAAAAGTATATATGTAAGTTTTATTATTAAATTTATTAATATTTTATTTATTTGTTTCCTTCGGGATTCGAACCCATGCGGTGAAATTGAAATACATTGATGGCTTGGTTTCGCTAACAAGCCTGTTTGTAATCCGATTAACAACAATAATAACATTATCCTCGTGCTATTTGATAAACGTTTCCCTTACGTTGGAAAAGATAATAATAACAACAAAATAAGCCCTATTTTGTAAAATGGCTTTTTTGTTTTGTTTTAAAGAAAACATACAAATTATATATATTAAATAAATTAAGTGAATAAATGTTCAATGAAATAAAAGTATTATCATTATTACTGAAAACGTAAACCCGTGCCAAATACATAACGCGTAACGTATATAAGGTATGAACTGATTTGTCAATTTTGCATAATGTTTCTGCACAATGCAGACTAAGCATATCTATATAGTTCGCTTCCACGAACTTATCCTACCTTAACTTTTTTAGTTGAGGTCTCAATCAAAGCATGATCCTGGTCGTGGGCTCTCATGCACAGTCCTAACATTTTTCGCCTTTCTGTTAGAAATGTTTACCTATTTTAATGACTTTTGTTCTCATAAGTAATGAGAATTACTCATCTATATTGGGGAACATTTCTTAACCCATTCATGATGAGAGATAACCATTGAGATAGGTGAACATAACTAACTGAAGTAGGTGAGAAATCAAATTTAATTGGGTTAGCATTACTCACCGTTTTTAATGGACATTGTTAATGTAATTGCTTCACCTTATTCAATGGGAACTGTTCACACAATCATATGAAGAGTACTAAACTTATTTAGTGAGCCTAATACATGAGTCACCTTCAATGAGAAAAGTTTACCTATTACAGGAATAGTACTAAACTTATTTAGTGAGCCTAATACATGACTCACCTTCAATGAGTACAGTTTACCTATTACAGGAATAGTACTCAACTTATTTAGTGTGCACTGTTCACCCAATTACATGAATGGTACTCATTATTTTAGTGAGTACTCTTCACCCAATAATACTCACCTTATTGTATGAACAATACTCACTTTTGAGTAATATTCAAGAATTATAGGAACAGTGCGCACCGAATAAGGTGAACACTGTTACTATAATTATCTAAACAACACTCATTGCATTAAGTGAGTTTTACTCAACATATTCAGTGTGTAAAGTTCACCAAATTATATTAATAATTCTCACCTTATTGATTGAGTGATGTTGAACAGTACACCCCATATTCATCTAGTTCGAATCCCGACAGGGTCATTCGGATTTTCATATGAGGAAGCCTTTCAGCTGGCTTGCGGTAGGTTGGTGGTTCTACCCGGATGCCTCCGTGCATTCGGGGTCTTCCTCCACCGGTAATTAGCTGGACGTCGCTATATGACTGAAATACTGTCGAAACGACATAGTCAAGTCATATTTATCTAGTGATGATCACGTGTTATGTTACTGAGTAATGTATGAACAGTTCTCACCATATTCAGTGAGTGATGTTTACGCAAGTATATGAACAGGTCTCACCATATTAACTGAGTGATGTTCACGCAATTATATGTACTATACTCACCTTTTTCACTGAGTGATGTTCCCGCAATCATATGAACAGTACTCACCCTATTCAGTGTGTACTGTTAACCAAATTATATGAACAGTACTAACCCTATTCAGTGTGTACTGTTCACCCAGTTATATGAACGGTACACATCCTGTTCAGTGTGTACTGTTCTCCTAGTTTTATGAACAGTACTCACTCTATTTAGCATGTACTGTTCAGTGTTCACCCAATTGTATGAACAGTACCCATCCTATTCAGTGTGTACTTCGTACCGAATTAGTTTCTTAGATATGTGAGCACTTCTTCCTCAAAGTCTCACCTTATTTAGTAAGCAATGCCCACTTATTGAATGACTAATGCTCACTTATTTCAGTAAATACTGTTCGATAATTCTAGTGACTTATACTCACCTATTTGAGCGAATAATGTTCAATGATTCCATTTAGAATACACACCTTAATAATGAATACCTTTTCCATCATGAAATGCCCACCTATTTCAGTTAATAATGAACAACATTTTCTATTTTTCAGTGTGTAATGCTCACAAATTTAGTTTAAAATAAACACATTCTTCAGTTTTTTAGTGAGTAATGCTCAGCAATTTGAGTTTATAATGAACGCTTTCTTCAGTTTTTCAGTGAGTAATGCTCACCAATTTGAGTTTATTGCACATCTTTTTCTGGTTTTCAGTGAGTCATGCTCACCAATTTGAGTTTATAATGCACATCTTTTTCAGGTTTTCAGTGAGTTTATAATGAACAGGTACACTTCAGTTATTGTTCCCCTACCGGTGCTTACACCGGAGGGGACTATAGGTTGGCCCTCCGTCTGTCCTTCCTTCCGTCTGATGTCCGGAAGTCTGGATCTCGCAATAACTTAAAAACCGTTTGAGATATTGTAATGTAATACGAATAGATGGCCGTATGGAGCTTCTGCACCTCACTTTGTTTTTATTTTCTCGGACCAATATTCTGGTTGCTTTGATTATGGAACAACGGTAGTGGTCTCGTGTGTTGCGTGCAACACCAGTTACTTGTTCAAATGGTCCTCATTAATTTTAACACCATACAAACAAGATGAGATCTTTCCATACTTTGCGTACTAGTTGTTGTCGCTGCAACAGTAAGTCATGCTAATTACTGGTGGAGGAAGACCCCTAGAACTACCGACCAATCACAAGCCAGCTGAATTTGAATGTTCAGTATCAGTAGATATTATAGGAATTATTGAAATGTAGTATGCAATGAAGTGTACAGAAATGAATGTACCTCTCTATTTTTTATTTACCTAATTAATATGCATACCTATGTAACATGTATAGATCAGTGTGTGTGCTGTCCATATATGGAAATACTCTCTTTAATATGCACATTTCTGTGAAAAGTTCAAAACAACAATTTATACATGTTTTTTTTCTCCATTTTTTAAAGTGATGGACAATAATTAGATATGAAGTAATAAAGTTATGTGAAATTCTAGGCCCTAATATCTTATATTAATGGGATACCTCTTTACTGTTGCGCTCAGTTATGTACCTCACTTGGCGATATAGACAAACCTCTGTGTGTGTGTGTGTGTGTGTGTGTGTGTGTGTGTTTTCGAACGTATTCCCTCATGTAGCACTTAAAAGACACACTACATATACAACGGAAATAAGTATCATAAAGGAATCCTGGCATAGCAGTCCTAAATACATA
>CM037778.1:38204801-38254801 GCA_021229015.1 Solen grandis
TATTTCGCTTATTCTTATTCCATTCTTTTATTAACTTATTTCTGATAAATAATTAAATAAATATGTAAGGATGTCGAGTAGTGCAAACTCCAAACAGTGAAATAAAACAATTTGTTTCGATCACACAAATCTTCGTCAGGGTAATTTTCATTCAAGTTTTACAACCTGAAGTAATAAAAAAGATGTACAATTGGCCACGTGATATGTTTAAAAATAGATATTTTAGAATTAATATATACACTGTATTATACAAAAATTAAATATCCAGTCATTCTCTGGATTTCTAGACTAACTTTTGCTCTACCTATATGGAAATCTATGTAATATAAAATTGTAAAGTTGTTCATTATGCAAGCTTACCCAGTGTTGCACTGGATGTGTTAGTAATATCATGGTGAAAAAACTTCAGCTTTTCAGAATAAACACCATTAATGTCGCTCGAAAAGTTAATATTTGTATATAAATGTATT
This sequence comes from Solen grandis, assembly GCA_021229015.1. Lineage (NCBI taxonomy): Eukaryota > Metazoa > Mollusca > Bivalvia > Adapedonta > Solenidae > Solen > Solen grandis. The sequence continues at coordinate 38,205,272 of CM037778.1, forward strand.
CAAACCCACTACGAGAATACATGGATAAACCATAGTAGGCATCTTGCTGTTTAATCCTTCAGTTTGGATGAAGGCCAACAATGGGAAACTGAATGTCATCTGAGCCTTGGCCTGGAGCCATGGCATGGTTGGGTCGGGTATGGGCAGGCACCGTTGTGTGTATGCCCGGGAAACCATAGTTTGAAGATGCGTTATGCAATTACAATGAGGACTACACGTGTACTATACCCGTGTCCCGACCTGGGGTTATTGTGGATACACCGGGAAGGAGCCAAAGGTCTGTAGACGAAAATGAAAATATCAAACACAGACTCCGGCAGATTCGGACACTTAGCTTGTCAGCGAACCGAATAAAGGTATTGAACAAAAAGCATAATGTGTGACGTGTTTCTGTTAATATTGAACCGTATATAGAAAGAGTGTTTGTCTCTCACAAGGTGGATAATAACATAATTTATGCTCGTTACATTCAAGACAGTCATTTCTTGTAAAAGGATATGAATAAAACTTGACCGCTTTCAAAAATTCCATATAGCATAATATGTAATATGCAACCCAAAGCGGCATTATGCTAACTTGAACTTATATTATCGGTGTTTATCTTTTAAAATTGTTAAACCTAAATTTGCATTAATTTTGAAACTAATAAATTTTTTTTTAAAATTTTTTGTAAAAAATTTGTTTGTATGAAAACGATTAAGATAAAATACATATTTATTTACTTTAAGTTATTTGATACCCTTTCTCCTTTCCCCGGAGAGAGCCTTAGTTGTATGATGTGACGTCACCTCAATCGATTTGACTACTTTTTACATTGTAATGTTTTATGTTTTAATATTCTAGGTATTAAAGAAACTTATATTGTTTAGGAATAATAATATCTTATCTTTTCCGATGTGTGATATAATCGATAATCATTATGCTAGTTGTTTGTTTCTTCCCACAATTCATGTTAACAAATTTAATTGGCATATCGGCAAAATGCCTTTGGCAACTTATTTTTACTTACGTATGGCCTGGACAACACAATCAATATATAAATTGATAATTTCTACGAACAGCAATGGACACTCATAGATACAATCATTAAGTATACACTAGACAATAGGTTGGATTTTTGGTATATTAAAAAAAAAAAAGATAAATGTCAGCCTTTTCTGTCTTAATTTCAAGCATAAGATAAAATTCTTGCTACAATATAAATAGTTTGTTTTACGACTTGATTATAATTTTGAAAACAATGATAACTAGATATTTTCAGAGGTTTTAGCGGGTGCATCTCCATTGGACCTACATTAGCAACTTGGAGAAGGGCTAAAGCTTTCTGTGAAATAAGACTGACATTATTTTCAAGTCAACATTATCGTTTAAATATGCACTGGAATTTGAAAACAAAATTATACAACTGTTTGTTAAACAAACATGTTGATCAAAATAGTGTTCTATTCGGAATATATTTTCCTTTCTGAAAAGTATTCAAAAAAGGTTTGAACAACAAAAGGATACCGTTCCTGCGTTCTTCCATTGTCAAAGTTGGAAGATAACATGGGTGTTGATCATTTCTATGTATGTGGTTGCAGAGGTCTACGTCTCCATTATTGAACGAAACTGAGGCAATGTCCAGATGTAATGAAAGTTTGCATAGGTATTGTCTGCTGTTCCTGTTGACCACCCCTGAGGTAGACGTGGATGGACTTATAGCTGACTGTGCTCGAGATCTCGCAGTATGTACACCGCAAGCGTCGCCATTGGTCTCATGTAATCATGTACTTCATCCATAAACAAGGGTCAAGGGTCCTTTCATGCTGTCATTTTAAATGTTTTAACGACGAAGATTATTCAGTACGAAAAGATCGTTTTAAGACGAAGATTTTCAATAAGCATGCTGCACCAAAGTCAAGGTCAATCTTAATATGGGTTTAAGTTTGGCCTTTCATTGCATAATTGTTTTACTTTCATTTGCCAAGTAAAAGAGACATTTTAATACGACTTGAGTCTTTCTGTACTTATAAAGAGAACGAAGAAAATTGTGTTTGAATTTGCAACGAGAAGAACAGGGATATATAATATCACAGCCCCCCCCCCCCCCCCCCACCCCGACACACACACTTTGAACTAAGTTGATTTATCAAATCCTTTCAGAAAGATCAACTTAACAATTTATGGCACATTCAAAACTAAAAACTTCAAATAATAAGTTATATCTTTCAACAGAAGAAAATATTTGCGTGTTTAAAAAAAAATCTTACTAAACATTTTATTCTTAAAAATGTTACATTTAAAATATGCAAAAAGTAATTCATATATATACATGTATATTCAAAAACAATAAAAAGGCAGTAAAATTATAAAGCTATAGATTAGTCTACTACAATTTGTAAATATAGTTCAACTTTTTAAAATTGTTATTTGCAAATTGAAATCATAGAGACAGAATTTGTTGTGATGGACATAAACAACAACAAATAGTGGAATGTAACCAAAGAATAAAAGGACGCCTTTTTAACTATGAAGAAAGAGTCACAAATTTCTCATACCTCATTAACACCCCGTAATAACACAGAAGTGGGAGTGTGCATTCACGCACTCACGTGTTGCGTATTAATTACTTGTATTTATCCATAAAAATATGTTAATTATGTAAACATTGTTACATAAATAATGTCATTTACAATATAAAGTAAAATGGCCGATATACCATTTTGTTGTCATTTGGCAAGTTCGTGCACATTAATTATATGGATGAAAACAAATAAACAGACTTAATAAAATTTATCGAGTAAAAATAAACAACACATAGACATCCGTCTTTATTTGTATGCATCAATTTATATATCAATAGAGAACCGAAGTTAAATGGCTATTAGGTTCCGCATTTCAAGAAAATTGTACGGTCAAAATATACCATATATCGGGTTAGAATCGAAACAATCCGTGTATATCTGTTTTGTCGTGTATCTCGCTCAGGTCTCTATGATTGTGTATAATAGTCTTCACCTAAACTTCAAACCTGTGGTTAAATAAGCAATAATATACAGATAGAGCTTTATGAATTTTAGGTATATAAAATACTCACGTATCCTAAGTATCACAGTTCTTGACAATTCACTTTATCATTGTTTTCAATAATTTAAAGGTCAATCCTGACATAGAATGGTTCCATGAGACGTGTGCCTTATTCGAGACAGTTATTGAACGCGAGCTACAGATGGATGTTGTGTTCCAGGTAAACACGCTGGAGTTGACAGTCGCTGTGACAGTATTTAAGGCTAAGTAGCAATGAGTCGTTTGCAACCTTACTGATGTATTGTTACACGAGTTTTAGAATGAATCGTTTTCTAATATCGTTAATATAGAATTATTTACACGCATATGGAGATTACTGTAGATGGATTCAGCTGTTGAAGTACTGTAGTCCAACATCAATGTTTAATTATGCGGTACTATATCTGTATATAGCTGTAAACACCAAAAAATTTCAACGCGTGTGTTCAAGTTGGTGTTATTGTTTCAAAGTTCCCCGTCGCCGCCATTGTATTTTAGAATGGCCCGGGAGGTTTCCTCACATTAAGCATCTGGGTAACTAGATCGGTACAATTTACAGCGGGTAGAGACAGGGATAAGTGATAACCACATGCAGTAAACGACTGTGACCACTCGGCCACGGAGACCCGTATATGTGAGAAAGTCATATGAAAGAAAAATCTGATTCTTTTTTCAGGAGTTAAATGAAAACATCACACAGATGATACAGAATATTACAAGATGTCCTGGAAACTGTTCCGGCAACGGAATCTGCATTGGAGGTACCGCAAGACCCTTGTCCATCATGCGTCTGTCTGTTGAGTAGCCATATTGCCCAACTAGTTATATCCCTGAATGTCCCTCTTAGTCTTGCGTAATATCATACACCTACAAGGTGCTTACAGTTTTATCTGATATTCATAATATTTGCATTTATTCAATTTCTCTCTTGCTGGAGCCGTAAGTTCACAGTCTGCACACGTCTACTCCGTTTTACCTTTAAACTACTTCCATTCAGTTACAACAGGTACGACTCTTCTTGTTGTATTCTCCAGCAATACTGTGTTGACTTGAAACTTTTTTTGTTTGTGACTTTCCCAGTAGTATGTCAACATAAACTATCAACATTGATTTTCAGATGGAACATGCGCCTGTTTCCCTGGCTTTAGAGCAGATAATTGTTTCCTTGACATCAGCATCGGTCCAGTTGCACAATCGACGTACGAAAATGGAATATGCGATCTCGGAAGCGGTTCGAGCTGTACATGTATATACATAACATCTGACGGGCACCTGCCGGATTCATTGTGCAGTATTTCAGAGTTCCAGGTTGGCAGAATCACTAAAGTTATAAGTTATATAGTTATCAATTCTTGATTTCGCGATTTCGCGCAATGATAGAAGTATCGTCATTTCCATTCATAAACTAAAGATGAACAATGCAAAAACTGAAATCGTCACAAATGGTACAAAACAGAAATTAGACAAGCTGAACATTACTAAATTGACTGTTGGTGGCAGTAAAGTGAAGTGTGCGGGACCTTAGTGTTCATAAGACAAGTTCACTGAACTTAGTCTTGCACATTCGTAAAAAGTGTCAAATAGAACATATACTGTCGGTGGGACGTTAAACCCAACAAAAAAACAAACATATTCAGCTCAGAAATCTAAAAGGTATCCGTAAACATATAACACAAAAATAAGCGGCCTCATTCATTCCCATCTTAATTTTTCAACAGACTTTTTGCTGACATTCCAGCTTATCAGCTGGATAAACTTCAAAAAGTACAGAACCAGGCTGCCAGGGAAGTAATGAATGCAACTTACGAACAGAGCATTCATGATATTTTAAAACGACTTCATTGGTTGCCTGTAAGAGCGAGGATTATGTTTAAAGTACTTGTCATCGATTTCCGTGTTGTACATGAGACTGCGCCAATATACCTCAGAGACTTCTTTACTCGATCACTTATTTAGTAAATTTTAAAGCGACTTACTCATTTAATAGAAATTAAAACACTCACTTAATTAGTAGATTTTAAAGTGGCTATTAAAGAATTATTCCAAATTGCTTGAGTTTATGTGTATGTTGTATATAGTAGAAGGACTGTTTTTCTGTGTAGCGCAATTTCATATCTTTATTTTTTGCGCTATACAAATGTATTTGTGTTGTATTCATTATAATCCAGATTATCATTTATGAAAACAGGCAACAGTTAACGGTAGTTTCGAGGAGAAAAGAAGTTATACGACACACGTAGAGTATATAAACTTCAACGAAATGTTATGTTGCCGAGAACAATCGGCATCCCGACGGAGACGATCAGCTGACTCTTCGTTTGCTGAACAGATTGGTGTATCTGTCAGTAATGACGGTGTGACGTTTGGGAACATGGTGTATGTGTTTGTTCTGGACTCCACATGTCAGGAGATAGTGAACACCAGTGGCACCCCCATGGCTTTGCTCCAGGTGAGCGGACGCTAGTGAACACGGATAGCTCAAATTGAGATTTTTCTTCGCATATTCTGTTTTATCAAAAATATTTTTTCTGTAAGAGCACGATAATGATATCAAGTATGTAAAAAATTAAAAGTCACTTGGTCAATTGATAAGGGAGATCTATTTCTTTAAAACTATGAGCTGAAAAATATCTTAATCTGAGATGGTTCGTAGACACAATTTCTAAAACTATTCGATCTCAGGCTCCACTTAAAATCATACTTAAATCTATGCTGGACTTAAAGGCCTATATTTGAGCATGTGCATGAAAAAATATACTTTCGTAAAGTTTTCGAGAACATGTAGCTTTTTTAGTGGGGGGGGGGGGGGGGGTTGTTTGAGACTGTCCGATATTCTTTCAATGAAACGATTGTTTTTCTTTTTATACGCCCAAAGTTAACTTCCGTCGTATGGCGCTTGTCCATCCGTCCGTTAGCCACATCGATTTCCGCCCAATAACTTTATAACTTTCAGGTGTGCTGTCTTCATACTTAGTAGAGACTAGTAGTTGATCCCTATTGATTTTGAGGTCATTATGTCAAAGGTCAAGGTCACAGATATTTAGTGTAAAATCTCTGTCCGTTCAATAACTTGAGAAGGAATACGCCAAAGTTCGTGAAACCTAGTAGGGACATTGCCCATGCCCAGTTAATGACTCTTATTGATTTTAAGATCATTAGGTCAAAGGTCAATGACACTTAGTGTTATATCCTTATCCGCACAATAAAAATAAGGAATATATCTAGATTTGTGAAACTTCTGAAGGACATTGCCCTTGGTCAGTAAATGATCCCTATTGATTTTGAGGTCATAAGGTCATAAGGTCAAAGGTCAAAGTCATAGTGACACTAAGTGTAAAATTCTTGCTTGATCAATAACTTGAGGAGGAATAAGCCTAGGTATGTGAAACTTAATAGGGACATTGCCCATGACCTGTAGATGTCCCCTATAATTTTGAGGTCATAAGGTAATCAAAGGTCAAGGTCACAGTGACACTTAAGTGTAAAATCCTTGTCAAATCAAAAAGTGTTCTAGTTGCTTTATATTTTCCTTTTATATGATTTTTATACACCCGAAGGTAACTTCAGTCGTATTATATCGTTCGTCCGTCCATCCGTCTGTCCGGGTGTTTCAAAAGTACTAGAGGAACAGAACAAAAGGGAACAGAATACTTCATTCCGTAACAATAAATGAGGGGCCATAGTCCTCTATACAACAAAAAATAACAAAAGAATTGGCCCATTGTTTCTATTCTGTGGCACATTCAACATACATGTAACAGTAGATAAAACTTTAATTACAACATTGATGTTCATTTAAAATAAGAAAGGAGAAAAAAAATATAGTAATCTTTTTTTTTTCTTACAAGAGCACATACTTCGGGCGTATATTTCTCCGACACACGGAGCTCTTATTATACACTGGAAAACTTATTACTTAATCTGTATTTTATATAATGCTATCAATAATACGGAAAGTTCTTTCTTTCAGCCGGGTTATTGCTTCATAGATGGGGTTTGCCACCAGAATGGGAGTTTCAACCCCGTGGACAGTTGCTTCATGTGTGACGCAGAGGTAGATTTGTTTGAATGGATGTCAGGTAATTACTTCCACCTCTGTCATTTAAAGTGTTGTTTGTTTGTTTGTTTGTTGTGTTTAACGTCCCACCGACAGTATTTCAGTCATTTGGAAACGATGTCTGCTTGAGACAGATATAGTGCTGCCACACTGCAATATCACGCCGGAGACATGTGGCATGATACCACACACACTCACAATATCTTGACACCGGGCCAACCAGTCCTGGACCTACCCTTATATGCTGAGCGCAAAACAAGGGGGCTATACCATTTTTGACGACTTTCGGTCAGATGCCTTTCAAATAAGAAAAGAAAGTTGAATAAATAAAATACGACTACTATGGTGTAGAATATATTTCTAATCTGTATAATAATATAATTATTGTGAAAAACAAAACATTTACCATTACAAAATGATACGGTTTCAACATTTTGTATATAGCCTGAGAGTGACTTCGGTCAGTGTATTATTAATCTATATCCAACTTCCTACCCTTCAAGTCTGCAACGCGAGTGACCCCCAGGGCAGTGGTAAAAGTGATGAGGTTGATGCGGCTACCTACATTATTGCTGGCCTTGTGTCTGGATTGGCTCTTCTGGTGATTGTAATCATTGTCGGGGCACTGATTGTTGTGTACTACAAGAAAAAACAACGGTAAGAAACGTACAGTTCTTGTCACTGCCCAATTTTAAATCACATCTCTCTCTCTCTCTCTCTCTCTAAGTAAAAATATACAACACCAATAAATACTTATTAAACACAATGACGTAAATATAAAGTGGATATAATTAAATTTGACATATCTAATTGGGTTCGTTTTTTCTTACACTAAAAAGCTGATACTGTCTTCCTGTTTTATGGAAGCGAAAGCGTCTAAAGTCAGACAGTGGATTTTCTACTTACAATCACATTACCGCCACTTATCCATAGATTCGCGTTGAAAAATAGCACCATTGGTGGTATAAGTCAACATTACAGTTTTAAAAAAGTTGGATATTTAGTTCCTTGTGATTTAAATCAAAGATCATAGGACCCTGATATTATGCAGTCAAAAAAATAGAAAACAATACCTCTCTCTTTATAAACAATTTATAGAGAAGTCGATTTTTTAAATTTGAGGGTCATGCCCATAGACAGGTTCGGTTATACGGTCAAAACAGTAGTGATAAGAGGGGGCAGTATTTTCTTTTAATGTAAGCCATCAAGTGAAACAATTTGTTTTAATATTTTCTTGTAAGTGTCTCTAGTCGCATCTGTATGTCACAATTCAGAAAGTACTTTAGGGATTGAGTTTATACTTTATACAATGGTCAATCTTTTCTTACCAAGAACAATAACTCTACCTTGCTTCATCTCTATTACTAACTTGTATGGTAAAATTATGTTTTTCTTGAACATATTTTAAAATTAATTGAAGGCATGGATATCATTCTTTACACATGGGAAGGATAAGAAGTGACAAAGAACAATAACTTTACCTTATCCCATGTTCTTGCTTTTCTATTAAAATTATACCGGTCTGCAGCAAATTCACGAAGTATTAAAGGTATTGAGAGGATCAATACTAAGAACCACTATTTTTTTTTATCGGATTCCATTTTTGTTAAACATAGCAGAGACCTTAAACAATAATACCACAACAAATTAAAGGGATTGACTTTATTATTCACACATTTTCACTTTCGCTTCTGACAGTGCTCTAAGTGCTTCGATCTTTACTATTAGTTACTTGGTCTTCTTTTCCTACACTAATGATCCACTTTATTGCAAACCTTGTATTCCTTTTTCTTTTTTTAGTTATTTAAATGCATAAAAATATCTCTATTTGTCTATTCCCATCTTAGTTTGGTACCATCTTCCGCGCGTGCTAGGGGGAATGTTATCATCTTGTGATGACTCTCGTTTGATCACCTATATTAAATGAGACAACGTTGATCCTGCAGGAACCGTATACAATACATATTTTAGTCGCTGTTGATTAAATCTATTAAACATATTAATGTGGCATCTATGTTAGACCTTTAATACTGTTTCTGTTGTATTTGATCGTTATTAAAGACGTTGGTATTTAACAACTTTGATTTCATACGTGATATAAAAGTGTTTACTTCCTCTGTGCGGTTATTGTGTATTTGTGATTATGTATTTAAGCGTTTTAGACACCATATGACTCTTTCGACTGTGGGGTGTCTTAATCATATTCTATCTATCTCTATTGTGTATATTATGAAGACGGTAACAATTCTATTTACCCAGTAAAATGCAATATCATTCTTTAATGTGTTGTAAGGTCAACTGGGAATGGTTCCCCGACCCCTTTTTACCTATTATGGGGATAATAAACGGGGAGTCCCATATAGAGACCTAAACATAAAAAAAGAAATAAAATGAAGGGACTGAATATGCCTGTGTTTGTATGATATACTGATCAGTTTTTTTGTTGGTGTTAATTTCCTTTTTGATTTGTTTAGTGAAATAAGTCATTTTATGTAACATTTATTAAATTAGATATTATTAATAAATCAAGGCGGTGAGTTTTATTGTTATAATAATTCCCCACAATATTCCATATTTCTTGATATAAATTTCAAAAACAATTTTCGATTGTTCCTTTCAATTAACTGTTAACATAGACCTCAACGTTACACAATGTAACGGTTTATTTCCAGTGCCGTGACCCCGGGGACCTCGGAGACTCCGGTGACAGGGCTATATGACGATATTCCGAAACAAATGGCGAACAATGCGCGGTTCAAGAACAGGTGGTAACGTCCGCACATCTCGGACACCGGATGCCTTCTCTGTATATGTGACTTAGATTTGCGGAATTTAAATGTTGGATTAGATACAACCTCTCTTGTGTTAGACTGATGAATCAGTTCGTCGAGGAATAGTTGATGAAGATGATGCTGATAAATCGTCGACGATATTTTCTTATTTGCAATTTATTTTTTTTAGAAGGAGAAGTAATATTTTGACTTGAAAACGTGAAATTATAAAAAACAAAGACATTCAAATCATTTTTTTTATTTATAAGTTTTCTTTAGTACAGTCTTTATATCATATAACAGTTTGCAAGTACTAGTACAAAAGCCACTAAATAATAAGTCATAAAGACGAGCTGATTAATTGACGTATATTTTTCTGACTGATTCCTAACACTACCCTTTGCACCTTACATTTAGTTTCGAAAATGATCTTTGTTTTTTTGTCATTAATAATATAAATAATAACTTACCCATTTTTGTTTATACATATATGTTTTCCCTGTAAATATATTTACTACTGCTTATCCTTAGAGCCTTATATAAGCTAACACAATTTTAACACAGTTAATAATGAAGTGATATTTTTTATTTGTAAAATGTAGGGATGGCAACGAATACTGCCCAGTGTACCGCTAGAGTACGCACATATGACGCGACACCATATACGAAGGGCAAATGGAAAATAAAGGAAAAAAAGAAACATACACGCTGTAATTATTTTAATCACACACAAATGTAAATATTCTTCCGAATATTCTAATAAAAAGTCATATTCGAATATTCTAAACCGAATGCGAATGTTCGAATATTCGATGCCATCCCTATAAAAAGTGGTTTTCATATGGACTCGTATTTATACAAAATTTTTATAATTTGAATGTATAATTTCCATGTCTGTATAATTTCATATGACTGAAAATTGCCGTAAAATGTTACCCAAGCAGATCCTACTTCGGTTTTCTACCAGAATTTTCATAATCAATTGAAAAAGACATTCTATTTCTTTTTCGAATGCTATCACTGTTTCCTAACTTTGATATTATATGAATATGAACTGCATATGTTTATGGTATATATATATATATATATATATACTCAAACGCAAAAGAAACTGTGCATAGGCTTAAGATTAATTTTGTCAGATATTCTTCTTAGAAAGTTATTTTTGTTTTATACCATTCTTTAGCACATTCAATTGTCTACAATATATAATATATATATATATATATATATAGGTTGTGTGTGTGTGGTGTAACATTCATAGTATAGTATAACCTGCACAATCTTCTGTTGTATAGATTCACATGTTTCTATGCCCCAGACTATACATTTAAGGACATTGATGAACTTTCATTTGTCTTCAATTAAAAAGTCATCAAGTGATGTCAGTGACTCCCATATTAAAAGTACCAATACAAATATCGAACATATAAAAACTGGATATATATAGCAACACCACACAGGATGTGTTTATTGAAATGTTGCTTTCGTAAAACTTTTGTCATTATTACTTCTTAATCGTTCTGCAATAGTTCGACAAATTTCTGTCGTTGATGTTTTCCATAGAGCCAATTTCAAAAAAGCGTTCCTCTTCATTATAGTTATTTAAACTTACACCCTGTTGTTGATGATGTATTCTGTGAGTGACTCCTCACTCTATGACAATTATACCATCTGTACCTTCAATGTATGACAATTCGAATAAAAAGATCTTAATTTAAGTTTAGATTTAATCATATCGCACTTAGATAATTTCAGAACGCATTGCGGTGCTTAAAAGTTGAAAGTTTGTTAGGGCAACTGTCCCTTATAAAGATTTACACATGCATGAAGTGTGCAGATTGGTATAAAATTAATTGTATTCACTTTAACATCTTTAATATTATAACTGCTTAATATCTCTGTTTTAGTTTGTAAATTAGCGTGATTCGTGTAATAAAATATTATATAACAGTCTAATCTTGTTATTGCATTAAATCTATCGTTTAAGTTGGTGTATGACCGCATGGAGAAGGAACAGTGGTTGGATATAAGAAAGTTCTGTATTGGTGGTGCTTGTCAATTTCTCCAGTGAGAGAGCTTTCAGTGGGATCCTATGGTTACACGGACGTACGAACGCACGAACTTAAGAACCCGGATTAGAAATCATTATTTAGTGTTATAGCATAAAATATCTTAAATTTTTATTGAATTTAAATTGAGACTAAGCATGTGTTTTCAAAATCAATGGTGATTTGAATGACATACGATGAGTATGTTCACGATTGCATGATGTAGTTAAGTAATGGGCCATAGAACTTTTTCGAAAAACCATATTGAGAGAGAGAGAGAGAGAGAGAGATATCAGTGAAAGTCCGCATTATTTATCATCATGCAATGCAATGTAACTTTTTAGACGTGTTATAGAGCATACTCAAGAATACATTGTATAGTTGTACTAATATAGTACATAGAGAAAGTGTTCGTATAAACTATAAATTACTAGAGGGGTTTAATGTTCTAGATAGGCAAGTGTAACTTCTTTGAAGTGAAAATGATGCTTTTGGGCATATTTCCCCTCGGACTATTCTATCATGGGAAAAGCCATTGATGTGTCTTTAATTCATGTGCTACTTTGAAGTGAACAATGGAATAGCTAATTGAATTGGAGCGTGTAAAATTAAACACTGTCATTGATAGTTGTGTTTGAAGCTGATCTTGAGTTTAAATCCATATAACAGCGATCCGTTGCATAATAAAACATGATATACCCCAGACTAATCGTTAAACCGATATCGACGTATTTAAGAACTTAAGGAAGCGAGGAAGCGACCAATAACGCCAAGAGTACTTGTGTATACGAAGGAGACGGTAGAGATGGTAACAGGACTACCTTGTCCTTAATAGCGTACGGTTGGTTTGAAAGAATTACAAACAACATCTTTTGATATAATCGCTTTTCTTTATCTATTCCTTATCTCAAAAAGGATGATGGACGTTATAGTAATACAAATAATGTATAAATGTAAATGGGAGAAAATGTAGATTTTTATTTTATTTCTAAGATTACGATATTTTGACATAATACAAATTAAATATAAATTAGTTGATTGAATTAGTTTGTTTTTTTGTTTTGGAATTTCAACCGACAATGTGCAGTTTTCGAAGACGCAATTAAGTTCAAGACATGCTTTATTGTAAACAAATGATAATACAAAATATGAAACGTAAACAGTTTTACCCAGGATATCACAGCAAAAAAGAATTTTTTTTTCTGACTTTAACAGATCATGTATACAACGTAGACCTAGAAATACATAAAAAAGGACTTACTTTTGGAAAGACTAACTGTACTACAGAATATGAGACGGATATAATGTCCATACATATCATCAGATAAAATTGAAGTGCATCACATTTTAACAGAACTCTGTCAGTATATGGGAATCATAGGGAATCATAGTTTTGATATTGCTAAAGATTGATCTATGACAGTTGAAAGTGGACCGGCAGAATAGTAAAATGTAAATAAGATTTCTAAACAAAATCTCTACCAAAACTCTACCAAAACAAATTATGATTTACGACATATTTCAAAGTGTTATAGAATTATAAACTTCCATACTAAATAAATACAAATTAAATCAAATTATATCAAAAGATACATCTTTCTTTGTTCGTTTCCAATTTACCGGCTTTTTAAAGGTTCAAATATGGTTAGTTTTATTCTCTTATATAATTTCTGCACAGGAAAATTTGATCATTATTCCTTCATCTACAAGGTAGTAAGGGCACTACCTAAATATTTAATAACGCAAGAGTACTGTAAGAGTAAATAAGAGTGATACGAATAAGGAAAAACTTGATCACAAAGAAAAAATATATATTAAACTTTACACGCCGATTTACATATGAAATAAGAAACGAATACTTATCGAAGAAACTCTGAGTAACAAACAAATCTAAGCATATTACCGAATAATACAGCACATATAATCTTATTCATTAGATACCAATACTTAACATGAAAATAATAAATGTGTTTGATTTCAAATGGAGATTGCAATTTATTGATGCAAGTCCATTTGAGTGTAAATATTTCGAAATAAACCAAACCGGTTTCGTTGAACTATAAACATTGATTTCAGAATTATAAATGATTAATGGCATTAAAAATACGACAAATAAAACATCGGACACACGGTTATCTTTGTGTGGAGCACGGCTAGTAACGTTTGTACGCAGACATTCTTTTGGATGCCACTGACGGTGGAACCTTTTAATTCGACATCTCGTGATCCAATGTATTTCAGAAACGATTTGATCTGAAAGCAAGATATAATTGATATATATATTAATAAGATAATATAATACTGAATTACAATGCTTAATGCGACTTTTCTGAAAAGCATTTGTTCTAATTACATTAAAAAGGAGTCAGTTGGTGTCTTAAACAAAACTGGTTTAACATCGTTTGTGAAACCAGTTCAAAATCTATAGGTGATCTAGAAAGGATGGGTTGTGGTGTATGTTGTTATACCGGGAGGCTGGTGGATCGAGTGCCTGCAGATCATCGCACCACTAACGTAAGTGATCAGAAATCAGACCCATGGAACATTGGTAAGAAACAAAACAAAGCTATCCCATTTATTTATAGTTTGACTGGTTATAATATTAATTCAACATGCGCGGCTTTCAGTTTATTCATTTTTGTTTTGTTTAATATTTCCTTCAAATTCTGAAAAAATAATTATGTGTAACTAAATAGTCATTACAATGTGTTTTTATTAAAAGTAAAATGTTAAAAAAACGGACCTGATGGAAAAACGAATGCATACCTTTTCGAGATTTTTTTTTAATATGACAACTGCAACAAGAACTACCAGTCCGAATATAAGCAGTCCAATGCCTATCGCAATTCCTATCATAACCATCGTCAAAACATTGCCAGTCCATGTCGGTGATGCTGACGTCTCGTCCCATGACATGCTGAATATAGAAAGAACGTCGAGAGTATAAGAGGGATTTTATAAAATTGAAATGATACTGAATTATGTAGATAAAATAAAATTATAAATGACAGAAATACTGTCAAATGGACGTTAAACCCAACAAGCAATAAAATTATTGCGGTTTGCTACTAGCGAAAATGGAAAATATAATAATGTATATGAAGTTAAGGGAGGAAGACATACTTGGGTGTTTAATTTTCATAGTGCAAATCCGCAGAGCTACATAATGCAATATGAATATTTTAGAGAAAGATAATTGTAGATAATGCTTATATATACATGCATATATACTACCTGTTGTCCATTCAAAATAATTTGTACCGGGAGAACACTTTGCACCCCGCCTCTACTCTTCCTTTTGCGTAACATTTTCCTTTTATGAAACATTAACCGGCCTGAAAATCAGAGGTAAATAAATTATGATATCTTATTTTCAATTTAAGTGGTTGCATTCTAGAAAAAAGAAAAAAAAACATACTTCTAGAATAAACCGTTTTCATATTTGACATTTATACAGTATGTATGAACACTGTAGATATTTGAAGTTGCAACCTGATTCTGATTTAAAATCAGAGATAGTTTGAAGTTCAAAGATATTTATTTGCAAAATTATGAAATTCTCAAAGCAAACAGGCAAAATGTATCTGTATACTGTTCTTCGTCCATAAACAACATGTAATGTCACATACCTGGAACACATACTCCATGGTCCTCCTCCCACCGGATGGGATCACAGATACATCTATTGTTCTCACATACTCCATGGTCCTCCTCCCACCGGATGGGATCACAGACACATCTATTGTTCTCACAAACAGCATGGTCACCACAGTCGCCTGATATAGAGCATGGCTCACCTAGGGCTGATACATACGTATAAATTCTAATTTATCTCGTCGTTTTAAATTTTTAAAGCATGTTATTAAAATGATAAAACTATTAATTTAGAAATCATATGTTCTCACTTGGGTCCACACTTTCCTTGCTCTTATCACTGCTTTCTTAAAATCCCAATCAATGGCCCTTCAAACCCAAAGTTTTTTTTTCACCAGGACACACTAAACCCCACGAAAAAGCGCGCTTTCTCCTTGATAAACCGGTGTTCCAGCTAATAATAAACTCTTTCTATTGATATTGATTCAACGGTTTTAAATGTTAACGAATAAAAGTAGTGTTGTATTAGTAAGAAAACAACATATGTAATGAAATATTGTAAATTTCTTTATATGGTGTATAGTTAAATTATATAAACTGAATGTTTTCTCGATGTTTCTGCTTCACTACCCCCACCTCTAATTCTTTACATGTATGTAAAAACAATCTATATTTCGTGTACTGCCGTAATCTTGAAGATCTATTTCATTACACCAACACTTTCATCATTTTGATATTACTTTTTGTACATTCTGGGAAAATTTTCACGTAGCTTTTATAAGAGGAAAGACCACAAACTGACATATTTTGCTATCAGACAAAATCCTCAGCTTAAGGCTACCTGTTTTGATATTGTTTCTGTAGAACAATCCAATTTGTGTTGCTGTTTTTTTTTTATTATTACATGTACATGTGTATATCAAATTGAATCTGTGTCTGATTACACATAATTTTATGTGTCAAAATATAAGTAAGTGTGTTTATAAAACATAATTATTACTGTGTTATTATTGTTGTTCGAAATTATACTTGGGCAGAGTCTAGATCTACATAAAATTTAGATATAATATAGATACTAAGGGGAAAAATAGTGTCTATGTTATATCAGAGAAAGTATTACTGTAGTATCTAGATAATCACATACCTGATTAAGTCTTCACCACCAAAGCACTCAATAAAAGTAAAATAATAATTCTCATCTTCTATACTCCAAGTATTACATAGTTTTAAGCTTAAGAACAACTTGTTTATACCTCACGCACGTGCACACGTATATATATATATATATATATATATATATACAACCGCATGTCATAAATTATTTTTAATTTTTTATGAGTAAGTATACAAAGATTACGTTGCATTTTCCTGATGTACGCCAATATCTTTTCAATCAAACTTTACCATGCATGTTGAGAGTGTAAGAGGTTTTACAGTTGCCAAGAGGACGCCGTGGTCCGGTGTAGTGGATCCGAAGTGTGCATGAGGGCAAGCATATTTCGTGACTCTCCCAGGTGCAAAGTACTGTTCCAATCTATCAAAGACCCTTCGTGAAGAATCAGTATAAGTTGTATAATATTGTCTCCAAAGCGACATAAAAAGAAATGAATTTAAACAGAAGTCTCTTGGACAAAATGAACATAATAGGAAGTGTGACACAGCCAGGCCAAAGGCTTCTCAATACTACAATGTATGCCAAATGAACTTGCCAGTTTTACCAATTTCAGTTTTTAGCTTAAACTTATTTATTTTACGTTGATTGGGAAACATGTTCTTCTTACAACTTACACTAATCCCTCTCGATGGTTCATGCTGCGCCCGGGAAGCTCGTAAAGAATTCTTGCCTCCAACGGGGTTCGGGCCCACAACTTTCTGATCCGTAATCGGATGCGTTACCACTGGACCACGGCGCCCTTAGTTTTTAGAGTCCAACCGTTGTATTTAACATCATACAATATACACAATACGCGTATTTTTCTTTTTTCTTTCTTTCTTTTTTTTTTTTTTTTTTATTTTTTTTTTATTTTAGAAACGTACAATTTTATCTGAAAGTTTCTTTTAATTTTCAGTAAATTGTAAACCAGTCTAAATATTATTGGTGGATTGTCATCATGATTTATAGAGGAGGTACACCTTGCACAAGAAAAAAGGTGATTGGGCAATCGCTGTTTAGCCAGTCTAGCCTCACGTCTAAAGTCTGGGTAACTCCACGTTATTTCTCAAGACGTGTAATTATCAGGGCGTCAGGTCATCGCCGGTCACTGCATCAGATACTATTTTAACATTAGGTATGGTGGATAACTGTATATCTCGCCTTTTTTCAAGTAAGTCAGTTAAATTATGTGGATAACAAGGCATTTTTTCACATAATTATCTGGAAAAAGGCATGATATCCAGTTAATCTAAGTGAATATGTGATTGGCAGTAGTGGGCACTAACAGACAGTTTAGTCCTGTTAAGATACATATGTGGATAACTTGAAAATTTTCTACTTGCAAGATAATAACTGAATATGTGACAATTTTTCAGAAAAGTTTCGACATAGCTAAGTGGATAAGTGGCTGGCAGAAATATGCCACCATGATTAGTTTATCTTACAAACCCTCTTATATCAGAAAATTACATTCCAGAAACACGAATGCGAATGTTTCAGGACATAGGATATAGTCTTTGAAAACTACGCTGAGCAACAGGTGGCCAGCTCGAAACTCTTGTCGTTTAGAGTGGCATTGTGTATTATTATTATTTCTTTATTTGAGTCTCACTTTGCATGGTTAACAACATCATACAACGAATAAAACATCTATATACAAATCATGCAAACCTTTCTGTTATAGATATACGAGAGACTATAAACATTTAAGAATTATAGTTCTTAAAAATATAAAACACCGTTTAAACAAGCTAATGGTTGGTTGTTTCAACTGCTTATATATAAACTTTTGACTGAAAGCACTTATTTAATAAGAGTGTAAAACTTTTTACTTATTAAAATCTATAAAATTAGGAGGATCATATACCAGCAGTAGTCACAAGCCCTAAATAGACGCATAAAAGAATTTTTTAAAAAAGGGGTTCATTATACATCTAGATTAACAACAAGATGTTTAAAAATTATAATAATAAAACAGCATCATACACCCAGCACACATATTACTATAATAAAATACAGACAGAGATCCTTATTTATATAACAGGGAATTTCTATATTTTATAATTAAATCACAGGTTTTGGCAACTGATTTCACTAAGTCACCAGTGGAGAACAGGAAAATAAATTTGTCAACGTCCTGATAATCATAAAAATTTGGGCAGCAATATATTGCTTCTTCGAATAACGATTCTCTTAAGTGAGTATACATCGGGCAATTTATTAAAGCATGTACCTCGTCTTCAACCACATCCTCACAGAAGGGGCACACTCTGTCACTTACAGGCTGGTTAATATATCTACCTGTTTCGATTTTAAGGGGGGGCTACTCCACATCTAAATTTTGCAAATGCTGACCTATAACTGACGGGCATATTCACAAGACAATATGGCTCGACTTCGTAAAAACGTTTAAATAACCTGTAAGTTCTAAGTTTATTTCTACCATTCCTATTTGTTCCCACATTTTTATCAATACTGATTTGCCAATCATACATATGCTTCACAGACAACATTCTTACAGTTTCATTAACAATAAATTTTACATTTACAGTTTTTACAATCGGTACAAAAATGTTGCAGATTTAATGACTTAAACATTTTACATACAGAGAAACACCAATTTCTGCACCCTACACTGCCTTTCTTCTTACACCATTTAAAAATACGATAGTTCAATCTGTGCTCATCCATATTCATAAGCCTATGCCAGTGCTGGACAATAGGCTTCCACTGCTTAGTAAGCGGTCTAGCCAAACCCATATCCCCTGAAACAGCCGCGCCTGGCGTATACTTGCCAGTTCTGGTGTATGTGCCGTTTTTAGCTTTACACCTTTTTCGTAAGAACTGATTGAGGCCAGCGGACCTATAGCCGCCAGGTTACGCATCAGTAAACAGGCTGCCTAATAGTATCACTTACGTATCCACACGATGACCATTTCGATTCAGGACACCAGGGGAGAAGCTACGGTCGGCGAAGCATCTACAGCCTGTAACCTGGAACAGACTAGACGAGATTCTTCTGGTATTGCCACCACTGCTCCAAAAGGAGTCCAGCATGAACAACTTTCGCTTCTAAAGTGTTCCACTAAAATGTTCCATTGTGCACCTAGAATTTCCCCTCCCTAAGTGCAAAAATAGTGTCCGATAACTTTGTTAAGTTTTCATTGTTGCTGGATACAAACCTGGCCGCAAATGATGACAGATCATTGACACTGGGTCAGAATGGCGAATAAGCAAGATTGTCCATATGGGACGGATGCATTCATGATCTTCTCTTCTATATTTTTGGCTGCACATCATAGCAGAACACAAACATTACTAACATATTGTAGGGATATTTGCTCACGCAGGGCAAAGCCTGGACCGTTTAGGTTGCGGTTGTCTGCCGATCCTTTATTTGCATCGTTTTCGAAAATTCGAGTATGAACTGCTGTGCGTGGGTCCGTCTCAATCTCCAACATGAGCTTTTGGTAGGCACGTAAGCCGTAAGTGCTAAGAATTTAATTATAGACAGTATAGTTGTACTTGCATGGTTTAATAAACATGTTGCATTAAATGAGACTTGAATACTATTAGTTAGTGCTAATACCACACAAGACGCACAGGAACGACTGGTTACCAGGGCTACAAGTAACCCTCTCTTCCTATCCGACATGTCCTATTAAGGTTCAAGACCAAGACCAGCCCGCTATTTACGTTTTGGTATTTATTGGGTTAGAAGTCGACACTATAAGCATGGTATTACGAATACCATCATCAAAGATAACTGAACAGATTTCAAGAAAACAGGATTGTCGGATTTACAATCAGAGCTTTCCTTAAACGGTTTTATAACTCAAATTCGTGTATACTCGTAAATTGTTCGCATTACATGATTAGGGTCACGCAGAGTATGCAGGGGCATATGAACATGTGGTTAACATTTTTGCCTGATTTTAGTGGACTTGCATGGTATAGTATAGCATAGTAGAAACAGTATGGTACAAAAATGAGACCTACAGCTATACAATGATGGCGCAGGTAGTCCCGATTTTGATTGTGGGTGTAATGCGAATGCGTTTTCTTTATGTGGTCAGTTCATTGAAGGAAACGGGATATAATGAAAGATATTTACTTCCTTAAAATGGTTCCGGCCAAGTTAACTATTTACATTCTTATCAAATAGAAAGATACGATTCCGAATAGACAATGAAGCATTAGTTCCCACAGACGTCAAAATCCAAACGATTAATGTGCCTAATTCGACAATTTGTTTTTTATGCGGAGTAATATATTTTTTAAGGCCGTTCATATTTACAATAAAGCTATTAATATTGCTGCATATTTCGGAAAACAGAGGTTAGAAAACCTTACGCAGGGAAGATCTTGACGGTAGGAACTTCCAAAGATTTTCCGGATATACGAACTGTGTGTCAACATAATGAAGTGAATGAGTGTTTATATTTTATGATACTGATTTCTCTGTTATGGTCATAAACTATACTAAAAATTGTCAACTTAAAAACCTATTTCACTTATGAATTGCACGATTTGATGAACGATACTGTGATCAGTAAAGGAAAGCAAAAATAAGAAAATCGCTTAATATCTAAATAAATATCTATTGATTACATTTGGTAAAATATAGATATGTTACAAAAGATTTGAGCTGTATGGAAAATGTAGTAGAAATAGAACTTTATAACATATAATGACAAACAAACATGTACTTAACAGTTGTACAACATGTAAACGTATATAACATGATGCGCTTATTTGATATAACCTTGTTAAATTGCTCTGTCTATATTTAAAAATTATGCATGTCACATTGTTCGTAAATAAAAAAAAATGTATATATTAAAAATGTAACAAAACCCAAGCCACAACAACGAAACCGAATTTTAAGTCAGAACCTATAATACATTTTGGATCCTTCTCAATCTTCAAAAACTATGTTGAAAAAAGAACACACACCGATAATATCAGAACACGAACATAAAACCATTAGAAGTTCAAACATGTCAATCTGTGTTGTTGTTTGTTTTTGTGTGTTTTTTCCTCATTTTGATTCTTCGATTTTCAAAGCAGTAAACTTCCAAGTCAACGTTGTTGTAAACCGTTCCGTGTGGGCGGGGGTTCCTTGTGACGTAGTCGTGGCCCTGGCGTCATATCAGACTTTCCCGCTCAGTTTCTGCATCTCCAGGGTCACGCCTTTAACGTCTGGACCTGTCGAAGCCGGATTTATTTTCATATATTCGTCCAGAATGGCGGCGATTTTGTCGTGTTTGAATCTCTTAGCGTCGTCGTATGCAGTAAATCCCCATCTACAACAATTAAACATATATTATATTTTATTTGATATATAATATTTACCAATCACGTACATGCACCATCCCTGGTTCTCATATGTTGAATCGTCTCCAAATGACTGAAATACTGTCGGTGGGACGTTAAATTCAACAAACAAACATCTCATATGTTGTAATCCGGGAGACCAACCAGGGACACGATAGTGAGAAACACATTTCGCTACCACTACGCTATGCAACCATCTAAGAAAATAAGGCATAAAAAATATTCTCAGATCGCCTCACGCACCGCGACATGCATTACAGAGACTTGCATGAAAATCATATTTCTTTTTTTTTATTATTATATAACTAAACACGACATATCAATAATTCTTTATGTCGGAGCGCTATAGAAAAATTCGAAAGTGCGTGGCGATATATCGCTACGAGGAACAAAATATGTTTGTGTTTAGCCAGGCGGATCGAGATAAATGTCTGGGAGAAATGTCTAGGCGAGCGAGATTTGTGAAGAAAACGCGTAATTTCAAAGTCAAAGTCAAAATGCTGCCATTTGGACTATAAATGTTTCGCTTGACATCCCGCTATCACGAAAAAAAAGAAGACATTTTGTGTCTTTCGACGTTTCGTGTCCGACATGGTACAAATATAGGCCACCATACAAGCCTCTCTGCATGGCACAATAGGCCACCATACACGCCTCTCTCCGTAGCAAAAATAGGCAATCATACGCGTCTCTTTGCATGGCACAAATAGGCCACATTTTAAAAGATAAACTACATGTTTGAACTCGGAGACCTCGTTTATCGCTTCATATTTTATTTACATATTACTCATCATTAGCAAGAATCGTTGTGAAACCCTGAGGTTGATAATGTATTGTGTGAAATAAAACCTATATTTACTGTTAAAAAATGGGGTTTAAAGGGAATATAATATTTTTCTATTAATTGTTGATATTCTTTGGGTGTGTATCATTATTTTAAATTATTCAGTTTCACATGACTTTGTATGTTTTATTAATGAACTCAATAATTGTGACATATCTCTTTAGAATAAATTAATTTAATTATAACAAATAAAATCGAACAATTTTAGTGCATATTATATCTATTTTGTTTATTAAATATGAATATTGATATGAGACAATACTAAAGAAAAAAAAATTACAAAGAAAAACAAAGTGAGACCTATACAGTTTCATTTAAAAAGCCATCGTCGGATAACCCACGGCTGCTGGTTACGCTACTGTCCATACATCGAATGAAGGTAAAAGGAACGAATTAACTTGACGCCCAACCCCGAATGTTTGTCGAAGGTTGTTGAACTAAGGTAACAATGTAACTTTTGAAAGCTGGATTCACGTGCATTTGTTTGTCGAGGTTTGTACAGTTTTTCACTGGTTAAACCGATATGCATATTCATTTCGGGGGCGTTTTGGTGTCATGTTAATTGACTGTTGGTGTCCGGCGATATCTATATTAAGCCGCATCGTCGAATACCCACGGCCGATCGATAGATCATCTATAGGCCGCGGGATATTATGGATGAATTTGGCGTTTTAGGATGTGTCAAATTACGCCATTTCATTTTTCGCATCACGTTTTTAGGACCAATCAAAAAGGCAGTTTTATACAACTGCCGGACGAAGTCATTTATTTTGTTGTTTACATAACTTTAAAGCCACCGCGCCGAAGAATGTTATACGTATAAGTCAGGCTTTCGTATGGTCTATAATTTAACCAATAACTACTGTATTACGACGGTTTGCTTGCCTATTTCCCCCACGGCATGATGTCATGAAGTAAAACGGAATAAGTCAACCGGGGTATTCGACGATGATTAAGCCGTTGGTAATAGATATTCAATATAATATCAATCTTTTCAATGTAATTTAAAATAATGATGAATATATCATGATATACGCTTATATTCATGTTTCAATCAAATATTTGTATAAAAACAACTTAACAAACGATTACCTGTCTTTCAAGAAAGGAGTCACGCCACATTTCTCTAGCAGGAAGCGCAGGATGGCCTCGTGCCCTTCAGCAGCCGCCAGGTGAAGAGCTGTTCGCCCGTCATAGTCACTCAAGCTCATGTCCATACCAAGCAGGGCGTACCTGGGACGTTACCATAGAGACGTCAACTTCATCATTCATACAGTAACAGACAACAATAAGATGAACAACACTCGAGGAGTATAATAAGAGAGATACATGTACTCTTGAATGTGTCATCGTTAACGTATTGTCTCAATTTATATTCTTTTTTAATAGTTACATCAAACTGTATTATATAGAACCCGTTGGAGACACGAGGCGCTTATTACTGGATTTGAAATATATAATATAACGTCATAATGTGCATGAACCTGCGCATGGCTGTGACGTCACCGTTATATGCGCTAAACAGCAGGTTGACTACGTCTTGTGCCCTCGACTCTAATGCTCGTCCCCGGGGGTCGTGCTTGGTGGTCGTGTGTCTCAGGTTGTCGTAATTGTGAAAGTTGAAATTCTCCACTAGCTCCTAAACACCATAATGAAACACGGCCATTTTTGAAAACGTGTGTAACATGAGAGGGTTATCTAACCTTGTATAAACAGGAATACTCAAGGTATTCCAACCATCATTTAATTTTAATCATGATCCTTAAATGCTAAAAAGAGTACTTCAGTGTAGATACAATCATGAATTAACTTTGAATTACAAACCCTTTTGTTCAAAGTCTATAAAGGCTTGTTTTTACTTAAAATTCCAACGATCACTTAATGGACCATGATCACAATTTAATGATTGATGGAATAGTTTAAATTAATACCTGCAACATTATATTTGAGTAATACAGTTTTATAGTTAGACAATGTAGTTGCGAATACATGTAATATTTGTTGATATCTTAATAAAGTAAGTGTTCCTTGTCGTTATTTGGATTGTTTTGTTTTATTGTTTATCCCTTTTTCATAAGCTATAATTAATTTGTCTAGATATTATTAAAAAAAATCAAGTGTCTGTGAGTAGTTTTATCTACAAATCAATATGCATGAAATGAAGCCAGTCGAAAAGCCGGTTTGTCCTGTTTTATCATTAACATATTGCTTGTACATGAATGTTCGTAAGTTTAGGCAGTAAACAATACAATTCTGGGTCAATGCCTCAAGTCCTTACCTCACAAAAGTGTACGCCCTTACTGCTGTTGCCCCACTGATCCAGGGGCGGGGACCAGGTGAAGATGCCCATCAAGTTCGGGATGACGAGCAGTACCCCTCCGGCAACGCCCGACTTTGCTGGCAGCCCCACCTGTAGAACGACACACACAAGAAGAGACTGTAACGGAAGCTTAGGGGTGAATATGTTAAACTGCAAGGAATTCGTGATAAAATCCTGGTCGTAGCGACGTTGACGGACTATATTGACGTCGCTACGGTGTGTAGGAATGTGATGAGGTGGCACTCCTACTTGAATTGATGTTATTTATAGAAAAAATAACACTTCATGTTCATATTGCAAGTTATAGGGGACCAGCAATTATATTGATAATACGACTTCCATTTGAAACGAGAGATTATCCGATCTATCAAAAGCATCTGTTGCTTAACCACCAATTGATTTTCTTCAAGTCTTGGCCGCAAGTTTCATAGCCAACTACCTTGGAATGGACTGAAAGTTTGAAATCGAAGTAGAGCACCATAACAAACAGTCAATTTGTTCCTTCCCACTATTTATGTTAACTTTTGGAAACCCGCATATGACGTGTACACAAACCATAATATCGGCTATATGCCGAATGCAACATGTCCGAAATGTTGCGAGAAAGACAACATAAGAACTGCCATAATGAAATCCCAAATCCGAATAAACATATCAAGGGAAATACAAAATGTATGTAAACAACAGATATAGAAGTGTTATTGCTTCTAGGGATCCGCATTTCACGAAAATAGTATGGATAAAAATAACGTATATCCGGTTAGAATGGAAATAATCATTGTCTATCTGTGTTGTGTATTTAACCGCAGGTTTCTCGTTCATTTCAGAATGATTATATAACTCGGGTACCTCGTGATATAATAATATGCACCTGAACTCCAAACTCCAAACTGCAGTTAAATACACAACAAAACACAAATAGATATGTTATTTCTAAAATTAAGAACATGAGTATTTAAACGATGGAAAAAAACAAAATGAACATCCCACGAAACATAAACAGATATATAAAAACCTGTGTATTGAGAGGAGGTTATCTCCCTTCAGCACTGACCATCGCAGGATTCAGGAGGGACTGTTTCACTTTGCACAAACTTAATTTAAGAATGTTATTCTGCATAGAGTCAACAAGTGTCTTATTTGCACAAAAACATATAAAGAAATGTCATTTCATTCCATTGCATTGTACAAACTTATCACTTTTTATGAAGAAAACCCCATATTAATAATATCATTTCACTTCTGTGAGTTTACCTACACGAAGATTAAAGATAAGTGAAACGGGCCCAGGCTAGATAATTTTTATGAATGCAGTAGTTTAGCAGGATAATCTCAGGGATATAGTGTTATGAGCTCTCGCCATTTATTCAACTGAAATTAATGTAAAACAATAATTATCTAAATAAATAATGAATAAAAACGCCGGTTAATACTTGTTCAAATGACAAGAATGAAAAACTGACTTTAATGTATTAAAAGAAGAGAAAGATGCTAACCTTGAAAGCAAATTGTCCAGAGTAATCGTACATGCCACAAGAGTGCATCAGGGACAGCGTGTTACGGACGGCGTCCGAACTCAGTACCTTGTCCCCGGTGGTGGGACAGATGCCGCCGTTGGCCAGTGTGGCCGCCATCACGCTGGCCGACTCTGCTGTCACCTCTATAGAGCACAGCTGGAGATTGTAACACAAGGACACTAGACGGTAAGTCAAGAGTAAATGTTCAAATCATACAATTAGTATTAAACATTTCTTAAATGTCGACTAGAAAAACAAAGTCAGTAACATTATAACTTTATATATTCTGAGCGCTAAACCAGTGAGATATTCAAGTCCCTTTTACGACTTTAGTACGTCGCGGCCTTGAATCAAACCTACATTCTCTCTCTCTCTCTCACACACATACACACACGACATACTGTTCTATAATTTCAATAAACTTTCATACAATCTTTTATATCATGGCATACTATACCTGGAAGTAAAACTCCAACGTTTCCACAAGGTCTGCCTCCTTGGGGAAGCACTGAAACACAAAGATTGTAAGTGTAACTCGGCTCACCCTTATCGTAGATTTCCGAGTTACATGCAACTAGTTATGCTGGCATATTTAAGTCAATAAATAATCTTAGAAGTAAGAAACGCGTGCCATTCTTCTTTTCACCTTGTAGCCGAATGCACATTATAAACGTTTATGTGGTTGATTAAATCAAATATACATATGAGGAATAAACAAACGTGACCATTGCTTATTGCTATTAATAACTTGCACTGACCATTTGATTGGTTAATATTCATATTTGATTAATATCTAAGTACATATTTAATCTTCCTACAGTATGATATGACAGATCAGAGAGTGTTCATGACTCGTACCTTATTTTCCCTCATATAGTAGCCGAGAGCAAAGTTCCTGTCAGCCGTAGCTCTCTCAGACAGATATCTGTGTATGAAAATATAAATTACACTTCCCTGAATATTAGACTAAGTAATTATGCATCCCCCGCAAACAATATTCATGTTTATTCCCTGTTCGGTGAAAAGAAATGATTTATAAAATACTGAATTATTCGTCAATTTTATTTGAACCATCACGTTTTCGGCTATGAAATAAAAATACAATATCTGTTAAAGACTTCATATTGGGATAAAATTTTCCCTTTAAAAGGAGGGCTTATCCAATTTATTAGTAGCCGGTGAATCCAAAGCATTTGTAAAACAGCTGATTTTGTTCAAGTCTTGCCCCTTTTATAATAACCAGGTACCGTGGAATGGGCTTTAAATTTGAATTTAGCATTCATGAATTGTTGGCACACATGCTTGCAACTTTTGTTTAATACTTTGTGTTATATATTAACAGATTTCTTATTCAAAGAGTTATGTGTTAATCACTGCATCTGCTAAAATACAAACCGAATCGTGACGGTCAGTTTACAATTGGGCTTATCATAGTAAATGGTTTCCGACTATGAATTGTTAAAGATCAAAGCAGAATACCAGAACATGCAGTCAATTTTTGATTTGTTGTTTGTTCCTTCACACAAATCATGTTAACTTTTGGAAACTAGCATAAAACGTTTACACAAACGAATAATCTCGGCTATCTGCCAAATGCAACATGTCTTAAATGTTACGAGAACGATATAAGGGAATCATAAACCAAGTAATATAATGGCTTGTGGCCGCAAGCCAAAAATCAAGAATATCTTATTTACGTTCCCGTGAATGTGCGGATAGGAACGTCCACCTCGGCTACGGAGATTGTTGACAAAGTCAAATGTGTGTAGGTGTCGTGTCGGGCGAGACATACGGAGTCAGTATTGCAAGTATTTGTTTAACAGATGCTCCGAGTAAAGGGGTAGAAAAATACTTGGCCGTCTGAGGTAAAGATAATGCAACTAAGCGTGGCACCGTGCAGTTTCCGTATAACAGTTCTGTATGTCTCATGGTGTCTCTAAATGACTGTTTCATGTTAAAAATCTAACGAATATATAACCAAACATGAAAGCTAACCGGCAATGTCCAGAGTTTCATATGGCACGTTAATGTTCTAAAGATTCTGATAAGAAAACATCTGTTGTTTTTTTTGTTGTTGTTGTTTTTCAGTGAGACATCTAATAAAAACGTCATCGTCATGCTTATCAAGATGAAGACATTCACTACTTTGATGGAAACTCATTGAAAGGTGAACCTGACACAGAGCGGCACCAGGTGTATGTGTAACACATTTGTACCATGCTTCTCTCCCCTTGTTCATACTGTCTGGCCATGACACCAGTGATGGCAATGCTTGCTGGGCATGTATGTCGATACCGGAGTCATATGACTAGTTTTCTATTATGTTTAAATGCTAAGTAATTACCCGCGTCTTACATCCTCTAATGTATCAAAGATGGGAATTTAATCTAACTTCGTTTATCATCATCATGGTATGCAAAGGAACGTCCGTCACATATGTCATTCTTATTTAAATTTATATTCAAATTTGAGTCATACGTTTAAGATATCAAAAAAGCATGTGGTCTACAAAAACTTAGGTTCAATATTGTTTTTGCATTATATTATCAATTTTGTATCTAAGTTTGTACACGAATATTGGATCCTTAAAATTGAAAAAAGCAATGTTTAAATATATAACTTCTGATTCAAAAACCACGCAGCTGTTCAAATAACCTGACGTTTTCTTTAGCAACAACAATAAACTAGTTACACAGAATTGTTGAAGGCCACATGCTCCTGTCCGGCCAGTCGCTTCAGCTGCTCCATGGCCTGGAAATATAGAACCAACAATGGACACATTAAACAAAATGGTGCTCATAAAAACTCTTAAATACTTTTAATCACGCTGTGCAGTGTATATCAGATGACAAAAAAAAACTGTACAGATAAATGTAAAAACTAATATTTAACTGTAAGGATTCATAAATGTTTCTAATCACTGACGTGTACAGGAAAATTGCGATAATGATTTATACCACGTCACTAAAATTTTAGACTTAAACTGTAATTAAGTACATTGTATATTAAATTTTTATGTGAATCCATACTTGTTTATTTCATACATACTAGAAACATTACCTATCTTTATTTTAATTTTAAAATGAGGCCTTTTTTCAAATCAATACTAGAGTCTTTAACCTTAGGGTACATCCACTCTAATAGCCATATTTCATATCTGGTTATTGCATGGTAATATTTCCACGACTATGTGCCACTTAAAAGATGTCTATAGAGAAAAACTCTTTATTCAAGTTTTGTTAGATTTAGGGGAGATGATCCTTATTTAAACATTGAAACCTGTGGGAAATAAACAATGTCTTTAAATATGAAAAAAATATTTAAAAAAAAGGAAAGAAAAAATATGGAAAAAATATATTAAAAAAAATAATTTGAACCATGAGAGCCACTCATGGTAGAAAGCAACAATATGATGCTATCTCAAATTTCATTATAAATACAAACCTCGTAAAAAATGGAGATAATCACTGTTTAAGGTTTACTCTGGGGAACTAATTCCTGGGGAGATAACTACAGTCACTATACATCTTGTTTATATCTCCATTGGTTTAACATAGTTCGACACCTTTAAAGCAGCTCGTTCACAGATGGTCATTGAATAAGAATTTGATTTTCAATTACTGATGTGTATTACGCCTATCATATATTCTCCATCAAGGGCAATAGAGTTATGAACGGTACTGAACCTATATTTAGAATTGTTAAAACCTATATTTAGATTTCTATTATCGTGTGCGTCGATTGACTGATTACATTCACTCTTTATGCATGCCCTCACTTCACTTGCTGGATTTACTAATTCGCTACCTGGAACTGTTGAAGACGCAATTTTGCAGAATGTGTTACATGGTTCCGAGAGCACCAGCTTCAGGTATGGCGCAGATTTCCTGATATGGGCGTTTACGAAAACTGCGTTTTCCCGTGAAATGTGACCTAATCTTGCCGAGTTTATTTGTCAGGAGACAAAGACAAAGGAGAGTAGAACAAGTTTTTTTTTGTTATTTTTACTGATCATCGAGCAGCTTTCAGCTTATATTGTCAAGTTAGACTTGTATGATTTTGGTAAAATTGATGACTTTTAGTGTCACAGCGGGAAAACTTTAAAAAGAACTACATGCATATGTTAGAGTGTTGATGTATTTATTGACGATGCGTAGCAGTGCTTGCCATGTCTTAAATCATTACCTGGTACAAAGAACGTAAATCTGGCTCTTCATCTTTCGGGGTCTACAATGAAAACGATAACCCCTATGTCTTCAGATGTGTCATTTGTTGTACTTACACTTATACAACTGTCGTGTTTCAGTTTTAATGAAATAATTATCATTTAAACTGGGTGTTAATATACGGACACACACACTGGAATTAAGAACTGTCATATGAATTGTAAGTTAAAAGTTAAGTTTCGAAAAAACACAGACACAGATGGCGAAACATGAGCACAAAACAGTATATGTGACTACTCACGTAATCGAAGCGGTCAGCAATGACCATTCCTTTCTTCAGCAAAGAGGCGATGACTATGGCGCCAGCGTTTATCATCGGGTTGTGGGGCTTGTCTGTACAAACAACACTGTTTCATTAGCACCAGTTTAATCAAATAATGTGTTCTCTTAAAGAATCTGTTAGCATGAGTATAAAACATCAACCATTATATGCTTAAAATGGTTATACATTTCGAATGTTCTAACCCAGGACCGAAACTTATTTTGTAATAGATTTGAGTACGATTTGTGTCATTAGAAAACAGTTCATGTATTTGAGTACGGGCATGTTTTTTATCATAGTGTGTTCATTGGAGTATTTTGTTTCTTAATTTACACCAAAAAAGACGATCAATTATGAACATTACGTTGATAGTCCAGTGTGAGTTCGTTGAAGGACCTGCCGCTGGGTTCTTGCCCAACGTACTTATGAACCACTTCCGGTGAAAGGTCGTTCAGGGTCAAGGCGTAGTTGAGCGGTTTCACCACCGACTGGAGGCAGAATGGCAAGTCTGTGTGCCCGAGATCGTATCTGTAAGTAAGTAAGTATGTTTTTCTAAATAGGAATACAGTTGAATGGGCGATGGAAACAAAAACAAATCCAGGAAACGGAACAAGTCATAAGCATCACCTGGAGCGGTGAGTGATTTACCCGCTGAAAAGTGTACATGTGTATATCAAATGAACCAATCTGAACAGCTTATACAATCGCTGTTATCACCGAGCAGTATGCTGAAGATAAAGGTATAAATGCTTTTGGGCGTAGATTATTAGAATTGTGTAAAGAAAATGGGATACATATACTGAAAGGCAGGATAGAACCAGGAAAATGAACTTATCATTGTAATTACAGAAATAGTGTCTGTTCAAGTCTTGTAGACTATATCATTTCTAATTACGATATTGTGAAATATATTGAAAATTTAATTTGATGGAAATGAATGTTCTGACCACTGTCCTCTTTGTATGTGTCTTAAGTTAA
The DNA here is from genome assembly GCA_021229015.1 of Solen grandis. Classification (NCBI taxonomy): domain Eukaryota; kingdom Metazoa; phylum Mollusca; class Bivalvia; order Adapedonta; family Solenidae; genus Solen; species Solen grandis. Next base: position 38,237,427 of record CM037778.1, read on the forward strand.
GATACAATGCTAAGTTTGCATACGATAAACTTGTTTGGGATAAAAACAAACTAGAAGAATTAATAGATAACCTAAATAGTAGAAAAACAACATTTGATAACATTTTAGGAAACATTAAAACTGATATAGATAATTTCGATAAACATATTCTCGAGTTTAGTCAAGAAATATATGACTGGTTAAACAAAGAATGTAGAAAATCAAAAGCTGATTTTTTTTCAAGTAAAGCGATTAATGAAATATGAAAATAGCGAAATAGAACATTAAGTTGTTTCTACAGAATCGTAAACATTATAATATTGTAAAAATAAAGCTAAGTCAAATTATGCAGGAAAGGAAAATGAACACTTCACAAAACTAAGTGAAACTTCTCCAAAAGAATGTTGGAACAGAATAATTCAGATTAAACGGAAATCAGCGGATTTGAATAGTGGTCCATCAATGGAGGAATTTGTAAAATATTCTAAAGATCTATTAATTATATGATAATAACAGTACCAATAATAATTTAGGAAATAATAATAATACAATATATTTAATTGAGTTAAATAAAATATTGAAATAGGGGAGGTAATAAAAGCAATAAAGTCTTTGAAAAGAAACAAAGGTAGTGGGTGTAATATTTTTTATTGATGCACAAGACTTTATTTCTCCATACTAGTGGATATTTTCAATATCGTTTTCAATAAAAGTATATACCCAGATTCTTGTAGAGTTATAGTACCAATATATAAAAAAGAGACCGTTTAGATGCGGCAAATTACAGAGGTATTACAATGATAAACTTAAGCAACAAAGATATTTTCGTTAATTATAAGAAATCGATTGAATGCATGGGCGGAAGCAAATAATATTCTTAGTGAAAACCAGTTTGGTTTCAGAGATAGTAGGAACACATCAGACTGTGTGTTTATTCTTCATAATATCATACAAAATGTACCTTCAAAAAATAAATCCCTTTATTTGCTTTTATCGAATATCAAAAAGTGTTCGATATAGTCAGGCATGATCTGATATTAACAGACTAAATGAGTGTGAAGTGAGTCATAAAATTACCACTACTATTATGTCATTATATTATAAAGTATTAGCAACTGTAAAATTAATTGGTAAATTGTCTGATATGGATTGAAACCAGAGGAGCCTCTCAGTGCTCTTTTATTTATTCTCTTCATTAATGATTTAACTAAAAATATAGATTTTAGCGACCTGAATGATGATGATATTAATATGTTAGCCACATTTATATTATTGTTTGCAGATGATGTAGCAGTGTTTTCAACTAATTCTATAACATTACAGTCTAAGCTTAATTCTATTTATAATTATTCAAATACTTTGGAATTAAAAATAAATGCAACTTAAGGAAAACAAAAATAAGCATTTTTGAAAAAAGAGAAGAAATTGTCAGATGAGTATATATGGACAGCTAATTGAAGTTGTGGTTAAGTTCTATTACCTGGGTATTAATATGTTTTATAATGGAAATATATCTTATGCAATTAAAGATTGTCTGAACAAGCAATGAGAGGGATATCAAATTTATTTTATATTTTTCAACGTTTAAATTTTGATCTATCAACAAAATAACAGTTTTTGACAGAATAGTAACACCTTTTTTAACATACTGTTCAGAGATGTGGGGGATTTATGATATTGATGAAATATATCGTATACATAAAAAATATTGCAAATCTATTTTAGGCATAATATCACATTCACCCAATATAGCAGTTTTAGGAATACTAGGAAGATTTTCATTACATTATCTACAATATGTAAAGAACGCGCATTAAAATATTTTTTAAAAATCAAGAGAAATCACGATTCGCTAATGTTTAAAATACTGAAAAGTCATTCAAACTGTAATCCGCGGACAAAAAACTGGGCCTTTAGAATTAAATCGCTTCTGGAAAACTTAGGTTTTGGAAATATATGGGATAACTTTGACGTAAATTTTGACTATGTACCAATGATAAAACAAAGACTTAGAGACCATTTTGTACAGAAATGGCATGAATGTATAAATAATAGTCCAAAACTTGAAACTTATTGTAAATACAAAATAGAATTTAGATTTGAACCGTACTTAGACATTATCAAAAATGATAATCAAAGAAAGATATTGAGTAAATTTCGTTTATTTATCCATGAACTAAATATTGAGGCAGGGAGATACAATGGAATAGATAGAAATACAAAATTATGTGCTTGATGTAACTCATCTATGCTTGTTTCTGAATATCATTTCTTGTCCAAAATATAAGACTCAAATACTTGAAAAGGATCAGTTGATAATTTTATATGTTTAATGAAAAGTGAAAATGAATTGATAATAAAAAATGTAGTACTCTGTTTGAAAGGGAGCTTCCAGTTACGGAACCAATTCATTAATACATTATAGGACTAAGAATGATTATATATTGTATATGGTATAATTTAAATGATTGTAAAAATGTAATTATAGTGAGACTTTAGATATGAGCTAATGTGTTGATAGTGTTTAAAGTATGTATAATAAGTATATACATTGCATAAATGTTTTGCCCATATTGTGATAACTGATTTACCGTTACTCTGAAATTAAATAACTAATATACATAATGCGCCATAAAGTAATAGGATTGAATAGTTTGTATATATGTACACACATATTCTTGTAAATGTATATCTCGTGCAATAATAATCACTAACAATCAATAAACACAGTACTATGCATGTTTGTCTGTGTATTATAATACAGTTATCAAGTACATGTACTCACCGCTGTCCATCCACGGTACATATGGAGACGCCCCAGAAGTTCGGGTCTACACGGGCCAGCTGGGGAATGTACTGGGCGGGCTGTGGGGACAAGAGGGACACACGTCATTGTCAATATACAGCGTAATATGCAAAACAAACACACCCGTGATTGAATAGGGATGCAATAAAATATAAGATTAAATTAATGATAAAGAAAAAGAAAAAAGAGAAAGTATCTGGGTCTGTTTTTATCTTATGTCTATATATCAAAACAAGTGTAAGTTGTAAGAGTCAGAATCAAACTGCTTCTAATAAAAGTAGTGTGAATATAAATTCACTTAATGTATACGGTCATTATAACAACTGGATGAGCACAACACGTTATGGACCTATCAAAAACAATGTCAGTGTATTCTGACGATATTTTCTTGCAAAAATAAAAAAAAAATCCTAATAAATGTTGTAAGTACCTGTAATTGTACCTTTCGCTATAAATATATTATTTGAATAATACTGAATACAGATTACGGCGTAATGACACAACAGGTGACATACTAGTCCGTGTTTGATCGCTTTGCAGGACTCGTAGATCTTGTCAATAATGTCCGTGAAGGGCTGGAACTCAGGGATGATGAACTGGTTCTTCAGGGCCTTCGAGATGACCACAATGTTGTCTGACACGCAGCTGCACAAAACACGAACACGTGTTATAGTTTTACCTGTATACATTCTAGCAAGGGTTCTCGTTAGAAGGACCCGGTCAGTCCTCACTGAATTTTTGATATTATTTTTTTTCCAAGATAGATTGAATTCATTCTGCATATATATATTTTTTATCAAAGTATCCAAGCTGTAAATTTAATTTTATTAACAAAGTTCATTTTTAATATTTGGTTTACATGGTATGCAGGTCTTCGTATATTTTACGGAGTCTTAAATCATATCATAGAGGGGTTATTGTCAGGAGTAAGTAAATGTCTACAGGGCGAATGTTCTTTGGTGTTCTTCATTTTAAACGATCAACAAAGCGTGTGTAAAGGTCCTGTGAATGGTCAAAAATAGAATAGCTATCTTTCATCCTCATTTTTTAAACTGTATTCGTGCCATGCAAGCTTTGGAAAGATAGTGACGTACTCAGTGAAGGTGTTCTTGTCCACCATGCCCCGCAGTTCATTCTCGTCATGCATTTGTCTCTCCCGAACCTGCCGGAACTTGTGCATCGTCTCCTTCAGCCGATAGTCCGTCTGCCGCAGTCCTGTCTCCTCCAGCAGCTGGTTACCATAGCAACAGGATATAATATGTAACATAATTTCATGACAGGATTCATCATGTAGTTAATTGATATGTAACAATTTCTTACTGTCGATATTGAGTTACGAGTAAACATACATAATTTACAATTTTATGTAAGATATTCTATTACAATATAGTATCTCTTACAAGATTAAAAAAGGAACTGACTGCCTAAGCTGAGGTGACAGCAGGAGGTGCAGTGTATCATGAAAACCATGTTTTCCTTTTTTAAGATACTTTCAACAGGATGAAATTTTAAGCAGGTCTTTGTGACTAAAACATCTTACGTTTTTGAACCTGTCAATGGAGACCAGTTGATTGTGGTCACACAAGAAATTGAACAGTTTGTCCTCGAAATCCTCCATTCCTGATGCCATCAGCTCTCTGAAACATGCACTCATTATGCTAATGGGGATAGTTGTGGATTTTATTGTAAGGAATTATATCACTGGTGGACATAGAAGCTCAATATCTCCACTGTGACTTAATCATTCGGGAAAATAATTTATGACAAGAGATAATAAAGAAGCTCAATATCTTTTCTTGGAAAATTCTGACTGATTGTACACACTTTTATCTTTAATGCATGTTCGTTTATATACTGGTTTAGAGCACTTACAATTGCTCTGCGCGTTTCAAAGCCCTTTAAGCATGAATTAATATAATTATGGGTTCAGGCAAAAGTCACAAAGGGTGAGATCCGTGCTATATGGTGGGTGTGTGATTGGCCGGGAAGTCGTCATGTTGCAGATTACCAGCGAGCACAAAAGCCTTTCTTTTAAATTCAGGAAAACCCCTGACGTCAGGCCGATATGCTCCACTGTGCATTTACATCCTTCCTGGTTATTGCCCTCCCAACATACATGTATGTATCCTTGTCATACACACAGCAGTCAGAGAGCGCCTAGGACGAGCCGCGTACTTGATGCTGGTTCTCCCCTCTTTAAAGAGAGAGACGTATTTGACAATAGTACGGTATGACAGTCCATTATCCACATACACTTTATCGTCGAGCCGATGCCAAGCAGTCTGCGTATTTAACAATACGCACTACGCAAAAATTGCATCTAGATTCAGCCATTTTTTAGCCGGTATAATAAAGTATATGTATTCGATTGCAAATTAAATGTGCTTGTGGGCGTCATTTCAGTGTAATATCCAATTTTTCCCCAGAAAAATCAATATTCTTTCCATTGATATTCCATACTTATAGCTGCACGTGCAAATGATATAAAACTGTTGCCACTACTTTAAAGCGCTCCTGGTTCTATTTCCTTTAAGAAAGAAATCAGATTCACAGCCAAATGCAGTCTCCTTAAGGCGTAAGCATGCCCAAAATTTAGATATTGAGGCTTTATCACTTTCATGCAAGGACGTTGTGATGCAGGTATAAATAAGGACGTTGTAATGCAGGTATAAATAAGGACGTTGTAATGCAGGTATAAGGACGTTGTAATGCAGGTATAAGGACGTTGTAATGCAGGTATAAGGACGTTGTAATGACGTTGTATGCGGTATAAGGAGTTGTATGCAGGTATAAGGATAGCAGGTATAAATAAGGACGTTGTAATGCAGGTATAAGGACGTTGTAATGCAGGTATAAGGACGTTGTAATGCAGGTATAAGGACGTTGTAATGACGTTGTAATGCAGGTATAAGGACGTTGTAATGCAGGTATAAGGACGTTGTAATGCAGTTATAACAGTTAACTCGTCTATATTCCACACAAAATCATTCACGAAGAACGTGCTCACGAGCTATGAAGCCCCGGATATCATCGGAGAAGGATATACGATGTCACTCAAACAATAAAAAGGATGAGATATTTTACCAACTAAGCTAATTCTCAGAAATAAAACAGATTTATAACATTTTTAGAAAAATACGTAATTTTATGCTGTTTTTAATGAAATGAATACGTTTGTCGTGTTTGTGTACTGTAGCGTGTGAATATCACGATAAAAAAAGTATATGTAAGAAAATTTGAGCCTCATTTGCAATTTAATATGTAAATATAATATTTTATTTGTTAGCGTTATTTTCACTGAATTTAAATTTTGGAGGTTTAAGAATTCCCTTCTTTCCCAATTTTACAATAACAATAAACATAGCTCAAATATTGATACAACATAAAATAAGCAAATTGATTCGATTCCTTAATCAGCAAAATGGCACTAACAGCAATCAAGACATCAACGGGTGTACTTTTTGTAGAAACGGTGATATTTTGAGTTAAAACAACCAGATTTTTTCCAATTTTATCGTTCATATTTATATGTGATTTTGTCTGTTGAAATCATTATATGTACGTGTATATATGTCTCAATAGTGACTTATAGGCCAATGGATCGGAAGTTTTAATGAATATTGTTTTGTATATAGTATAACACATGTCACTTTGAAATAGCTTTTACTTACTTTCAAAACTCTCCGCGTGAGTTACGTATATCAAAAGCCATCTACAGACTCATGCCCATCTAATGCAACACTCTTGATAGTTTCACCATAAAAGGAAATAGCGCTACGAACAGTATTGTGTCGTTATTGAGAATCATAAATCCTATGTTTAGAATTTCCTTTTCCGTGACTGATCACATTCACTCTGCGCATGCGTTCACTTCAAAGGCTGAACATTTAATAACACCCACGAATTAGCTATCCGGAACTTGTGAAGTACTGGTGCATCTGAATCTGCTTCGACGATATCGCATTCTATATATTATCGATTACAAAAAAGGGTGTTTTCCCCTTCTCTTGTCGAGTTTATGTGTTAGGAAACGAAGACTTCAACAACATTAACGAGGGTAAAAAGAAAGAAAAACGTTAATTGTTATTATTATTATATTTCTGCCGATTATCTGATCAAATTGCCGATTATCGCTACGGAATATGTCGGAATTAGCCGACGTAAAACACGGAGCCTGTTTACAAATCTATAATAAATGCTTCCAAATTGACAACTCGTTTTTGAAGGCATCCCATACGGAATATCAAATACTCGAGCTAAAGTAAGAAAATGAAGATAATATAAAGTAGATTGAACATTTGTTGATGTCTTCGTAAGATTGTATTTTTCTGTAATTATTCTTGGTGCTATTTTTTGATTTTATAAGTACAGCTGTCGATTACAAATTAAATGCCATTTTTATGTAAAAGAATTTGCTTTCCAGCACCAGAACGTGGCTTATTTTTAACCTAGATTTCGTGCGATATGTTAATACTGCTTCGAGGGAAATGAAATTGTATCAAAATAAAATGATGAGTCTTCTTTACCAAATCTTTATCATCTTAGTCTTGATGATGAGGACATTAAATTAATTTAATAAATACGCTTCTGCGTTTTGGTATTCAATCTCGTCATTTATTAGTACTCGTCCGATAAACATTAAAGCAAAGGGGTGTATTGATCCCTGATATTTCTTTAAAATTATTTATTTCTATGTCAATTGGGAAACAAGTTTTTACAACTTATACTAATCCCTCTCGACGGTTCCTTGGTTGGACCAGTACTTTGCGCCCGGGAAGGTCATAAAATTCTTGCCTCCAACGGGGTTCGAACCCACAACCTTCGGATCCGTAATCGGATACGTAACAACTGGACAACGGCGCCCTCACTGGAGCACGAACATTAGATATAATAATATCATACATTATTATATACTCATAAATTTACTGGCTCAAATATATGCAAAAACAACTCATTATATTATTATATACTCATAAATTTACTGGCTAAAATATATGCAAAACAACTCATTCCTTACCGTGTCAGTCCAAATATGGTAGTGTTGCGTCAGACCGTACCGGCTAGTTCAATTACATCTATAATTTCATGTTTTGTATTTTAATATGAACGTTTGTTGCTATTTTTTCTCTCAGCGCTAGAATCTATTAGCTGACAAGTTTTCATCATTAAAATTTTAAGCTTTTATGTGTGTTGAGGAGTTCCAAGGACACTAGAGATCAAATAGTGTGTAAAAAAAATAGTATAGACTTATTCTCTATTATTGTAAAAAAAAAAATAAAAAAAAAATGCAAAAATGCAAAAATATAAGATTATCTTAAAACTGTATTTGTTTGTTATGTTTATAACAGTCCCTAGGAGACGTCTCCTTTTCTAACAAGTTTTATATGTTTGCTGCTGCATAAAATGCGTTTTTGCAAACATTACTTCAAGTCCGTAATTAAAACTCATCCATGACTGATTTCTTTTCTTTTTTAACTTATTGTGTCTTTAAAAACTTATAGGTGTATAATAAAAAAATGTGGTGAAGTAATTATTTTGTTACTTGCCACGCTGAAAAAATTTGACCCAAGGGCCCGCGATATATTTTTTTCCTTCGCTGCCTAAAGTAAAAGCAAAAGCCACAAAAAGCTGCAATATAATATTCCCCATTGTCCGTGACAAATAATAGAAATAGCGTATTAAGAAATATTCTAATACACTGACACTGAGTGTATGGATCCAGATCTATATATTTCATTCAGATCATAAAACTTCTTCGTTTCTTTTTTAGACAAAATACAAAAATACACTGATGTAAGGATTATCTGAGAATGTAAAAACTGCATAAGACTTACAATACTTATTATTTCGCCTAAATTGCTTTTTATTTCTGAAAAGAAGAATGTTTTTGTGGACATTTTCGATTCGCCTGAGCTTCTTTTAAATGCAAATACAATACAATATCTTTCCAGAAAAAAATAACGAACGCATATAGCAAATAAATTCTAAATTTTAAACAGAAAGTAAAAAGAAAAAAATATTATTTGCGAAATTTGTCATTGAACGATAAACAAAGCTTTGAGTTATTACGGATATAAAGACAAAAAATAATGTGAGAACATATACATACTCCATATTGTCTTTCCAGTTTTGCAGGCTGGAGGCAGACCTTGTTAGCGTATGAGTGTTATCCGACATGTCGATCCTTCTCTTCTGACCGCAACTTTACAGATGCAATTATTTGTCTCCTCAAGCAACACAACACTATGGAAGTCGAAACTATTTAATGCACGAACGACTGTAACAATCTCTGTTTGTTATGTTTTCAATGTATCTGTAAGATCTTTTGATGTATATCTGTCCTTGAGTGACCGAGATTCTTTGCAGACTTGTATACGGTTTGACGAGGCAGAACTAGTATCCCGGGAAGGGGTGATGTAACTTAAGACCACAGAGGGTAAGTGATGCGGGTCCTTCACAATATCTCGCGTCAACACGTGGTATCATTCAGTCATTACCATGCTGTAAATAACATATTAGGTCTATTTTCATCCAGTCATCGTATTCATATTTTTGTAAACAAATAAACATATATCCAGTTATTTGATATCCTACATATCTTTATGTCAACTATACATATATTTCAGCCGCAGCAAGGTGTTTGTCTAAAAAATGTAGACTAGTTCAAGGTGAAGGCTTCTCGTCCTTCTGCAGTACAAGACATGCTAGAATTTACATGTAACATTTAATGAGCCCATGTGATCTTAAATTTAGATATGGCAATATGCCGTAACCTGACCATTCAGTTTGCAACATTGTATGTTAAGTCAATGACCGGTGTTGTGTTCGTGGGTCTTTACTTTGTCAGAATGTATTCAAATTCCATGCTGACTGATTTAAAAAAGATAATCAGTGTAAAGATCTCAATTAAAATGCACATTAAATTAAAAAAAAATGCTTTTTGCGACCTTTTTTGGTAGAATTAAATATGTGTAATAAATAAAGAATAAATATGAATAATAAAACATTACAGCAAAATCCAACTACCTAGGTAAAATAAAGTGGATGAAGACCCTAGAAGATTAACGAGACTATCTTATACTTATCCGTTTCACTTCACACTGATCCTTGTCGTAAATCTTATCTTTCTATTGTTCACTATTCGGTAGACACTTCTTTTGTGATGAACCTCCCGTGACGATGATGTTTTTCTCCATGTCTTTGTTTGCAAATGATTCTATCTGTTTCACTTGCGGTAATGTTTGTGTGAATATGTTAAAAATTTGGAATCTTATTTTAGAATGTTTGGTTTATTAAAAGGTATCAGTCGACCTTGACCTCGCTACCGTCCCTGATAACATACTATTTACCTCACGGCAGATGGGATAACTTTTAAAACAAGAAACACGTCAAATGACGCGAAACCAGATTTCCAACAGTCGCTCAAGGCAACAGTTTATTTAGGTAACCTTGACTTTGGCCCCATTAACCTAAAAATCAATCCCAACCTTCTTCTTCCCATTAGATATCTACTTACCAAGTAGGATTACTTTACCTCACTTCTTACTGGAGATATTTACGGAAACAAAATGCTTGACGCCCGCCCGCCCTCCTGCCCTACGACGTATCCCATTCTTGTAACCAGGTTTCAACCGGCGCAGGTACGTCTGAACAATAAAAGCTTCAATAAATCTCGGCGGTAAGGAGGTATCTCGATCACAGGTCCTATGTATTTATATCTATAATATTTTTTTGCAAATAAAAAAAATATTTCTGAAATCAAAGGTTTAACATAATTTTAAACAAATTAAAGAATTTCGATTTTGTACACACAAAAAATAGGAATTTAGCCATACCTTTTTATGGACGTAAAGGACATTCTAAACGTTAAACTGTGCTTTTGAATCATTGTTTATTTAAAATTAATTTTAGGGATGATCCATGCAGTCTATCCTTTTAACAGAAAACATGATTTAATGTTTTCTGTAGGTTTAAAATTAGTTTTTTTTTCTCTCTATTCACGACTGGGTAACAAGTTTTTTTTGCTTCCTCTAGACATTAAAGTTTAAAAAACAATACTCTTGGCCCGTTTTTTAAATCTTTGTTTATGTTGTGTATGCTTATTTTGTATGCAATGTTTTGTTACAAATACGTATTTTGTTACAGGAAACCATGAATACATCCGACATTTGTGTAACAAACCGTCATCCATTTGAGGCATATTCCATAATGTATCTATTCGGCGGCATTTACCCAAAACTTTCCACATAAGCTCTACAAATAGAATTGCTTGCGATGCGAAAATATACCCTCGGTCAACCTCGTGTTGCTTTGAATTTGGTTGAATTTCAACATGTGTACAACCGGAAGTACCACATATATTTTGAAGCGGGGTTTACTTTATAGTTACCCCACCTCCGAAATCGAGGATACACTACGCCATATAGATACGAGTGTATAAAAGAAAAAAAATCGCTTGTCATGTATCTCTCAACCTTGGATTTTTTAGGGGGGGGGGGGGGGGTTATCAACAAAATCGTCCACACACCAGAGGCGAATTGCGCACATAAATAGTTTCAGTGGGTTTTATTATCTTGTAATCGGACTAGCTCTATCTTTAAACGGTGTCGTGCTAAAAGTAAGCTCGTTAATACTTCAAGTACGGCGAATCAGAAGTTTGAAATGAAGACTTTTTGTATGGCATCATACAATATATCACATTTAACAAAACCTTCAACCTTCTGAGAAAGGTTAAAGATACACTGGAAAAGAATAACACTGCAGTAATCGCAACTGATTGGCAGTGAAGAGCCAAAAAATTGTGTAGAACGTACAAACATAATTGATTTTACCATGGAACAGAATCAGAAGAAAAAACAACATCATGCCTTTATATAAGTCCGTTTTTACAATATGATTTCGTCCAAATGATATTTGAAATTTCAGTCTTCTTTCAGAATGATCTGGGTTTATGCTGGTTTGTATAGGTCTGTTTAATTGCTGGCTTTTACTTAAAGGATTTTTTTGGTCTAGGTTTAAAGGAACCCCATTATCTGACCTATGCAACCAGTATAAACCCAGATCAACCTGCATATAACAAAATTGAATTGCAATCTGATCTCGATTGCCACGAGAAGTCAGTCAACAGGTTGATTTAGTTTTATAACTGTTGCATAAACGTTAGTTAGCACTAGTGGACCCCCCCCCCCCCCCCCCCCCCCCCCCCCTAAATTCCCCGAACCATAGATAATAAATGTAGACACAAAAATTGAATTGACACATATATCTCTTTGGATTATTAATACGCAAAGTCTTTGGAATCTAATGCCCTCCAGAGAGGGCCGGGAAAAGGGCATAGTTACACGTTTACAAACAGTGCTAGCGTTTTAGTTTCACAATCGAATTGCACCAAGCGGAAACCGGTAAGTGGATTGCAGTAAACGGAACGCTTTGTAGATCTAACGGATTGCGAGTCAAGACATCATATCAAAAGAATTGATTGCCTGAAGGTCAACAATCAAGACGACATTTATGAAGTTCCACAATTATTAAAACGAATTTTCACACAGAATAACAACATCAATAGCCGGAAAATTATTACATTTGAAATTTCGGTTGTAATTATCAATAACAGAATAAGTCACAAGTGGAAAAGAATTTTGACCTTATTGTCCTTCCTTAATATTTATCCACAAAATATATAGCCAACTATTTAATCAAAGCGCTGAGGGCACTGGTGTGGCGATTGTCAGGGAAAACTTGACTATGTAATACAAAGGCATGTAAAGATTTGACATTAGTATTTGTGTATAAGGACAAAGATCCAATGTGTCATCTTTGATCTTAATAACTCACCTTTGTACCATATTGCTTCCATGTGTCAGTAAGAATAAATACATGGTAACACGCGAGAGGATATGACTAGTCAAATGATATATCTGAAAAGAATGATCTTAATAAAATAATCTTGCCGTTTTTCAGGCTGATAAAATAAACTCAACAAAAAAGTAAGTGCATTTCAGGAAAACCATGAAATAAAAGAAAACCACATTACAAATAGGTTTGTTTGTTTGTTTGTTACGATGCCAAAACACAAGTTTTCTTGTTATAACTTACACCTCTCTCTCTCACTCTCTCTAACTCTCTCTCTCTCTCTCTCGATCATTTTAAACAGTTACCAGTGTATCATCCTGTAAGCCGGTATCAGTTAAATTCACAATTCCCTACAGCAAGACTTCTAATAATACATTCGCTGTTAATATAGATCTGGATATAAACTGACATATGTATTTAACTGTACCCATATTAAAGTATTTCAAATGTCAAAATAGGAACACACCTGTACGCAATTATTAAAAAAAAAAAAAAAAAAAAAAAACATTATACTAGGATACCTTTTTAACCCTTTCCCTCATATAAACTCATTTTGACGCCCTCAATAGGCATCACATAAAGCCTGATCTGCAGAAAACACAGTTAAACCTTACCAAATTTAATTATAAAGTCCTCATTTCCAGACCACTGAGGAGAGCGAACAGCATCAAACCTGATCAGCCTGCGAGTTACTCGCAGGCTGATCTGGTTTTATGCTGTTCGCATAGGTCTTTTCATGGTGTCCTCTATGAGGGAAAGGGGAACAGACCAGTATAAAGTCTTGCGAATGAAGACAGATACATCAGATAAACGTAACGAGGTTGTACAGGTGGATTCAACTAATATGACAAATTCATCTGAACTCGACCATGTGCTCGGCAGGTATAAATATATCAGATGTAAAATGAAGCCCATCATAGGGTCGTTGCACTGAATCGTATTGCCCTTTTTACACTTTAGCTACGATGTAAACACACAAACGACCATTGTTTGAAGTCAATGTTGTCAAATATATTACAGCGCGTTGCTATGCGACCGCAGTAAAATTGGATATCATCTGGAGTGATGGACTCCAACCCTCTCTGTGCCGGGTAATCACCGAATGGCTGACAACCAAGGCGCATATTATAACAAATTAATGAGAATTTAAAGTATCTATATCCTTGACGTTTTATTACACTGTGATTATAATACTAGGTATCCGATCTACCCTAACCTTGACTACAATCTGGAGCAGGAAAAAAGGTCAGCTGCTTGAACCTATAACGCATTATCCTTCCTCTTCTAAAGAAACTATTCCCGAACACCTTGAAAAGAGTGAGTTTGTTGAAGACTTAATTACAGAATGATATGTATTAAACTGCATGGCTACTCGTATGTGCGCATGTGCACGCTTCTGCAATAACTACAATACATTTGCATGCATATATATAGGATTTTAAAAGCCGTTCTGTGATTCATTTATTTCATATCTACTCATTTTAATCAAAATGTGCATGCGTCTCCTTTAGATAGCCTAACCATTTCAGAACAAAACACCGATAGGTATCCTAGCTAGTTTTGCCACTACAGGATAAGCGAACCTGTCAATTTTCTTCTTATCGTTGTACATACAACGCATATAAGCATATTACTACTCTGTGAACAATTTAAAATGTACAAAGCCACTCAAAATTGAGTCATAAGAGACAAGTAATATCTTTCACACAAAACATATACATATATACATGGTACGAAACTAGAAACAGATACTAATCCTTGTATAAATACTACTTAAGATAATAATTTAGATGAGAAACTGAGAGTGTCACGCACTAGTGTGCATAGTTGAAATACATTAGCCATGCTATATCTCAGAGTCCCAAGTTACCAGTCAAATGTATGGCCGCCGTCCCCCCGTTTTTAAAAACTTCAGTTATTTGTTGCTCCTTACTGCTATTTTTTTTATTATCATTTTATTTTATTTATTTATTTCTTCATTTGTTGTTAAATGGCTTTTTGGCACAATTTGACTGAAATATTTTAAACACTGTGGGGAAAAGGTGTGCATATATCGATGCATTGCGCGCCTGTTCTAACAATGTTCCACTTGAATGACGGTATAAGTATTGGGTAGTACAGCCACGTACACCACACCGGACTGATTCAGGTACGGTGGTTAGTGAAAGGAAAAGTTTTGTAATTAAGTTTCACCGAATTCATCTTACCGTAATCCGATTATGTAAAAAAAATTTTAAAAAACGTGGTCCACCCCATTTCATGTTGCTACTGTTAACAGAAAAAAATGGTCTCCCGATCGCGCCTGTACGGCTATCAAATATTAATTCTGAGATTGTTAGGTGAGTAAATATCCATGGCGTCGCGATATATATCTCGTTCAAAACACTAAGCGATGCGACTAATAACATTGTTATTGCTTATTCTGTATGTAAACATGTCAAAAGATTATCCCTTGGACTGGACGAGCTTTCATGATATACAAAGTGTGCATGTATCAACTTGGTGGAGTGAGTGTGTTTGGTCAGTGCGGTGTTCGCTGTAAAGAAATAAGTGGTGTAGTTTCCCTGCAATATTATCATTCTAGTTAGATACATGCTTGTTGTTTGTTGTTGTTGTTGTTTTTTGTTGTTGTTGTTGTTGTTGTTGTTGTTGTGTGTGTGTGTGTGTGTGTGTGTGTGTGTGTGTGTGTGTGTGTGTGTGTGTGTGTTTGGGGGGGTCCATATTTGAAATAAAGATATAATTGTGCATGGACAAAAAAAGTGTTTGTATAATTAGTTATCTGAAAAACACCACAAAAAGGGAAATGAGGGAATGGTCCTCTCGTTCGTTAAGAATAACATTCTTGCAAGCACGTGATTGTTAGTCATTTAATTAGTCCCTTATTTTATGATATCGCATGGTACATTATTAGGTTTTCGCATCGCTGTGCGAAAACCTATTGTTCTCGTTCTGTTTCTTTTTTTTTTTTTTTTTTTTTTTATTTTTCTTCCCCTTTTTGTGAACGGCATAGCTCCGAGGTGAGAAAAGCCACATCTATGAAACTTTTATCAGTAATAACCACGTACTTGAAGATGATCCTAACGTCGAGATAATTTTCATTTTTGTTTTGATTTTCCCGCCAGGGGGCGTTTTATATGAAAATGTTTAATAAGCAATATCTCCATTATTTGAGGTCCGATTCAAATGCGGTTTTTGCACAATGTTCCTTGTAAATAGCCCAATAAAATATGATAGGTTTCAAAAATTTGCGTATATAAAACTTTCGTGCTACAGGAGGTTGAAAGTTCGAATCTCGCAAAAACTGTGAAATAAGGGTAGGTCTACCAAAAACCTACCCATTTTATTCAGAGATGAGATAGGAAAATTTTGTTTGTTGCATATGATCTGCAAGACAAATACGCACAAAATATATGGGGTGGCGAATTCGGGAAATGCATGGTTTGTCCACAGTATGCGGTCAAACTTAACCAATATTTTCGAAAAATCAACATTTTAAAGCATGACTTTTAAGGTTATTTGCAGCTCCTGACTTTATTTTTTGTTCAATCTTCATCATTATTTCACTGTTTATGCATTTTTATAAAACAAATAAATTCATAGAAAAAAAACAACACATAATATGCAAGGTCAAGGTCATATACCAATTATTATTATTTATATCGGCATAAAATAGCTCCAAATCTAAAAATATTTTATAGAAAGTATATGAACAAAAGTTTTAGTTTTCGAGGAGATCTTTCCATTAATGTTTAGTTTTTGAAGATCGGACTTCATTTGATCAAATGACCACAGTCCAAAGTTTGATCCTCTTATCAAACAATTGTATATCCATATGTTTTCTCTTTTTTGCTGCTCCTGACTTTATTTTTTGTTCAATATTCATCATTATATCACTGTTTATGCATTTTTATAAAACAAATAAAATCATAGAAAAAAAACAAGCATAATATGCAAAGGTCAAGGTCATATACCAATTATTATTATTTATATCGGCATAAAATAGCTCCAAATCTAAAAATATTTTATAGAAAGTATATGAACAAAAGTTTTAGTTTGTGAGGAGATCTTTCCATTAATGTTTAGTTTTTGAAGACCGGACTTCATTTGTTCAAATGACAACAGTCCAAAGTTTGATCCTCTTATCAAACAATTGTATATCCATATGTTTTCTCTTTTTTGCTGCTCCTGACTTTATTTTTTGTTCAATCTTCATCATTATTTCACTGTTTATGCATTTTTATAAAACAAATAAATTCATAGAAAAAAACAACAACATAATATGCAAAGGTCAAGGTCATATACCAATTATTATTATTTATATCGGCATAAAATAGCTCCAAATCTAAAAATATTTTATAGAAAGTATATGAACAAAAGTTTTAGGTTTCCAGGAGATCTTTCCATTAATGTTTAGTTTTTGAAGATCGGCCTTCATTTGATTAAATGACCACAGTCCAAAGTTTGATCCTCTTATCAAACAATTGTATATCCATATGTTTTCTCTTTTTTGCTGCTCCTGACTTTATTTTTTGTTCAATCTTCACCATTATTTCACTGTTTATGCATTTTTATAAAACAAATAAAATCATAGAAAAAAAACAAGCATAATATGCAAAGGTCAAGGTCATATACCAATTATTATTATTTATATCGGCATAAAATAGCTCCAAATCTAAAAATATTTTATAGAAAGTATATGAACAAAAGTTTTAGTTT
The DNA here is from genome assembly GCA_021229015.1 of Solen grandis. NCBI lineage: Eukaryota > Metazoa > Mollusca > Bivalvia > Adapedonta > Solenidae > Solen > Solen grandis. The sequence continues at coordinate 38,254,780 of CM037778.1, forward strand.
GTGAGGAGATCTTTCCATTAAT
>CM037778.1:38254901-38304901 GCA_021229015.1 Solen grandis
TCACTGAATAATGCATTAATCAGAACGGACAGATTTTCTAAAAAAATTGCATAAAAGTACTTTAGACTTTAACTAAAAGATATATGAATTAAAAATAGGGGGTCACCATGATTGTTTAGAGATCAAGCTTATGGTAGAGCATCACTATTTGCTAAAATTTGCTGGAAAAAAACAACAACATGGCATTAAAAGATAAGAAAAGTTTCGATTCTAAATACTGTAACAGCATATTAAAATATTTTTTTTAAATGTTTTTATCACCATTTCTAACTTATAATGTATTCCATAAGTTACTGATAAAAATATTGTCAAATATGCATTGAAAATACAAAACGGGCATAAAATCTCATTTGTGCCAGGACCAAAATGTATACAAAAACTATCCCAAAACTGTGAATTTTTATATACATTTTTCTAAATAAAAAAAATAAAAAGACAGATTTCCTTTATTTTTTCAGAGTCATTTCTCTGATAAAAATGCTTTCTGAAAATGTAAAAAAAATACATACCTCAACAGATTTGTTTTTTAACTAAAATTGCCTCTTTTTTTTAATTTTAGTCAAATTTGCATAAAGACACTAAAATGTGACATTTTGTAACTTCAAAATTTGGCAAATATACTTTTGATGATATTCTTAACACATAAATCTTAAAATTTGGGTTTTCTTCTATCATTCTACTTAAAATAAATGAGAAATTCAAAAAAGCATTTTACCAAAATCAAAATCAGCTGTAACCCGCTGAAACGTCCTTAACAGCCTAGTGGCTAGGATGTATTGGAAAAAACATGAGACTATAAAAGAGATGATAGAAATCGTCGACATGATTAATGTATGTGGAACGAACTCCAGGTTTTCCGATGACCAGCATCATTCCATTCTCTCATCCATCATTTTGTCCCCTTAAACCTTTATAGTTCGTAAATGGATTAGTTAATTAACTAGTGCATGGGTGCTTTTTATTCTATGTTCATCAGACCTGATACTAGACAGGAGATTCCAAATGGAAATCATTCGTGACTGTGCTCCATCGGTATGAAAGCATATCAAGAAAAAACTCAACCATACACAGTCTGACTGAAGGTTAATGTCATAAAATCCGCTTTTTGCCCCAAGTTGAATGAGTGTTTGACTCATTAAAAGTGCAAATAAACAAATGACACGATAAAGCAAAAGTACGATATATCGAATTACCAAATTTTGCAGGTTTCAGATACAACGTTGTAAGCTTAGTAGGTCGAAGATGAGAGTGAAAGAAACATTTTTGAACATACATTGTATCAAACATCTGAAGTTTCTGAACAGGTGGTGGAATATGTGAATGATAAGATCATATAGATATATAGTAATCTTGCTAACAATAGGTTAAAAACTCTTTTTCTTGTTGTGCTGGAGTGTACCGTTGCTGCAACAGTATTTCAGTCTTTGGCCTATACTCTTCAAAGAGTTGAAGCTCTATTGAAATCATTATTGATTACTTTCACGTAATTTTCACAAAGTCCTATTTGTAAATGAATCTATCACGAAAAATATTATTGATATGCTTTGTTTAAATCTTCTATGTTGTCCTGCAATTTGTCTTTGTTACATTATTATATCAGCTATAAATGCTTCTTTTGATGTTTAAATGCCAAATAAAGATTCGTATATCATGTTATATTAATAAGGTAATGACGTTTTTGGTTAAATCACCACCTTTTACAGGTGCATTCCCCTAGCCAAAATTTGACAGTTTTCCCCAAAATTATTATCTATTTTCCCAGTGAAATAGTTTTTTTCCCTCAAAAGAAATATTCATGGAATTTTAATAAAATTTGTGTTATTCTTATAAATTAAATGTTGATCTTAATCTTTCTTGAAAATCTATAATTAGATAAGTTTCTTGTTTATTAAAACATTTTCATTATCTTATAATTTCCCAATATCTGAATTATAACGCTATTTTTCCCCAATAAGAAAGCAACAGGTAGTAAAACTAATTTAAACAAAAATCACTCTAAAGCGACAGCAAGCTTATTACAGCCGGAGTGCGAATCCGGGAGCACGAAAACTCCCGAGTAAAAACTCCAGCTGGAATTAAAATCCGAGACTCGTACCCTCAGCAATGAGAAGCTGAGTAGTGCTACACTCATAATGTGGCATACGAAGCATATAGTATTAAAGTACACTCATGTGCAACAGAACACATTTCAATTTAACCGTACAGCCCGTACTACACATTTTATTTAACCGTACAGCCCGTACTACACATTTAATTAAAACGTACAGCCCGTACTATACATTTTATTTAACCGTACAGCCCGTACTATACATTTTATTTAACCGTACAGCCCGTACTATACATTTCTATTTAACCGTACAGCCCGTACTATACATTTTATTAAAACGTACAGCCCGTACTATACATTTCTATTTAACCGTACAGCCCGTACTATACATTTCTATTTAACCGTACAGCCCATACTATACATTTTATTTAACCGTGCAGCCCGTACTATACATTTTATTTAACCGTTCAGGCCGTACTATACATTTCAATTTAACCGTACAGCCCGTACTATACATTTCAATTTAACCGTACAGCCCGTACTATACATTTCTATTTAACCGTACAGCCCGTACTATACATTTTATTTAACCGTACAGCCCGTACTATACATTTTATTTAACCGTACAGCCCGTACTATACATTTTATTTAACCGTACAGCCCGTACTATACATTCTATTAAAACGTACAGCCCGTACTATACATTTCTATTTAACCGTTCAGTCCGTACTATACATTTCTATTTAACCGTACAGCCCGTACTACACATTTCTAATTTAACCGTTCAGTCCGTACTATACATTTCTATTTAACCGTACAGCCCGTACTATACATTTCTATTTAACCGTACAGCCCGTACTATACATTTCTATTTAACCGTACAGCCCGTACTACACATTTCTATTTAACCGTTCAGTCCGTACTATACATTTCTATTTAACCGTACAGCCCGTACTACACATTTCTATTTAACCGTACAGCCCGTACTATACATTTCTATTTAACCGTACAGCCCGTACTACACATTTCTATTTAACCGTACAGCCCGTACTATACATTCTATTTAACCGTACAGCCCGTACTATACATTTCTATTTAACCGTACAGCCCGTACTATACATTTCTATTTAACGTACAGCCCGTACTACACATTTCTATTTAACCGTACAGCCCGTACTATACATTTCTATTTAACCGTACAGCCCGTACTATACATTTCTATTTAACCGTACAGCCCATACTACACATTTCTATTTAACCGTACAGCCCGTACTACACATTTCTATTTAACCGTACAGCCCGTACTATACATTTCTATTTAACCGTACAGCCGTACTATACATTTCTATTTAACCGTACAGCCCGTACTACACATTTCTATTTAACCGTTCAGTCCGTACTATACATTTCTATTTAACCGTTCAGTCCGTACTACACATTTCTATTTAACCGTACAGCCCGTACTATACATTCTATTAAAACGTACAGCCCGTACTACACATTTCTATTTAACCGTTCAGTCCATACTATACATTTCTATTTAACCGTACAGTCCGTACTATACATTTCTATTTAACCGTACAGTCCGTACTATACATTTCTATTTAACCGTTCAGTCCGTACTATACATTTCAATTTAACCGTACATTCCGTACTATACATTTCTATTTAACCGTACAGCCCGTACTATACATTTCTATTTAACCGTTCAGTCCGTACTATACATTTCTATTTAACCGTACAGCCCGTACTACACATTTCTATTTAACCGTACAGCCCGTACTATACATTTCTATTTAACCGTTCAGTCCGTACTATACATTTCTATTTAACCGTACCCGTACTAACATTTCTATTTAACCGTTCAGTCCATACTACACATTTCTATTTAACCGTTCAGTCCGTACTATACATTTCTATTTAACCGTACAGTCCGTACTATACATTTCTATTTAACCGTACAGTCCGTACTATACATTTCTATTTAACCGTTCAGTCCGTACTATACATTTCAATTTAACCGTACAGTACGTACTATACATTTCTATTTAACCGTTCAGTCCGTACTATACATTTCTATTTAACCGTACAGCCCGTACTACACATTTCTATTTAACCGTACAGCCCGTACTATACATTCTATTAAAACGTACATCCCGTGCTACACATTTCTATTTATCCGCACAGCCCGTACTATACATTTCTATTTAACCGTTCAGTCCGTACTATACATTTCTATTTAACCGTACAGCCCGTACTACACATTTCTATTTAACCGTAAAGCCCGTACTATACATTTCTATTTAACCGTTCAGTCCGTACTATACATTTCTATTTAACCGTACAGCCCGTACTATACATTTCTATTTAACCGTTCAGCCCGTACTATACATTTCTATTTAACCGTACAGCCCGTACTATACATTTCTATTTAACCGTTCAGCCCGTACTATACATTTCTATTTAACCGTACAGTCCGTACTACACATTTCTATTTAACCGTTCAGTCCGTACTATACATTTCTATTTAACCGTTCAGTCCGTACTACACATTTCTATTTAACGTAGTCCTACTACATAGTTACACACTCAGTATTTATATTTTATTCTTCATATATCACATGCATCTATGTGTAAACTGTAAACTCTGTTGATATTAAGCCAACGACTTTGCCCACTTAACCACGGAGGCCCCACTCAAATAAGTTGTATACATTAACACTCTGGTATACTTTTAATGAGAAACTTTGAAATATTGATTTTATGAGTCTATGTATAATGAAAAACTTAATCATCAGTAAAATCACAGAACACGCTTAAGGGGACATTCATTTATTTATTCCATTCTAATCAAAGCGCTATATATTCATGAATGAATGGCATATCAAATTGTACATACATGTATATATCGTATATATCGTATTTGACAATAAAAAATAATGACATGGATATGAATATATTATGAAATAATTTATTTTCCAGTCGATAAAATGATTATATCACCTAAAGCAAAAATTATAATATGCATTAATTTTCATTATTCGGTGCGTACATAGGTCATATCGTATGCGCATGAGATATAATATCACCGCCGAGAGCGCCTAACTGGTGCTATACTTTAATTAAAGTATAAAAAACAGTAATTCAATACCTTTTGACTAGTCACTGTATCCGATGACAGAATCCGTGGGAAAACTGCATCTAATCACGGAAGCTTCTGTTAGAATTAGCAACAGAAAACTAGCATCGGCATTTAAATAAAAGCACAATCATTGTAGCTCCCCACCCACTCTAAACACGGAAGCAACCCCGTGTCTCGATATCACGGTATCTCAGCTTGCTATTATTGGATTTGTGTGCTTCAAAATAGATTCATATATCAGGTAACAATAGGGAACACGCTGGCTTATTACGAGCCACTTTCCAATGATACCAATGACTGGATATACATGGCAAACAAACGCACAAGTTTGAACTATAATTCAAGACAAATATAAAGTAGACGAAGAAAGAGCTTTGTTATTTGAGCATTCTATATACAGCTTTATTTAGTCACGTTCTTTCTTTTGTCATGTATAGAAACACATTCTTCGTTATGAATTTAACAAAGAAAAACAAAGATGTAGAGCGTTTGAAAATAATCACATACATTGTTCACTGATATACCAAATTAGCTGGTTTGTTTACTCGAGGTTTAACGTCCCACCAACAGTTATATGTGTCTACACGAGACTAATACATTGTACTATGTTGCCTTACTTGTGATATCATGCCGTAAACACATTGCATGACACCACATCTGCATGGTCACATGACCACCCAGCTTCTGAAACTTCATTCATTTACTGGTACATTTTACCACCGATCCCGTTGGCCGAGTGGTCACAGCGTCCTCCTCGATTTGAAGGTCGCGGGTTCGAATCCTGGTCGTGACATACCCAAGTGGTACAAAAATGGTACTTGCTTGACGCTAAGCATATAGGTGTTGTTTCAGGATTGGTTGGCCCGCTGTCAGGATAACGTAACTGTGTGTGGTATCATGCCACATGTCTACGGCGTGATACTGTAGTGGATTAATCACACCACTGCCTTGTTACGGTTACACCAAGAAACGTATAACCATAATACAGTCTGGTTCCAAGCTTCTATCTTGGGGGTGGGGGTGGGGGCGTCTTGTTGGGATCCAATTGTAAGCCAGGCATCCTCAGATGTACATGTATAATGTTTCGCTTTTTTCACGTATTTCATGTGTTGACTGAATATACATGTGTGTGTGTGTGTGTGTGATACGGAAGTTTGTCCGTTTGAGATTTAAGGGAGGTAACTGTAGACTCTATAAGTAGTAGTATTTTAGTTGTTATCTCCTGTTGTACTTAAATTACCTTAAGGCTGTCTTCGTCTAAAACATTCGTCCATTAAACACCATCAACATAACTAAATATATAACATAGAAACAAGTTTAATTTATGTCTGCTATTCTATCTGAGATAGTTGGAAGTAATTCATATTTTGCAATAGAACAATACATTACCTTCAAAATGATACCTAATATATTAAAATTAGTAAAGAAATAAATAAGTTTAATGTAAAATAATGCAAAATACAGAAGTCCCTGCATGGACACAAATATGCAGATTTTGTTGTTTTCCAACTACACTGATTGAATTTAAATCAAAATTTAAATGAATTTTCAAAATTAATTAAACTGAAAATATTTCCTTGCACTAGAAAAATGATACTTTTATAAGAAAGCGACGGTACGACAACACGCTTTCCGGTTCGCATGCACAAAAGCTTAACACATATGCACTGGGAATGCGCTTTAACTAAATTTCAATTTTAGAATATATTTCAAAGGCTAACTACTTGCAATTACAAAGATTTATTCTGCTGCAATTATCACATGCATGTAATGTATTCATATATTTTTGCTAAAAAGGCAAATAAATCTGCACATACCGGTACCTGAACGTGATGCCATGACAAAAAGAACAGATACAGATTGTGTCCTTAGCTTAATATATTATTTACTAATTGAACAGGAACTAAAATACAAGAAACTGACCTTCAGACATGCTCATTGCATTTATTTACTTAGATAAAATTCTAAATGTATATGTGTAACGTATGTAAATATAGGTGTATGTGTATATATGTGCACACGTACGAGTGTAAATTTAACATTTATCAGTGTATATAAGTGTACATGTATATGTAACATAGGAGACCGTAAGTTTAATTAGACATTAAGTCTAAGGATACTTACGGATCGTCTCTACAATCATTAAGACCTATTCTTTGTCTCCATGTTACGTTTCGTTGGAGACATCGTATCATGGTATTTATTGTCTTCTTTTCGTTGTAATTGTAACATAGTTGTATCAATCTGTATACTTTTGTCATCTTCTGTTGTAATATGTATATCCTTTTCTTTCTCTTTATCATTTTTTTGTAAAGTTTTGTTTGTTGTCCATGTTTATACTTGTCATTTATGTGGCGGAAATAAAGATATATAATTTTCATATAGTATAATAAGCATTTAATCATGGAGTATCCGGCAAAGAAGTAATCAAAAATTTGATTTGAGACTGGCGTCTGTTGAGGACATCATAAGCTACATATCTTACGATGACAGACCACTCCACCTCGTAGTCTATTACCTTACTCTTAAATACTAAGACAAATAAACTATAGACCTAAATTGATTCAGTCTGGGAAGACTAAGCCATTACATCAGAAATGGTTGGAAATTTTGAAGGCCGCCAACTCACCAGAACGATATTACTTATGCATGTTCGTGTGCTATCTTCCATCTAAAAACGTTTTAACCAGCAAAGCCGTGCTGATAAAAGAACTAAACCTAAGTACAATACGAAACTTTATGCTTAAGTTACAACCATTGTCTAGTCAGACAGTTGCTAAAAATTATCATTACAATCATAGATGTTTGTGTATTATTCAACAAGAAAACTAAAGGATATTATTCAAATGGAATTCACCATGTAAGGTTAAATTTCTGCGAATGCGAACCCGAATGCGACAACACGACAAGTGCAGTTTGTTGTTGTTTCGAGCTTCGCCTCTTAGACGCGCGGACGCGTCAGCACGACGTTCAAACGCGCGGACACGGCAAAAAAAAAAGGCACCAACGTTATCGCGTTTGATTGACGTGTCTTCGCACTGAGTTTGTCGCGATGTTGCGTCCGCGCGTTTGAAACGCGACAATCTTGCGAGCGGGCACGACAGAAGTGTAAATCGAGGTGTGGAGCGTCGTAACGACGCGTTTGTGAAGCGCGACACCGCGAAAACACGACATGGCAGAAACAGCCACCATAATAGTTACAGGAGTTCCTATCTTTGTTTTATAGATCTTTGGTTTTAAGCTTCATATTATTGTGATTCCCTCGTCATTGTTCTCGTAACATTTCGGGCATATAGCTGAGATTATCCGTTTGTGTTCACGTCATACGCGGGTTTCCCAAAGTTTTAATGAATTGTGGGAAGGAACAACCAACAGAAACAAAGGGACTCGAAATTCAATATGATTCGCCCCAGGCAACTTCGAGTCTCCGTGATAAGCACTGGTACTCTACTTTGGTTTTTATTAAAATACATACCCGGAAACCATTTATTATTATTAGCCCATTTATTATATTGGCATTCACAGTTCGATTTGTGCACATGTAGCCATCAACTCTTTGAAAATAAAAATCTGTATGAAAACTTTTGATGCAATCTGTTCATATATACACACAGTAATAAACAACACTTGCAAGCATGTGCCAACAATTCTTGAAAGCTAATTTCAAACTTTATGGTAAGTTGATTCGACAGTACTTGGCTATTATACTGGGGCCAAGACTCGAACAAAAACAGTTGATGGTTAAGCAATGACCGGTTAATATTAAACTGGGCAAGCCTTTTTAAAGAAAATGTTATAAATCACTGCCTCCAGTAGATAATGAAACTCAAGAAAAACTATTTTGGTCGACTTTCATACCTTCGGCCGTCCCTGGAAGGCAAGTGGTTAGAGCGCCCGCATCGGGGACGGGGGTCGTGGGCTCGATCCCCGACCGCGACCTTCCATCCGATACTGGTAACTTCCTGTTTGGCGCTCACCATATACACAGCTCAGGACGACTGGTTGACCCGGTGTCAGGATAATGTGATTGGGTGTGGTATCATGCCACAAGTCTACGGCGTGAAACTATAGTGTAGCAGCACTATTTCTGTCTCAAATAAGCATTCATGCAGTCTCCAAAATAACTTAAATGTTGACGGCGGGACCTTAAACACAACAAACATATACCTTTCGATAACATCCATTTAGATTTGCATACTTTTTGTGTGTACCGTTGTATGGATAATTATTAGATGTAGTTTATCATTTTTATGTGATATAATATTCCACCATCAACTCTCAGAATGTTCATGTCAGTCGTGGAGTATGTGAGTGTGTTTGTGTGTGTGTGTGTGGGGGGGTCTAAATTGAAAATGCCCCGTCTTTTATTGAAATTGTACGTACAAAACTTGAATAGACATAATACAGAAATAGATCCCCAGATACAGTGTCTGTTTAAATATCTCTAAGGTGGTCTTCTGATGTGATAAATGACATTTAATTAAAATGATTCACGATTGAATCTTTTAGATCTATCGTAAATCCAGTATATCTCGAAAACAGTTAATATACCTTGGTTTATACTTGTACAATTCAATTTCTTACGATCATTTTAGACACCTCTCCTTATCACACATACAGTTATAAACAAAGTAGACTAGTGGTTGTCTACAAATAATCTTTCTGCAGAGTTTTTTGCAAAATAATTTTATAATTTGATCTGTAATTTCGTCAAATCTTAGGATTTCGTGAAATCTCTGAGTATCCCGAGCTCATATTATTAACTGAAAATACATATACAGTGTTGAGATGATATACTTTGATTCACCTCTTCTCCCTCGATTTAAATCTGTTATGTTTTAAATAGTGTCATTTCTTTATATGAATAGCACTTCAGCTTAGCGACAAAAAATGACCCCATTGCATGTTTTTGCATATTTTCATGCTCTCACTTTGCCCTTGTCCGTCTTTCCGTCCGTCCATCACAAAATCTAAAGATCACCCCACCAACTCCATGTGATAAGCATAAAACTATAATATTTTTTGTTGCATGGGTATATGGAGTAAAGATTAAGATCAGTGAGTCATTCAATTTCATTTCTAAATACATGTATAATATATTGTCCATTGAAAGCCAGAGGGGCTCGTCAGCATATGTAAAATGACTGCTGGAGAGCCAAGGCTTTAAATTTGCCAATTACAATGTATATTAGTGGTGTTGATATGAAATACTCTTTGAATCCAGGATCAACTGGGAACCCCTGTTTAACCAAAATCTCAACAGAAATACCCCCCCCCCCCCCAAAAAAAAAAAAAATAAAGAAAGAAAAAAAAGTAAGAAAGAAAAAGAAGAAAAGAAACGTGAACTTTTAAGGTAATCCATCCAACATAAGATTTGTTGGTTTTCGAAAACATTCAGACAAAACCCTATAGACCCGATTGCTAAAGACCTACCGAAAAGTTGATGACCTTAACGTATTCGGCCCCGTGCATTCTACACATATCAATAAAAGGGATAACCTTTCGCCCGTCCGATAATACTGACGCGCTTAATTTGTTTTTCTAATCGGAGGTTGCCAAATTGGACAAATAAGTCAGTTGATCAGCGGAAACAAATATGTACAGTATAAACAAATCGGGGTTCGTTATAGTACTACTGGGTAGAATGTACAGGTAAACAAGATAAGCCCAACCTGTCTTCAAGGATTTATTTAAAGCGTCTTAAAGAATAAGAAATAAAAAGCAAAACGCAGAAACTTTTGTCAGGTTAGTTTAAACACATTTTATTAACAAAAAAAGATAAGCTTCTGGAAAAGCTATTGTGTTAGCGGGTTTTTTTTTTTTTTTTTTTTTTTTTTTTTGATTTTCGCCCACTCGGATAAAGGATTTCGGAAATTAAAGATCTTTTTCGGTTTCTTTTTTTAGTTTTCAACCACCATCAAATTTCCATCCACGTGCCCATAATATTCCTCATATCGTTTATCGAGTGTCTTTCTAAATCAATCGTTATAGAATAAACGATTAAAGCAGTATTATGATGTTGTATTTTGGCTACCTGGACGATAAAGACATTCCATGAAAAATCAATTCGTGAAAAAAATATTTTATTGGTTTGCGTAAGACATTGACATACGGAGAAATGATTTAAGAAGAATCGGTTTTATAGAATCATATTTGTGTAGATATCTACTCGTATTATAAAACCGATTCTTCTTAAATCATTAAATCATTTATAGTATCATATTTATACTTGTATATTATTGTGTAGATGGCTTATCTACTCGTAGGGGCCTCCGTGGCCGATAGGGTAAATTCGTTGACTTTAACACTCACTTAGCCCCTCACCGCGTGGGTTCGAATCCCGGCAGGGTCATTCGGATTTTCATGTGAGGAAGCCTTCCAGCTGGCTTGCGGTAGGTCGGTGGTTCTACCCGGATGCCTCCGTGCATTCGGGGTCTTCCTCCCCCTGTAATTAGCTGGACGTCGCTATAAGAATGAAATACTGTCGAAGCGACGGTAAACTCAAATAGTCATAGTCTAGTTGTCTACTCGTAAGTACAATTATAGCCACAAGTCATTAAATATACCTTGACCCTTTTTACCCTAATTATTATATACTAGCAAGATTTATACGTGGAAGACTATTTACAACCCTTCATCGGTCTTAAAACATTTCAGGAAGTGGTCTGAAAAAAATCCCTAGTGGTCGAAATAGCAAAACAAACTGCAAGTTACATTTTTGAGACGGGAAGAAGTTGTTTAGAAGTTTAGTGTCACTCTGTGGGTAGATTGGAGTTGAACAATAATTTTGTTTGGCCTTACCTGCCAACTGTTCGGGTATATCAACAAGATGTATACGAGTCGCGGGATAGCTATACCTGTACATAAACTGTTCAGAGTCCTCTCGATTATAAATGACATGCAAGTCAGAGCTAGGTAATGTGCAGAATTGTTTAGTGGGGAATAATTTAGAATCCTGCCGCACGGGATTGTTAACAGCAGGCTTGACTCACATGGGAATTTAGATATACCAGTTGCTAGATCTACTTCAATATAAAATGATCTCTGGTTAAACGGGATTTGGTGTTATGAACATAAGAATAAAGAAAATATCTTATATAGACAATTTATATTTGAGAACAAAGTAATATTCTCATTCGAAAAGGAAACTTTTCTTACTACAATTTGGTTGTGTAAATGAGAATGGAGAAAATTGTGAGATTTTTAGTGCTTTTTATTTTTATTCAAAAATAATTCATACCGGTACCTTGTCAATAAAATTGAAGATTAGAGCAACTTATGAGAAAAACAACAACAACAACAACAACAACAACAACAACAACAACAACAACAACAACAACAACAACAACAAAACAACAACAACAAAAACAACAAACAAAAAAACAACTAATTAGACAGGTAGGTACTCTCTCTCTCTCTCTCTCTCTGATTATTGGGGTTTAACATCCCGTCGACATTATTTCAGTCACTGGTGTTTTGTCTACTTGAGACAGATATACATAGTCCTATCACACCGCAGTATTGCGCCGTAGACATATGGCATGATACCACACCCAGTCACACATTAACCTGACACCGAACCAACCAGTCCCGGAACTACCCTTATTATTATATGCAGAGCGCCAAGCAAGGGTGCGCATTATTCAATGTATGCTTGTACCATTTTTTACGACTGTATCAAGTCGCTGCCAGGGATCGAATCCGCTACCTCCCGATTCCGGGAAGACAACCTATAACTACTTGGCTACCGGGACCTCTCTCTCTCTAGCTCTTGAAACAACAGGGTCCCATCATTTTATAAAGAGACCCCGAAAATGCAGCGAATTGTATAGAAAAAAAGTCAACGTATGAATATTATTTTATGATAATAGCCTACATAAGAACATAAATCCTTCAACTGATGGAGTTGAAATAATAGCACTATATTTTGAATGTTATCGTTAACTCATATTAACACTAATAACAATAATACTTTTACAATATATATATTTGGTATATCTAATAAATATAATAATATGCAGATAATAATAAGGTGTCTATTACAAATTATGATATTTATATATAGTCCAGCGCACGTGCAAAGCAGAATGTCAATTATTTGGGTAACTTTAAATTTAATTTAATCACTGTAGTGAGTGTTATGGAATTCGAATGGGGTCGTATATAAGTATATAAATCAGTAACATTTTGCAACATGTTCATGAATTACTGAAAAATTATTAATTTTCAGAAGAGGATGTCACGGAGACCACAGAGGCATTACGAATACCAACCGGAAGTAGTCTATTCAACACATGTTGGTAATAGACGTATGGCGGTAAACGAATCAGGCGAACCGACAATGTCCGATGTTTCAAGTGAATATTCAAAGTATCGTACACCATTGGTGTCACGATACGCAAGTCCAGAAATGGCCTACAATTTCAGTGACATGAAGAAATTTTCAACTTGGAGGCAGTTATGGATGTGGCTGGCTAAAGCTGAAAAGGTGCGTTATTGTTTACAGTGGTGGATTCGTCCTCTTGGTAGTTCGGCCCAATTTTGTTTTTGTCTATAGTGATTTTGTAATGTCAAGACACTCCCCATTATTATTTTTTTCAAAGAAACTAAATTTAAGGTGATATTTCAATATATACATATTGAAATTAAGTATCGGGTTTTAAATTTTTTTTTCTTCAAATTAGTTCAGTTTAAAAAAAGTTTTTTTCTCCTCTTCAGACTCTTGGTTTAAACATATCAGATGAGCAAATAAATGAAATGGAGACAAATTTGAATAACATCGACTTCGCCCAGGCAGCTAAGGAAGAAAAGCAATGCAGACATGATGTCATGGCACATGTTCACACATTTGGTGCATGCTGTCCTAAGGCTGCCCCTATTATACACTTGGGGGCCACATCGGCTTATGTTGGAGATAATACAGTAAGTCTCCTTAATTACACCTATTCCTGCCAATCTGTCATTGCTGTGTGATATTTAACATTTTTTTTTATCTTCTGGCAAAGCACTTTTAAAAAACAGGAATAAAATTCCTAATTTTAAAATTATCTCTTATCCTGGGTATAGCTGGTGGGCTTTCAGAAATTTGAGATAGTAAAATTAAGAAAATTACAACAAAATGTCATGATTTTTCTCTCACCCTGCACAAATTTTGGCTGGCTACGGCGAATTGGCCAGTGGAATTTAACATAGAACTGACATAAAAAAATAGAAGAATTACAAATAGTATGTTTGGATGTAAATTAATTTCGGATTGTAACTAAAAGGATCACAATTTTTGTGGATCTTTTTGTAAATTAGAATTTGTAGTAAGACCATTAAAACAATTAATGTAAACAAACAATTGTAAAGTTGATTTTACCCATAATGAAACGATCTGTATCAGCTTACAAATGCATCTGTTGATATTGCATAATTTAAATCTACATATAATTTAATAGGCATCAGTTTAATATTAGAGATAGTGTGGTAAACCAATATATGTTTTCATATTTATGTATATGTGTAAATTGTGCTACTTTTTCAGGATTTGATTGTTATGAGAGATGCATTTGACATTGTATTGCCGAAGGTAAGTTCCTTAGTTCTTGCATGTTTGTTTTTAGCTCACCTGAGCACAATGTGCTCATGGTGACTGAGCTATTGTGATCGCCTTTTGTCCGTCGTCCGTCGTCCGTGCGTGCGTCCGTCCGTCGTCAACAATTTGCTTTAAACAACATCTCCTCATGAACCGCTGAAGGGATTTTGACAAAACTTCACAGGTATCATCCTTATGATGCCCTCTATCAAAGTTGTACAAATTATTCAGATTGGTTAAAAAAGTAGGTCACAGGAGCTAAAAATAGATTTTAAAAATGCAAACTTTGAAAATCTTCTTCTGCAAAACTGCAAGGCCTAGAGCTTAGATATTTGGTATGTAGCATCATCTTATGGGCCATTACCAATATTGTACAAATCATACCCTACGGTGATAAATGCCCCGCACCAGGGGTCACTTGTTTTACATAGAGTTATATAGGAAAATCTTTAAATAAATCTTCTTCTATGAATCCATAAGGCCTATAGCTTAGATTTTTGGTATGTAGTATCATCTAATGGTTCATTATCAGGATTTTCAAAATGGTGGCCGTTTGGAGATAAATGACCCCGCACTAAGTCTTCTCCTCTGAAACCATAAGGCCCAGTGCTTATATATTTGGTGTGTAGTATTGTCAGGGCTAAAATGTTTAAGATTGAGTTATATCAGAATTCTTGTCTGTTTAAAAACCTTGTAATCAGTTGTAGCAATGGTACTCAGGTGAGCGTTTCAGGGCCATCATGGCCCTCTTGTTTCTTTAGCTCTTTATTGATCAGCAGAATCCCCCTTTGAATATTTCAACATTTTTATGCTCTAGAATAGCTTTCCACTGCAAGATTTTTCTTTCCACCAGTCTCAGAAATATCCTGCTGCTAGACAGATATAAGGGTGGGGGGATGTATTTAACATGACCATGGGGAAAAAAGTATATATATCACTACTGGCCAGTAAGTCTAGCCAAATTTGCCTCAAACGTCATAAAACAAGGACACCCCAGATAAAGAACCCTCAATATTAAGACCACCCCATGATATAACTTGATAATCAAACCGCCTCTTTAAATTAATACGGCTATTTGAGCACAGTAACTAAGATGGTCTTAATATTGAGATACGTTTTACTTATAAATGTAAAAATTAACTTGTAAATATCTATATCACATTCACATGTCTCTCAATGGCATGCCATCAGTTTAGTTTAAACTTACTTATTTTGCATCAATTGGGAAACAAGTTCTTAAATAATTACAACTTATCCCAAGCTCTCAATGGTTCCTGGGTTGGACCAGTGCTTTCCTGCCAAACAAAGTGGGACTATACATAAGATTTGTGTGTTTCCTGTAGCATCCTGTATACAAAAAATTCAATATATTTTCATTTTGTTGAGTCAGTGCATCGTAGGAGGGGTATTCAACACCTTTCATGATAGCTCAAGTCTTCCTTTTCAGTTAGCAAGATGTATTCAGAGACTTTCAGTATTTGCTGACAAGTACAAGGATTTACCCTGTCTTGCTTATACACATCTGCAGTAAGTACCGGTGTCTTGTTTTGAGCCGTCTTTGGTAACATAGAGAAAACCCTTTCATATAGGAAAGAGATCATTTGCCATTTCTGCTATTTCTTGAAAAATTTGTCTATTGAAAGCAAAGAGTGTTGTTTTTTTTAAGCTCACCTGAGCATAGCTCAGGGTGAGCTTTTGGGATACTTGATTGTCCGTCGGCCGTCGTCCGTCGTCCGTCGTCCGTCAACAATTTGATGTTTACACACTAGAGGCCACAATTTTGATCCAATCTTCCTCAAACTTGGTCAGAATGTTTGTCTTGATGATATCTTGAACCCTTTCGAAAATGGGTCAGGTTGGATCAAAAAGTAGGTCAGTAGGTCAAATCTTAGAAAAATCTTGTAGTCCGTCAACAATTTTGATGTTTACACACTAGAGGCCACAATTTTGATCCAATCTTCCTCAAACTTGGTCAGAATGTTTGTCTTGATGATATCTTGAACCCTTTCGAAAATGGGTCAGGTTGGATCAAAAAGTAGGTCAGTAGGTCAAATCTGAGAAAAATCTTGTTTACACACTAGAGGCCACAATTTTGATCCAATCTTCCTCAAACTTGGTCAGAATGTTTGTCTTGATGATATCTTGAACCCTTTCGAAAATGGGTCAGGTTGGATCAAAAAGTAGGTCAGTAGGTCAAATCTGAGAAAAATCTTGTTTACACACTAGAGGCCACAATTTTGATCCAATCTTCCTCAAACTTGGTCAGAATGTTTGTCTTGATGATATCTTGAACCCTTTCGAAAATGGGCTGGGCCGGACCGAAAAGTAGGTCAATAGGTCAAATCTTAGAAAAATCTTGTTTACACTTTTAAAGTCAGATTGTTTGTCATGATGATATCTCGAACCAGTTTGAAAATGGGTGGGGCTGGATAGAAATGTAGGTCAGTAGGTCAAATCTTAGAAAAATCTTGTTTATACTCTGAGGGCAACATTTTTGGTCCAATCATCCTCAAACTTTGGCAGAATGTTTGTCATGATGATATCTTTTGTGGATGGGGTCAGAAAATTCCTTAACATTGTTTCACCTCATCATCTTAAATCTAAAGCAATCTGTTTTGTACAGGCAATGAATGATACTTTTCTCAGGTGAGCGATCTAGGGCCATCTTGGCCCTCTTGTTTTAATTAGTTTCATTTGTGTATTAATTATTTTCAGAGGAGAACATTGATGTGAATACTGAATGACCGTGAATAAATCATAAAGATAAAAGAAAAAGAAGGCTATATTACTGAACAAGTTAATTGTAAGATACATACCGGAAGTAATATCAAATATGAAAAAAGTTTACAGAAAAGAAAAAAATCAACAATTTCGCAACTAAAATCCTATTCATTTTTTTATTTTAGAAGATCATTTTGATCATTAGACAGAAGGTATAGTAAGTTATACTTTTGTTTTAGTTTTTCTGCCTATGAAAAAACTTTAATGGTATCTTCAAGCTTGTAAATTAAAAAGAATAAAAAAAATGTATCGATTCGTCCTTTTCTGTTTATTTGTCTGTCACTCTGTAAACCAGTATTTTGTATGCCATTTTTTACTTTAACCCTGTTTAAGCCTTTACAATTTGTGACATCCTGGTTCACAAAATGTTAAATATCTTTCCATATTGTTAAGTCAGGGCACTGTAGCTAGGATATTGATCACCTTAGGTGATAGCTGTAGTTATTTCTTTCATAATTTACATCCTGTTTTTATAATGGGCAGGCCGGCTCAGCTGACCACAGTGGGTAAGCGCTGCTGTATCTGGATACAGGACCTGGTGATGGATCTGCGTAACATAGAGCGCGCCAGGAACGACCTTAAGTTTCGAGGAGTAAAGGGAACCACTGGCACACAGGCTAGCTTCCTGGCATTGTTTGAAGGCAATGACGAAAAGGTTTCCAATTTTGTTCATGTCATGTAATGTCTGATGAATATGTGAGATTGATTCTGATATAAGAATTACATGAATTTGCTTTTCTTTCATCCAGTTGTTTATAAAGCGATATTTTAATAAGGCGTTTACCAGAAAAGTTAAAGAAAAGAAGTTGTAAAAAAAATTAGACTCTGCAGAAAGGAAGTCTTCTTTTGCAGAATTAGGGTACTGTTTTAATTTTCCTCATATTGTCCCCGAGATAAAACTATCAAATAAGTTCTTATATCTGCATTTCACAGGGAATCACCCTAGTAGCATCATGCCATGTCAACATCCTACACTCACATTACATGAATTTCAGAACAATGTGGGGGTGCAGGAACATTAATCTCCTTTTGTGGTTGTTTTTTTTGTTAAAACAGTCACATGCAGTTTAAAAGGGTTAGTTAAATGTGCATCAGACTGGGTGGCTGAGTGGTTAGAGTGTCCACCTTGTATCTTGAAGGTCATGGATTAAATCCCTGGTCATGACATACCGAAGTCCTATAAAATGGTAACAGTATATTTCCCTTCAATCCCTTGTGGTTTGCTCTCTGACAGCTCTATATTTGTCTCACGTTGAGGCTTTTTCCCCCTTCTTTATCAGGAGTCTTTCACAGGCATATTCCTCTAAAGATATTAATAAATCGTGCAGTTTTCACCAAATTTGCTAGTTGCTCCAGGAGTTTTCTTTGCCTAGTGGTGATACTTTCCCAAAAATGTTGTATTTAGGTCCCTTTCCCTTCATCTGGAAGAAAAGCCTGTATGTAGACAAAAATGCTCATGTGACTAAAATACTTAATGTTAATCCCAAGAAAACAAACTATATAAAGTGTGTATTTCTTGTTACAGGTTGAGATTTTAGACAAGCTTGTAACAGAGATGTCAGGATTCAAACAGTAGGTAGCTTGTATTGTAACAGATTGTTTTCTCTATAGTCAAAGTTTATAAGACAACGCTGTTAATTGACTTTGGTGCTCGAGTGGCAGTTGCATACCATTGTCATTTAAGATTGTGGCTCTCAGCATAAGGGTTGTTAAAAAAACTCAGAAGGTTCAGTGGGGTAATATCATATATACAGTAAAACCTCGATAATGAGACCACTATTGGGTCCATCTGAAAGTGGTCTTATTATTGAGTTGGTCTCATTATTGAGTTTGGTCTTTTCTTTTTTAATGTTTTTAAATAGTTTTGTTATGAAATATAATCCTGATTATTTTTATAAAACTTTTTTTCACATTTAAAATTAAAATCTATGTTCATATCATGCCGATTAAAAGTCTACCCATTTTAAATTTATCTAATTTTCCTATAATTATCAAAGTGATTGCTTATTAAATTGTTGTAGTAATAAGCTTTTTTTAATTATCCAGTTGCCTCCGACTTTTCCCCGTGCTGTTTTGATTCAAGACAATTTCTTTTGAATTTAAAGATCTTAACGTTTGATTTCAGTTTTAAATCAAAGTCTTTGGAAAGTAGTTATGAAAGTGATTGACTAATATGACGGGATATCTAATTCTATTTTAGTCAAGTTTTCGTGGGATGTCTTCGTGCCAATCAACGACTGTCAAAACTTTAGTCAATCTAAACGCGTCACGGTGATTGTTACTGCTAATCAGGGGCAGCTCATCTGGACATATAACAAATACTCGTTAGCTTGACAGGAAATACATCCGTACATCCCAAGATTGCTCTCTGTTACGTAATATTACCCATCTCACCCATTGTTTTCACTCTCCATCGAATCTTATCTACCGTGTTATCAAAACATCCGAATTACGGCACGTGCGACCTTCACCTGTACCGGAAATTAGATGTCGTAAAATGACAACTTGAATCAACTTTTTCACAGGACCATCGTTCGCATTATTGAGGTCAAAAGAAGACTAATTTTACGATTTGGTCCGATTTTAGTGGTCTTTTTACGCAATTTTGAGTTGCCCGCTTTAATGAGGTGAGCGACCATTGAAATATATAGAGAAAAATTCGGGTCCGACAAAATGTGCCCGTAATATTGAGTTGGTCGTGATAATGAGTTGGTCGCAGAGTGAGGTTTTACTGTATACATGAATTAATAATGTTTTGTTAGTCTTTATGAACAGTAAGGTGTGTCAATAATTTAAATTATATTTCTGTGAAGTGGGGGCTATATAGGAATTTCACTTAGGCCTAAAAAAAAATCAGTGTTTTGGGCAACCCGGCCCAACCCAGCGAAAACCCACTGCCCTTAAGTTTTTACCGGTCGTTATTAGCTGCCATTTTGAGAGCACCGTTTTCTGTGATTCATTCACTGTTGTGAGTGCAGACTGGACTTTAAAAAAAACCACCTCAATCCTGACCCTACCTAATTTTTTTGAGATTGTTGCCAAAATCACAGATTTTTTTTTAACACCTTGCCAGGACGTCTTGTCACCTCATCATGTCACTTTATGTCCTCCATTCACATTACATGAAGACAAGATGGGAACTTGAGTTATTGGAGGTACTGATCACCTGTATTGATAGTTCTAGTTCAGTGATTTATTGGAGGACAGGAATGTGACTAGCACTGTTTTATGATTCTTAGCCTTGTTTGACCTAATGTTACAGACATTTTCTGATCTGTGGTCAGACGTACACCAGGAAAGTGGACATAGACAGTCTCACTACACTGGCCAGTATGGCTGCTTCTATACACAAGGTAATGACCCTCTGTCTCCCTCACTTTCACTGTCAGTCTCAAACTCTGTAACTCAGCTGTGAAAATGTACTCAAATTCTCTGTCTTCATCAAACTCCCCCCCCTCTATCTCACACTCATATTCTCCCTGTATCTTATTCAATGTATTCATCACACTGTATGTAGCACACTTACCGTATACACTGTCAGATTTGTTGCAGCTACATATAAGGGCACCTCAATTTCAATGGTTACTTACTTGAAAAAAAAAAGATAAATCACATAGCGCATTATATAAGGCACAGTTGTGTTTTGAAATTTGTGCCGTCAGACATTTTGACAGCGCAGCTTAAAGCTAAAGTAACTGAAAATTTCATTGGCTACTGAGACAGTGTATTGTTTTATTTTCATGTCATAAAATAAGATTGTCATATTTTTTTGACAATTGTGAATATTCCTTTCAGAAAACTGTAATGGCCCTGAAAAGGGCCTCCTTTCAGCATTCCGATTACACTGACTGACTTTAAACACCACGAAGATCTTCCTCCTCGAACCCTTCAAATTCCTCGTCTTCGTCCTTGTCTTCGAGCATTCTGGGGATTTCAGATTCTGTCATGAAAGGAGGAATTTCATCATGGTAGTATGTGCGGTCAAGCTTGTTGGAAATGCAGCATTTCTTGAACGATGGTATTATGATGCTGGGGTCGATTTCTGCCCAAGCATCAACAATCCACTTACAGACATCAGTCATTTCCGCTTTGTGCATGTGCCCTCCCTTGGTGTAGGTATGGGAGTCACTCGCATACCAGTCTGTCCTCTTTTGGCGCAGTAGGACCTTCATGGGTTTGTTTATGGGGACATCGAGAGACTGCAGCATTGAGGTCATATTCCCAGGAATTATCGCCAGCGTTGTTGCCAGGTCTTCCTGTAGTATCTGTTTGACCTCTTCACTCTTGTGGCAACGGAACGCATTAAGTACCAGGAGAGACTTCTTGGTGAAACCGCCTGGGCGACAACCCCATACGGTTTTTAACCAGTCGCGCATCAGTATGTTGTTGAACCAGCCATTCTCCTGACATCTGACAATCACGCCCTCGGGGAATGTTGCGTTTTTCGGGAGGATCTTCCTCTAGAATACTACATATGGTGGTAACTTCCCGCCATCCGCCGTACAAGCCAGTGTGACCGTGAAGCGGTTTTACTCATTCCCTGTTGTGTTGATTAAAAACTTGTTTGGTCCATTTCACGTTAACAGTGGATGCTCATGGCAGGTCAAATGTCAGCAGAGTTTGATCAGCATTCCCTATCTGATCCAAACTAAAACCGTGCCGTTTCCTCATCTTGATGATGAACTTCTGGAAGTACGTCAGCTCATTCTAGTCTTCCGGTAGTCGCTGTGCAATGTGGGTACAGCGACATAATGAGAGGTTGTTTCGTTGCATGAACCTGTAGGCCCAGTTTGCTGAACCCTTGAAATCAGCAATTCCGAGGGTTTTGGCTTGGGAAAATAGCCTGGATCATAATGTCGGTGGTTGTTACTACAACTCCCTCTTGTCTTCTCTCTTCTCTCCTTCACCCAGGTCAGGACGGGTTCCTCTGTCTGTGGGTTTCCGACTTTCCCATGTCAATCTGCCTTTTTTGTCCTGGGGATCTTCAGGAGTCTGTCTTTCTGCTTACGCCAGGTTTGTACTGATGTCTCTCCAACGCTGTATTCTCTCCCAGCCCCTCTGTTGCCATGGGCCTCAGCATAGGCTACCACGGTCAGCTTTTCTCTAGCAGTGTATGCAGCTCTGACTTTGCCCATTTTCACGGGTAAGACAATTGTAAGGTATGACAATAGTGAAAGTTTCGACAATTGTGATGGTAAGACAATAGTGAAGGCTGTGTGACAATTGCATGGTTCTCATATGAGATGACTTGTTCAAGAAATTTACACCCTATTTATTGAAATCTTAATTTTTGACACGTTCTCATAAGAAAGCATTACTCAACCGTGTTCCCCATTTCAAACAGCACTAACAGACTGGGGGGTACACAGGGACTTGAAAATGTCATCTGTCAAAATTCTCCCAACTAACAGATATTACGCAACAATCGCCAACTGTCAACTCTCTCCCGTCTCCCGATAGTCTAGCAGAATAACTATTTATCATTGATATTTCAGATCTGCACAGATATTCGACTCCTAGCTAACTTCAAAGAAATGGAGGAACCATTCGAAAAAGAGCAAATTGGTAAGGCATTCTGGTAAAATAGTAAGTGTTCTATTTTTACTCTTGATAGCGATGGGATTTATTCTTACAGCTTTGAAATATCAAAACAAAATACTCAGTACTCTTACAAATACTCTCAAAGTATAATTCTGTACCATTAGAGTTTTAAATTTGAAATAAATATTAGACATGAAAAATCTTCACTTTTTGAAAGATAATGTTATAAATTGATGTCTGCATAAATATACTAGTGCATGAAGGCTGGTGACACTAGTATAATCAAGAAACAAACCTTGTTACGGGTGTTTACACAAATGCATCTGCAATTATCAAAAAGACTTGCCAGTAATTAATTATGCAACAGTACTGTGGATTCACTAAGCACAAAGGGACCGATACAAAATGACGGAACGACATTCTGACTGCGACAAATATAAAAGTTCTATGTAAGGGAGAAGGACCGAAACATAAAAAAGACATGTCCAGGCCCGAAGGCTTGATAAATGGTTTTCCATGAAAAATTGGATAGTTTAAGAAAATAACTTCCCTTTGTTATAATATTTTTAATCACAAAATAAGCATGAAGTATTCATACTTTCCTTTGTGAAGTAATAGACACTAGCCAAGAAATAGGAGGAACTGAACTCTGCATGGTGTTGCTATAAGCAAGCTTGCCTAATGCACTGTAATGATGTCAGTCCCCTACAGCTAAAAACATGCTGCCTGTATGTTGCCACATTAATATTCATGACGTTTTGAATGTTTCCAAATGGGATCGGATTGTACCTGACTTTTTTAGGTAATCTTTGTGTGTACTAGTAATTTACAAAGTCTGCAGCATTCATATAACTTTATCTTTTAATTTTCTGACTTTTCTGGGAATATAAATATTGCACTCTATATTTTCATACAGTGTATCAATATGCAACTTTTGTCATTAATTTAATTAATTGGATGAATGTTGGACAGGATTCATTTTTAAACTGTCCATCTTTTCCCCATGCTGAAAAGTTAATTGTGTATAATAGCAGAGGAGTCCGAAAAAGGATGACTGCTACCTATGACAAATAAATACATTCCATAAGGATCAACTAGGTCTGACCCGTTGTTGTTTTGCTAATACTGCAGTCATGAGAAATTGACTTTTCAGACTTTATATCAGGCTTTAAGCTGTTTGCTTAAGACAAACATGAAGGGTTAAATAGTCTAAAGTCCTCGGCACTGAGACTGCAGTGAATTTATCACAAAATAGCGACAGTGAAAAAGAATGAATAACAAAGTGGTCCGTAAATTATTGTATGCTGCTCTTGTTTTATTCTGGTTTAAGAAAGTTTGATATTACAAGTGTGCATGGGGTTAAAGAGGTCCAAATTCTTATTCTGTTTGACCTTATGATATGCTGGTTTTAGGTTCGAGTGCCATGCCGTATAAACGTAACCCGATGCGTAGTGAGAGATGCTGTGCCCTGGCACGGCACCTTATGTGCCTGGTACAGGACCCCCTGATGACAGCCTCGGTACAGTGGATGGAGAGAACACTGGATGACAGCGCTAACAGGTGAGGTGTGTGGTGGTCAGACGACAGTTACCCCTTTAGACTTTTACCCCTTAGGATGATAGCTACCTCTAAGTATTAATTGAAAGGCAGTCAATAACCCATACCTATAATAAGGTGTCCAATGGGGCAATTATCTTAAGGGTCAGTTGTCAAACTTGTATTAGGGGTCACCTGAATAACAGCAAACCTCTGAAGAAAGCTTAAGGCCTGTTACTAGATTTATAGAGAATTTAACATTTAAATTACAGCCACCTTTAGGTAATAGAGTAATAAAGCGGCCTGTGTTCTCAGGTTAAACTGTACAGACATGGGCACGAAAACATTCTGTTACATCAGATATACATGCATTTGTAGTTTGTTGTATAGTTATTTGTTAATACTGTTTAGTTTGCTGACTATGTTTTGTATCTTAGACAAGGGTTGCAGAAAGTGTGCATTTACTGTATATGTTATTCTGAAAATATATATGCTGAGATACATAACAGCAGATAGGTAGGTTCAAACTAGAAACATCTTCAGGCATTTTCATGTTATTCCAACTAATTGTCATGTCTGTCTTATCATGAATATTGCTAATTAAGAATCATAATCTAGCTTATTGTTTGAACTTAATCATTGTTTAGAGGTATTGTATTTTGTTATGATTTTACAGACGTATATGCCTGGCTGAGGCTTTCCTTACAGCGGACATACTGCTGGGTACGCTTCAGAACATCTCTGAGGGATTGGTGGTCTATCCAAAGGTTGGTTCCAATATTATTTCAAGTTTTGCTCAAAATCTGTATTTATGCACTGAAGAGTCAAGGTAGATGAGATGTATTTCATGTTGGCAAAGCATTAGTAACATTCACTCTGTCCTGCGTTCAGTCACATGTAGTCGTAACTCACATGAACAAATGGTTGTGAGTTTCCTGGCTGTTTCTATACACTATATTTAAAATATAACTGATGCCAATGTTCATCCTAACAACTGTTAACTATAATTGAATGCTGAATGCAGAACTGTTAAGCTTTTGAACCAACTAATTAATTTTTAGAATAATTGAACATTTGTAGCATTGTGGGTTTCTAGAAATATGAACACAAAATTGTAATTTGTGTGATATTTTCATGAAGGTAAAAAATCTTCTCATCTATTATTTGACCTGGAATTATAATTCTTATACATCCAGCGTCTAAAGTTTAATCACAATTATTGTCAGGTACCAATATCAAATTTGTCAAAAATATGATTCAAATTTCAGGTAATAGAACGTCGGTTAAAGTTGGAGCTGCCCTTCATGGCTACAGAAAACATTATTATGGCAATGGTGAAAGCTGGTGCTAATAGGCAGGTATGCAAATAAGATATATAATTGTGACTCTTTCACCAGGGTTGTAAAAACTTGCTGACCCATTTGATATAATAAAATCAAGAAGAAATGTTTTGGTTATTCACTTGTGCTGCACTAATGTCCACGCCCAATTGTAAGCGAAATTATTAACCTTCTACCTCATAAATAGTCCTGTAAAAATTTCAGATTAATACCCACTTAAAAAAAATGAAGAAGAAAAAATGTTTTGCACCTATTTATTATCCCCCGCCGAAGGTGGCGTGGGATATGGTAATAGTCTCCGTCTGTCTGTCTGTTGGTCTGTCCTTCCGTCCCACATTTTTGTCTGGAGCATAACTCGGTATTTGAGGTATCAGCTTGATACTTAAATAGGTGGATAGATTTTTTAAGGTGTGCAGTACACAAGAATGATAACTCTACCTTTCATAATTTTTGAGTTATTGCCCTTTGTTATTTTTCAGACTTAATGTTTGTCTGGAGCAAAAGTAAAAAAGTATTTGAGGTATCATCTTGAAACTTCATAGGTGGATAGATCTATAGAGGAAAAGTGCAGTGTACAAGAATGATAACTCTACCTTTCATATGAGTTATTGACCTTTGTTATTTTTCAGGCTTAATTTTTGTCACAGTGACCTTGACATTTTACCTGTGGACTTCAAAATAGGGGAACTTGTAGGTCTTCACATGGGTTTCATATCTGTATCACTTCAAACATCAGTCTTCATTACCAAACATTTTCTTTTAAAAATGAAATATTCTACTCTCCAACACATCTTCTAAAGAGCAAGCATTCAGCAGGGGATGGCCATGTCAACATGGCTCTTGTTATAAATGCAAGAAGTATATTTTGTATGTCAACATTTTAAGATTTATTTCCAATAATGATCTGAAATTTTATTGCTGTTTTCCATATGGTTAACAACTATTTAATTGTGCTTAGAATATGTACAGATGTGATTGGATAGTTTTCTATACCCTCTTAAAGAAATAGATAGGAATTACACTTGTCACATCCCAGCCCTGTCATGTCCAGTCCTACTCATATAAAGATATGATGGGATGCAGGGTATTAATCACCTAAAGTGATTACCTCAGATTTACCCTTGTCATGAGCTAGTCAAGATATTAATATCTGTTGTTTCCTATACAGGAGTGCCATGAACATATCCGAGTGTTGTCCCAGGAGGCGGGGGCAGTGGTGAAGCAAGAAGGCGGGGACAATGATCTAGTGGAGAGGATACGCAGATCTTCATACTTCACCCCCATACACGCCCAGCTGGGGAAGATCCTGGACCCTGCCACATTCACAGGCAGGGCACCAGCACAGGTGAGACAGGGTCTTTTTATGATGTTTCTTTTTCCACACACACACACAAAAATCCTTCATTTATTTAGCTTGTTTAACACAATTTGTAAGCAATGTCAGTTCATGTGTCTCAGTACTTCAGCGGAAGGTTTCAAGATTATCACATTCCTGATGAAAATAATGTAATATTCAAAACAAGACGGACATGGATGGACATGTATAACAGTTTACTTCATGGATGTCCATGCATAAATTCTTTACTGGATTAATTGACTTAAAATTGTGTGTAAAGGAATTTTCTATGATATGCACTGTGTAGAATATGAGCTACAATATTGTTCAAGGCAAAAAAAACCAAAAGTTCCCTTTCTGGTCTCCTGACTGACCCTTTTTTTTAACGACCGACCATAAAGTTTTAAGGTTTTTATTTACCTTTCCACCTTTAAAAAAAATATTTCCTCTTTTTGCCTTTCGTTTCATGTAGAAAATTAAAATTAAATAAATAAATATAATCCCGACCTACCTACCCTGTTTTTTATTTGCTGGAGACCAGAAACAGAACTTATTTTTTCGAGAGGGGGGGGGGTCTAAGCAAACAGGGGAGTCCCAAACAAGGTGGCTCCTCCAAGCTGTCTGATCTGGGTATGCCCTGTTAGCCAATAAGTCGAAATGAGTGAATTAATCCTTAACTTAAATGTTATAGGAAGTTTGCAACACTTTGTCCTATATATACATTTTGTATTTTATTGTTTTGAAACAAATTTCTGTCTGAATACTGTGGATAATGTAGCATTTTGGTGGAGTTCATTTTTAGCTCGACTATTCAAAGAATATGAGAGCTATTGTAGTCGCCTTGGCGTTGGCGTTGCAGCTTTTGGTTAAAGTTTTGCATGCAAGTTTCTATCAACCTTATATCTCAATAACCATTTATGGTATTAACTTGAAAGTTTATGAATATGTTTAGGGGCATCAGACAACCAAGGTAGATAACTCTTGACTGAATTTAATATGAATTATGGCCCCTTTTTAACTTAGAAATTTTGGTTAAAGTTTAGCATGCTATAGAAAATTTGGTTAAAGTTTTGCGTGCAAGCTACTATCTAGTTTGTATCTCAATAACCATTCATGGTATTGACTTGAAAGTTTATGAATATGTTTAGGGGCATCAGACAACCAAGATAGATAACTCTAGATGAAATATATTACAAATTATGGCCCCTTTTTAACTTAGAAATGTTGGTTAAAGTTTTGCATGCAAGATACTCTCATGCTTATATCTAAGTATCCAGGCATAGGATTGATTTGAAACATCTTAAATATGTTAAGGGGTATCATACTTTCATGGTAGATAACTCTTGATGTTACAAATTATTGCCCCTTTTTAACTTAGAAATTTTGGTTAAAGTTTTGCATGCAAGTTACTTTCATGCTAATATCTCAGTATCCAGGCATGCGATTGATTTGAAACATCTGTAATATGTTTAGGGGTATCATACTTTCATGGTAGATAACTCTTTATGGAATATGTTACAAATTATTGCCCTTTTTTAACTTAGAAATTTTGGTTAAAGTTATGCATGCAAGTTGCTTTCATGCTAATATCTCAGTATCCAGGCATGAGATTGATTTGAAACATCTTTAATATGTTTAGGAGTATCATACTATCAAGGTAGATACATTTTGATGGAATATATTTCATATTATTGCCTTTTTTAACTTAGAAATTTTGGTTAAAGTTTTGCATGCAAGGTACTTTCATGCTTATATCTCAGAGTCCAGGCATGGGATTGATTTGAAACATCTTTAATATGTTTAGGGTTATCATACTATAAAGGAATATAACACTTGATTGAATATATTAAAAATTATGGCCTTTTTCTAACTTGGATTTTGGGTTAAAGTTTTGCATACTCAGTGTTATTTTGCATATGTCTCAGTAACTAGGCATGGGATTGATTTTAGACATCATAAAAATATTAAGGGGTATCAGACTATCAAGGCATATCATTTTTTACTATTATTATGTACAGGGTATGTGAAGGGCAAGAATTTAAATAGATTTCATTTAATTTACCAACAAGCATTTTGAATAGTCGAGCGTGCTGTCTTCTAACAGCTCTTGTCTGTTTTAGTTGTGGTTGAGTTATATGCATATATATACTTACAAAAACAAAAGATGGAGGAAAGAAAATATAAATAGTTACTGTCAAAATACTTGAATCGTGTGCATTGTCCAGTCCTGTTCCATTTTACCCCCCATAAATTTTTTTTTTATCATATTGATGAGTAAAGCATGGTTCAGTACTGTATAGCGGGAGTATTTATCACTTTCAGTTATAGGTCTTACTCTCTTATTCATCAATTTTGAAATAAAAAGAAAAAAATTGTTGACATTTTGTTTTTAAAAGTATCTTAATTCAAATGTTTGACAGTTACCGTACCTCGGATAATTTTGTTTGTTTCAGGTGACAAAATTTCTGGATGAGGAGGTGAAACCAGCCATCAAAAAGTACTCAAATAAACTGGACGAAATCTCCGAATTGAACTTGTAGTTATTATAAATGTATATTGCTCATCAAATATGACATATAACTTGACCTCTATTTTCATACATTACAGGATGTATTAACGTATATTTTCATCTCATCTATTGTTGGCCTAACAGTGATATTTTTACCTCTGCATCCTACATCCTAGATGCAATGTTTTTGCTGTGGATGCAATGTTTTGATTTCAGTGCATCCACTGGATGCATAAAATATATGAAAACTGCTATTAAAATTCAAGTACGAGGAATGCTTTCCATTTTGGAACCCATATTATTTTAGCCTAGAGAGTCCTTTGATTCAGTAAGCAGAAATTGTTGAAAAATCACTGGGCCTATAAGTGGGGATTATTTATATGTACCAACAAAAGTAGTTCGAGAACTTATTGTTAACAGTAAGATTCATTCTGTAGAAAATAAAGGTCATGTTAAATGTGACTAGCATTACTGTGTCCTACAAATACCAAACAAAACCCTGCATCAAAAGAAAGTGCTTTTTAATAAAGTGTCCATGTGCTAAGATTGTAGACACATCCACAGCAACAAAATGCTTTCTGAGCTTACTAAACAATTGAAATCCATGTGCATTCATCTTTGTTGGGTATATCTTTATATTGGTTTAAGGTTTACTTATTTGAGGAGTCTGGTTACATTTGTCAGTATACAGATTTTTATATACCCTGTACACTTATATGGAACTTGTCCTTACAATATTTGTATATTGCATATTTTGTCATTTTTTATAACCTTTGTTAAATTTTTAGTTTGCATGTATGTTTAAAATAACTTGCATACCAACACCCTATTTAACAAAATTTATTACCAGTATTTGTCACATTGTGAAAGTAAGTTGCTTAATTATACTACTCAAAGTTTTCTAAGCACCACCGGCTATTTTCCCAGAGTCACATGAAAACACATGCTTAATGTAATGCTATGTACCTGAAAGGAACGCGTTAGCTGACCATCATTTTTACGCATAGTTTTTGTCAAAATGATAGAAAAGAGACTCAAAAATGAGTTACAACGATTTAGCCAATTCCTGTCATTAGTTGGCAAATTCACAAAAGTGTGTTTTTTGCAAGAAATGGCGTTTTATAAATTGAAGTTAAATCTTGTGATCAATACAGAAAAAAATGACCATGAACAGGCCAACATCGTCACAAATATCCTTAAAAGTATTCCATTTAGAAAACAGGAATATTTGAAGATCAAAGTTCTGAATTTAGCTGACTTTAAATTTTAAGGTGTTTTCTCAAAATTTCGCACTTTCTAATTATGATTAATTCCCAGTATTGAGGATCCGAAAGGCTTATTTTTTGTAACTGGTAGTAAGTTTGGTACATAAACAATACTTCTGCATAAAAGCAAGATTTGTTTTATTGTAAAATTTAATGTAGCATGCCTTTAAAGTCGCTTGTCTAAGCATGAAACGCTACGGGAAAATAGCGGATGGTGCTTAGCAAACTTTGAGTAGTATATATGCCTAGGCATATATTGCAGAGTCACATCAAGAACAGCATACAAAAAATTATATGAACTTTTAAATTACTATACAATTACCGGTAATAAACAAGGGCTGTTCAGAAGACAGAGTGCTGGACTATTCCTTAACCAAGCTGCAATGCCAATGCATGCGTTATTGCAATAACTGTCATATACCTCTAATAGACAAGCTAAAATGGCACACTATGATAAAAAGAAGATTTACATTGTAGACATTGGTAGCTCCTTTACATGTAAGGAATGTTGTTTCAATTAAGTTTCAAATAAAATCATCATTGAGAAAGAATTTTCAGTATGTAACTTATTTCTCCACTCTATTCCATATTGTCACCAAAGACATGTATTCTTTCACAACTACAGTACTCATAAGATGCTTGATGGGTGAATTGAGGTCTCTTGCAGGTTATATGAGATTTATTAATTTGGTTCAGGGTTTTTCATAATGCACAAAATTGTGCATTTTGACACTCAGATCAACAAATCGTGGAGGTTTTTATCCACGAATACTATAGAACCTCTGAAAACTTCACCTTCCTGTACTTTTCTTCCCAACCCGAATCAGCTGTCCTTTATTCTATATTAACTTTACCTCTGCAAACCAAAACCTCTGAACTGAAAGAAGTTTCGGTCCCAATATATTAATTTTTTCTTAAAGTTACCTCCGGAAATTGAACACCAATCTGCAAACTCTACAGGGAGGCCCAGACCATGGTATAACTGTCAAATTTAGTGTTAATTTGAAGCGACACCCAGGAAACTAGCCATCCTCTGAGGGCCTAATTTTTAGTGTCACCTGCTGTAAGCAGAGGTGACACATAGGGATCACTTTTCCGCTGTCTGTCCATCCGTCCCACTTACTCACTCTTCAGCAGGTGACACGTGTTCCAAAGAACACTCTTGTTTAAGGGATAAATTCATTTTAGCAATATGGTTGACAGTCAAGAATTAGGTGACCATACATGCCAAAATAAGATAATTTTAACCATTGCTTTTATAGAAGAATTTTAAAATTTTCTAGATAGAATACTTAAGTAAACTATCATAACTGTTTTAGCAACTTTTGTGGAGGGCCTCCCAAAGATTATTCATGCCGAGATTTATCAAGTTCTACCCAGTGGTTTCAGGAATGCTGTTTAAGCAAATTATTTATGACGATGGACAACGGACACAGGGTGATCCCTATAGCTCACGTTGTGCTCTGGTGAGCTAAAAAAATTAAAACAATAGATCAAGAGCTATTTTCTTTTTATTTTGCTATTGATAAACTGGTCAGGTAAAAAGACCTCAAAAAAATTGCTGAAAATTCCTCTTGAATATGGTCTGTATCTATTTTGAACTGTCTCAAGAATGTCTTTTGTATAACTAGTTTGTTCATCAACAATCTTTGGAGTTGCTGCCTTCCTAGATCTTCTTGCTCTGTGACTTGTTTCTGTTTTATGATGATCTTTGTCTGGAATGTGTCTGAAACTATGATGGTGCAACAGTTCGCCAACTTTGTATGTCTCGTTGGTTGTTTGGTTGGTCAGGATGAGATAGAGGTGCTGGAAGAGGAAAATTCCAACCAGAATCATGAGGACAGCAATAGCAACTAGCAGGAACACCAACCGTGGTAGCGCCATGAACAGGTGCTGGAAACAAAAGCAGATAAATGAATGAATTTCTCTGAACAGACCAAAAAGAACCAAAATACTGATATGATTCAAGACATTCATACAGTAACATAAAAGGAACAGGGAAGATATTTTTATAGTAATCACGTGCACACGTGTTAAGAAAAAAATCTTCCATCATTCCAGGTCTTCTTTTTACTTCCATACATTCATGATAAAGACATGAAAATACCACAAATATGTTAACAAGATGTTTGATGATGAAAATAGAGATCTGAACCAAATCATCATATCAATTATCATTCCATCCAAGGTTAATACAGCACTCTAGGACGTTGGTATGTCACATTTTGGGAATGAACCCACAATCTTCCAGTTATGCCATAAATACTCTAACCACTTGGCCACCAGGATTATATCTTCTGGCAGGTACAAACCAGAACTATCACTTAAGGTGAAAATACCTCCACATCCCACCTTGTCTTCATATAATGTGAATGTAGGACAGAATGGGGGGTGACAAGTGTGATAACTATATAGCTCCCTACTTCAGTGAAATGGGTTCAATATGCGTAATGCACATCTTAACTAGTCAGCTCATACCTGGAATGCTATAGAGTAAGTAATAGGCTGGACATTTCCATCACTGTCTAGGTAGGAAGCATTCATCAGCTTGATGTCCTCTGCGTACTGTAGGACACACCCTCCACCCACGTACAGCCCCTGGGTGAACATGGCCAGGAGACTGACCATAAACAGGATGAAGTAGCGGTGGGTGTACACACCCACACAGTTGTTGGTCCAGATACAGTGGTGGTCAAATCTGTGCACGCAGCGATTGCAGATACCTGAAATAATCAGATGTAGACCTTCTTCATACTGGAAATACTGAAGGGAAAAAAACAACAGGACAACAAAAATGTAATATTAACCACCGTAGCCATCTGATTTGTTGTTAGCCACAGTTAACTAGCTCTGTGCTAAATAATATAAATCAAGATGTATGCTTGAAAATCACCACCTGGGAAAGTTAAGTAGTGATATGGAAATCAGTGTAGTATAAATTTTCAATCAACTCACTGCAATGTTTAGACCTGGCAGGTTTAGTGAACAGGCACGTCCTACACTGCTCATCCTTCACATACATATATCATCGTACTCGTACACCTGTGTGTATGTCTCCTGGTTGTGCTTAGTGATCTCTCCTGGATCCCCTGTAATATGGACAAAATCAACATTTTGGTAATTTGTTAAGGTGGCCTTAACCCTTTACCTCATGAATATTCATATACAAATTTATGAATATCAATTTACAAATTTAAATGGTATATAAAACAAAGAATTTTTCTTTGAATGTTTTGGTATCAAGGTGATTCTTACTGTTAACTGTAATACCCGAAGATCTGACATGATAAGAGATAAAGATTTCCTAAACAAAAATCTAAATCTGATACACAAGAAAAACCATCAGTCAAGTAGCTGTTCATATTTTCAATCCAAATGAGGAAAATATAAATAACATTGCAAACAAATCAAATTTTGTCAAATAAACAATGCCAGAGCTAAGTTTTCATTACTGATGCTTCAAGACTTAAGTCTACAGTTTCCTCCTTGTAATGTGATAGAAGTGAAGGCTAAATGGACCATGCTTGTCGCATTACATCTCCCACCTTGTCACATCTCACACTAACATTACCTGAAGACAATGTTGGACACAGGGGGTATTAAACACTTTAACCAATAGTTTTAGATTTTATTTATTTAGCCTAGTGACAGGAAATTAATTAGGGCAACATGCCACCCAGAAACATGGAAACCTGTTAAATTGCTGATAATTATGATTATGATTTTACAATAAAGTGTTTATAAAACTGAGAGGTAGAGAGCCAGGTTTGCCCCCTGACCTACCTGTCCAGGCCTTGTGCCAGAAGAAGTAGTTGGTGAAGACGGCAGCGAGGGGCCAGAAGGTGAGGTTGTGGTGGGGGTAGTGGTGCTGGAGGATAGGGATCATGTCCAGGACCCACACCGCATGAGCCAGCAGCACCAGCACCAGGTACATCATCTGGAACACACAGTTCCTGAAACAGCCACCAGAATCCTGTCAGTTGTAACTTTAATATCCAGTTTGGTTTTTGTCTATGGAGAAACAAGTTCTCACAATTTACACATAATGTATTCCTGTGTAGGAAAGCCATGAAAATTCCTGCACCCCACATGGTTTGAACCCATAACCTTCAGATCTGCAGTTATAAATGTTACCACTGATCATTGTACCCTCAATCCTGTTGTGTACACTGTAAGATTATACCTCTTTACCTCATGAATATTCATGCACATATTAAAATTTTATCACTGGCATGATAAATATTGAAATTTTCTTAAATCTTTCCTGTGAACATAACCTTCATGCTGCAAAGCAATGGCATAACATGTACATATTATTTAACAAAGGGATGCATTAAATCATAAAAATATTTCCTCAAATTATATCTTAAAGAAATTAAATTCTGTAAAACTATACTGTACCCTGAATTTTTACTTTCCATCTGTGGATATTTTGCTGTTCAATATTTCAGATAAGCAATTATCAAATATTATTTTCATGAAGTTCTGAATAAAGGATAAAACAGACACATCACTTAGTTAACCTGGTATTGACAAAAAGAAAAAAAAAAGAGAAGACAAAAACAACAACATAAAAACAGTTTATCAGGCACAGACAGCACTTTGCTTAGATTACCTAGTAAAGATAAAAACTTCACTTACTTAACCAGGTAAAGACAGACACTTAACTTAGTTAGGCTGGTAGAGACAGAAACTTCACTTAGTTTACCAGATATAGAAAGATGTTAGATTACCTGGTATAGACATGGACTTCACTTAGATTACCTGGTATAGAGTAAATAGTTGCAGCATTTGGTCAACCCAGTCTGGAGGCTCTTGGGCATCAGACGACTGCATGTCTGTAGAAAGAAACATACAAATTAAGAAAGAGCATGACTGAATGACATATCTAAAACTTCAAAAGTAGACCGTTGAAAAGGTGGGCAGATAAAAGATGTTGATAATGAGCTCCTGTGACAGACATATATACTGTATGTCACAGGGTGTGAAAAAAACTCAGCTGGAATGGGACCTAAACCTTGGGTATTTCCCTTACAGGGCATATGCTCTACCATCTTAGAAGAGAACATAAATTTATTGTTAGATTTTACATAATATAAACATCAGTTGCACACGTGTTATATAATTATATTGATTTATAATTTAAATGAGCTTATAAAATGAGTACTTGTCATAAGCACTTGTCATGAGCAGTGCGAATGTTTTCGAACATTAATGTTATGAATGTTGATTTAAAAAATATATAAGACCTAGAGAATAAATGCATATAGGCATGATGAGGTGATACCCAGCCTCTTAAAAAAGTTTCTCTCCTATTGTGAGCTACCAGTACAATGACACATATATCTGGGAAAGTTTACCTCAACCACAAAGTCCTTTAGCACCCCAAGCGGGCCTGAGTTAAGGATCTCGACATCTCTGTACAAGAGACACAGACTGACGAGGATAAACACAATCAGGTAGCAACATAGCACAAGCAGGAAGTCCATCTCTCAACATTCCATCTGGAAAGATAAAATAATTGTAACATGCAGATAAATCATGCATCATAAAAAAGTCACATGCAATGCCACTTTTTAATTTTCTCGAAACCATTTAAGGATATCACCGATGGTCACACATATGGATAAGACGCAGTCAAGATTACCGTTGGTGATCGGCTACATGCACAAATTAAAGAAGTCTAATGGTTGTTATTGCTTTATCATCATCTTTAGTTATCGCCTCACTCTAAGAAGAGTATATTCGTGATTTGAATATAATAATTTGCTTATAATAAGAACTTTTACATGTAAATAAATTGGGTTTATTATTTACCCTTTTATATTTTCGAACATTCACATTAATTTATCTTAAGTAGGCCTACAAATAAAAAGTGGTTGTTTGTTAGCATTCACAATAATGAATGTTCAGTTTGTTTTGTCACATGCACGGAAGTACATCTAAGGGAAGTAACTTTGCAATGTAACTATATCTTCCTGCAAGGTTCTAAACCGTATCTATTCGGCAATCCCCAGCATAACCCGTTAAAAATACAAAGATTTCCGAATGGTCTCTGCGAGCCTAAGACGTTTTAATATCCAGAGATTCTATATACTGTTATAGAATCCCTGTAATATCAAACAGTATTAAAGGAAGCCTTCCAGCTGGCTTGTGGTAGGTTGGTAGTTTTACCCGGATGCCTCCGTGCATTCGGGGTCTCCCTCCACCTGTAATTAGCTGGACGTCGCTATATATGACTGAAACACTGTCGATCGAAGCGACGTTAAATTCAAATAGTCAAGTCAAGTCAAACAGTGTTAAAGGCGTTTCAGTGTTCATTTTCTAACGGACAGATTTTTCTAAAATTTTGCTCACATGTTATTCATTGTTTCAAGACTGTTGTCTGTAACTATTTCGAATACTTAGGCCTATTACAAATGATCTTTGCACAGAACGCTGACACTGTGATTTGTATACATGTACGGCATTGTAGCCACATAGGTCTATGACCTTCTAGTGGAAAAACAGAATATATCTTTAATAATTATCCTATCAATGGAGGAACAGAACATCCGTCTTACAATCGAAAAAAAAATCAAAACATGCTTGTGCATATAATAATTATTCATCACCAAGGCTGTTAATGCCCTTCATTATTAAAGTGACAAAGCCATCCAGGGCTATGCATTGCATTACTCAACGGAGAAACTATACTTGGGCTGTCTCGGAAAAACTCACTCATCTGGATCTTCGAATTATCTACAGGATTAGACCGGGGATCGAGAGTACACACGGTGAACACTCGCTTGCAAAAAAAAAAAAAAAAAAAAAAAAAAAGAACAGAGTGAGAGAGATTGTTTTGTTGTTTTGTAAAATATAGAGTTGCATTTTTCAATTTAAAATGTCAGTTTGAAATTGTGACATCATTTGTGACTTTTGATTTCAACTCCTTTGATCCTATGAACAGAATCAATAATTCAAATAAATGAGATTTTCAAAATTTTGAATTTTACCTCGGAAAATAAATGTTTTATAAATGCTTTATAGATTCAAAGTACTTTAAAGTAATCCAATTTTAAACGAATGGAAAGTTTCTTTTTGGTCGAGTATATATTAAGATGCTCTCTCCTCAAAGCCAAAAGTACAATATAAAGCAATTGCTACCAAATTATATACCATATACAGTGTATGTTTTATACTCATGTACCTTGTAACTTGGGGTGCGAATTGATAAAAGACGCGTTCTGTTCTGCAGAAGCATAAGATTTCTTAGGGCATGATGATGACAGATTAAGATATTTAGATGAACACGAGGATAATCTACATTCATCAGACGACACAGTCGAGCAGACGACACTTGGTCTCTCCCCTTGTTTCACTGGGCCTATTAAATTTACTATTAAAATTACCGGTAAAATACTTGATGAAATTGTTATTTTACAATGAGAATTAAATTACATGAGTATTTTTGTGGCTCCAAACTTGTTATTTCTTTGGTGCCTTTATTTGATTGAAAACGGTTAACATCACAATGTCCTTAGTGATTGAAAAAAACATGATTGCAAAAATGACAAGTTTACCATGATAATACTCTGGTAGCAATTCTCGATAAGCGATTTTTTTCTTCAATGAAAACGTACTTACGGGACAATGACGGAAATATGATCAGATTTTACCTTACTCCTATATCTGCGTGTCATTGTTATGCAATTTAGTAAAGCTTTTATAAAGCCGAGCCGATTTAAGAATCCGCTATTGCACTTCGGAAAAAAAAGAATAATTAAAACACAGGTGAAAGTAAAACTTCATTAATATGTTAATTAAGATTAACTAAAGATGTGAAGAAAATGTTTTAAACAATGTTTTGCCACTAAAGTTACTTGAAGAATCATTTATGCTATGGATTGTCACCACAATTCAACATCGCGACGTTTAGACACGTGTATTGTTATCTCACATTAGAATGATACAAGACGTATCCAGAGGGGATTGGTAGGGAGAGTGGTTATCCTTCCATTGTTGAAGGACCGGGGGAAATCAAAACTTAGAAAATGTTAAGGGCAGCTGACATTTTTTAATTTTGGCACGTGCTTACTGTGCATTATGGGAGTTATGACCTTGGTGTATTAGTAGACCAGGGGCTGTATTCATAAAGCTCCTTAATTTTTAAGGAAAATAATTCCTTAACTTGAATAATTCTCCTAAGGTGTTTTATATATAAGATTAAAGGAAATCCTTAATAACTAAGGGAAATCTATGTGATTTCAAGGAAAATCTTAGAAACTAAGGGATTTTTATTCCTAAGGAGCTTTATGAATACGGCCCAGGGGTTTAATAATAGCACAAGAATCAACGTGAAATAATAAATTCAATACTGTTTAAAAAGGCCGAAATAAGAAAGGAGTGCTATCAAAATATAAATTTTATTATTCTATACATGTATATAACATCTATAAACAATAAATGCATTTCCTAAGAGAAAAATCTCTGTATATTAGCGACAAAAAAAGCAAGCTTATTGCCAACATTTTGGCAAAGACATGTTATTTATTTATAGCAGCGATTAAAAGAATAAAATATATTTTGATAAAGGCTTTTATGTTTATATTGGTTTAAAGTTTCAAGGCTCCAAACTGTATATCTATTTGTCCAATATCAGCCATATCCGAACTCCACTGAGATATTGTTGCCGTTAACAGAGTGTACACGATAATTTATATATAGTTGCAGATAGTAGAGTAAACAAAGTAAAAATCATTTTTTTGATAATTCAAGGGTCATAACTCCTGACCAAACTGGCAGATAAAAGCCATAATCGTACATGACCAAGATATTAAAGCCAAAACAATTGCCACGATTGCTTAATATGAAAGTGCAAACAAAGGGAAATCTGGCATTTATATACTGAAAAGGACTTTTACTCCCTATCTAATCGGCCGATATCTGACTTTGTCAAGCTTCATCATGTTCAAATTTGAAGATGCTAGCTTAAGAAATAAAGATGTTAGAGTGTAAACACAGTGACGTTTATATGTGTATCGTATTAACAAATGGTCACCGGCACTAGAACCACAGAAATGCCTATTTCATTGGAATTTTGATTACATTTTTTTCTCCCTCTGTACTGTATATTGAACATGGTAAGGAACGGAATTTACGGAGGTCGTAACTTTGCACAGATGCATTGTATGCTATCATCATATTCTATGCACGGCTCGATCAATCTGATATCACATGCTATAACGAATCATTGTCAAATGGCAACCATGACGAAGTAATAACGCGAAATGTCAACAATTTGTACATTTATATAAGTCTGCTCCACTATCAGCTTCCGGTATGTTTTTTTTTTCCGATGTTTTTTATTTTTTATTTTGACCTTAGAAGCCTGGTTTTACACTAGTCCCGGTTTCCAATGGAAACGCGTCTGATGCTGATTTCGATTATCAATTGAACAATGTCAAAATGAAAGATATCCAGTTTTTTTTTTATTACATCTTGTGATGTCAATGAATTCTGCACAGAATCTGAAATCGACAAACCAAAGAAAGCACATAGATCTAACGCACTGGCGATAAAAACACAGTAAAGAAATGGGAGGAGGATCGAGTTGGCTGTCAAACTTTAAATAGAGCCCGGGCTCAAAATTGACGCTCGCATTTTCGGCAAAATGCGAGTAGAAAATGATGTTTGCAAGTTATGTTTCAAAAAACTGCGAGTGGGAAAATATTGAATTTGAGCCCGATTCAAAATCTACAACTACAACAACAACATACGCGCCCCAAAATGTTGATAGTGGAGCAGACTTGTAAAGATGTACAAATTGTTGATATTTCGCGTTATTACTTGTTAAGGTTGACATTTGACAATGATTCATTATAGCATGTTTTAAATGGATATCAGATTGATCAAACGGTGCATAGAATATGATGGTAGCCTGCATGTATACAATGTTACGACGTTCGTAATCCAGTGATGTGAGAATCCGTTCCTTACCATGTTTTAATATGCAGTACCGGAGGAAAAATATTGTACATGTATATTTTTGATAATCAAGATTACAATGAAATTTGCAATTCTGCGGTTATAGTGCCAGTGCAAATTGGCGACATTAAAGTCAAACACAATTGTGTACTCCAGGCTTTTTATCTCTGAAATAAATAGTCATACAAGCATACATCCCCTTTAAGCATTTACTGTCTTACACGCTTTGATGTGTGTTTGATTGATCAAATTAAGGATACACATTTGCATATCACACTGTTACATGCTTACACAACTTCTGATTTACATAAAATGGGTTAAACGAGTTACATTCAAAGCGCCGGAGGCACTGAAGTTGTTTGTGTCTCAAATGAGTCTTTGAATAGCTGCAAGTCGATCACCAGTAATTAAATTCACTTTGATAATCAAACAAAAGAAATTCAGCATTCCTGCTCTTTCAGCGCTATCAGAGCTTTGATTTGTTTTCATGCAGTACGTACCTTATCTACAACAGAGTCTATTTATAGATTGGAGTATTTATGCACATTTTCTGCACAGGTCAGAGGCTCCGAACTCATTTCGGATAGTAGATATACAGATTTCGGTCATTTTTTAGTGTAAGAAATAACCCTTGGAGATATCTGAGGCCGAGAGATTGATGTGATTGCTCTGCGCCTAGTATGTTCCAATGATTTATTTTGGACTTCACATTGGTTATTGTAACTGCCTAAAATGACCAAACGCTGCACATTTACTATCAAGTTTATTTGCGAGCCACCATTGCATCGAAACAAACTCTATTCGTGCGCTTGGAAAAGAGATCACGTGATAAAAACAGTTACATCATTCGATTGCAGTTACATCAGCATAGAAAAATAAGTCCTATAATGTTTTCATGTCACAGACGATTTTTGTAGTCTGTAAGTATTTATTTTTGACACAGCATTGTTTTTTTTTCAGCATTTTTGCTTAATTCTAGTATACTTATGTTGTAGAGATATATACAATTGTTCGATCATATGTACAATATTGAGAGGTTATTCGGTTTTAAATCTAGGAGAACTTGGGTTGAATACGTAGTACTATAGTTGGTGTTACTAACGTCACACACAACTACGTTGAAATGACAATTTAAATGTATTTTGGTTGCGTGCAACCGATAATCAATAATGTCAGCCTGTTATTAAAATGTCAGGAGTATTTCAATGGTAAAAACAAACATTCGGAGACATTCCCACCCACAAAGCATTAAAATGACACATTCCACATCCACACTGTCAACAAGTGGCATGATACCGACCCAGTAACAATGCATACCAGTTAAACAGTTCCAAGTATTCCTAGAACGTTTAGGTACTACACGGCAGGTGTTAAGTGTAAAATCTATCTATGCTTTTTATGAGGATCCCCGAAATCACTTGTTAAAAAAAATCATTTATCTGCACGAGATTCTTTTTGAGATTCAATTAATTGTCATGTAGCTGTCTATCGATCAAGTGTCACCTGAGACACCTGAGTTTGCATATGAATGATACATACTGTTTTATATACCACGAGTTTAATTCATTTTCAGGGACTTGTTGAAAAGTTAATAATATTTCGACTTCATTAAAAACAGTATGATGGCTGATGTCTGTCATATTCTGTGCTGGATTTTCGGAGGAAAAGTTCGAAGGCAAAGAAACTTAGTTTAGCGAGGCGAAAACACGAACAAATCAATTTTCAGGGAGCGAAATGCCGAAATTTCGATACGAAATTTTGTCTTTTTGCGTTGTCACATCAATATATCGTTTACTCGTGTAAGCGCCCCAATAACCCGACAACACGAGAATCAGTATCTCGCCCTTCGCCTTTCGGATGTGCAAAGTGAACAAAAGCAACATTAATGGATGCTTCTTTAAATGGAAATGGTCATCGTTATCGTATTTGTGTTGTCACAGAAAATATAGTATTGGCCATACTATCAAATAGTCCCTGCTAATTAAAAACTAAACGGAGATAATAAAAAGAATCATGTAGACTTATATTTGGACAAGGCACTCCAAATACTATGTTCAAAGTTTCAAATAAATCCTTTTGATAGTTTTCAAGCTAAGCTCCAGACAAAATCAATTATCACTAAACATACAAGGGCCCTAACTCATCAATTTCTAGCATGACCATTACTCTGTGGCGATACATCCCAGCTTATTCACAGTTATACTTGGTACCAGTCAACCCAGTGAAGTTTAGTCCAATTTCATTGATAAATTATGCTGCTAAAGAATGAACCATGAAACACTTTAAATAAACATGTTGATGATATGCATAACCATACTTGGTTTTTATCAATGAAGCTTCACCCAGTTCAAGCTGGTAGTTTTGAAGTGCGGAAAAGATTGCGTTAAAATACAAATGGTTATTACTATGTAATAAGTCATCCGACACAAACATGCTGACTTTATGCACTACTAGACTTGATCTAGTGAAGTTTCATCCATTTCAAGCAAAAGGTTTTGGAGATGAAGTGCGGACAAGATGCGTCAAAAATACAAAGGGCCATAACTACTCTGTGATAATTCATCCGACCCAAACGTGCCGTAAAGATTCATGTAAATAAAGCCAGGGGTTTTGGAGATGGAGATGTTCTAGGACTTGTTAGACCGATATGTCAGGATAATGTGGGATCATGTCACATGTCTACGGCGTGAGCACTGTATCTGTCTAAATTAGACATATTCTTCAAATGCTGCTAGTGGGATGTTACACCCAACAAATAAAGAAACAGACATATGTATATTTCATCTTAATTATTATGTAATGCGTCTTTTAGTTGGATTCCCGTCGTTCGTAATAAAAGGAAGGTATTCAAGAATACAAGTTAACATCCCTACTTCGCTTGCGCACTGGGAGGCGAACCGTTGAGATTACGGGTTTAGGGGGCGCTAACATGAAAAGACGTTTTTTTTTTCGAGCGGTGGGTTTTTAGAAGCGATAACATTTAGAGTCGAAATTTCAGGCCGAAA
Source organism: Solen grandis (assembly GCA_021229015.1). Classification (NCBI taxonomy): domain Eukaryota; kingdom Metazoa; phylum Mollusca; class Bivalvia; order Adapedonta; family Solenidae; genus Solen; species Solen grandis. The sequence goes on from CM037778.1 coordinate 38,298,947, forward strand.
ATCTGAACTTCGTGGCTAAAGGTTTTTTAGCCTTCGACCTTTCGCTCCGACGACCTGCCACACGTCATGGCAGAAATTGGCCACTATATAACAGATTATCTTGAAGTATTAAAAGAGAGCTGTCTCGAACTATCCTTTTGCAGATAGCGTTTGATTTTGAGATAAATATACTATCGTCTCTTGCGTGGATCAGTGAAAGAAGTAAATAAAGATGTCTAAGAAATCAGATATTCATCCTGTAGACTATGTTGTTTTCATCTTTGGACTTTTTATTTCACTTGGAATAGGACTTCTCTACAGCTACAGAGAACGTCACAAAACCACCTTACACCGGTACCAAATTGCAGATACCAAAATGAAGGCAGTTCCAGTCGCGCTGTCTATCATCGTCACATATGAATCTAATTTTGACTTATTTGGCCTTTCCTTCGGAGGTATACTTGTATGGATTTCAATTGGCAATGGCTTGTGTAAGTAACACTATAAGCGCATCAGCAATGATATGGATATCGACACCGCTATTCTATCCTTTGAAACTTTCAAGCGTTTACGAATACTTGGAGCTCCGCCATCAGTCCATACGTTTTCGGCAGATCGTCTCTTGTCTGTCATTTATACCCTCTCTTCTATATGCAAGTTTTAACGTTTTTGCTGGAACTGTCGCAATATTATCAGTCATACGGATACCTTTCTGGACGGCGGTGACGATTCTAACAATCGTTGCAACTCTGTATACAGCACTCGGCGGAATAAAGGCCGTGATTTTTGTAGACAGCTTCCAAAGTATTATCATGATTGTATCAATGGGCTTGATAGTAGGCTATGGGACTTACTGTGTTGGAGGGTTTGAAAATGTTATCGCTTTAAATGAACCATCGGGAAGACTTCATATGCTTAATTTTGACCCGAACCCGCTGCAACGTTATACATTTTGGACTGTTATCATCGGTGGAATGTTTCATAGTTTGCCATTGTGTTTCAGGCAGATGACAGTTCAGAGGCTTAACTCTACAATGTCAAAATCTGAATCAAGAAAAGCTGCCGTGTTAGCTATGTCAGGTTTCTTCCTGATTCGTCTATTGGCATTTTCTCAAGGCATCGTGGCATTTGCTTACAATAGCAAACGAGAATGTGATCCTTTAGCAATTGGTTTCAATCCAAACACTGTTTTACCAATAACCGTTCTTGACATGTTCCAAGATTTGCCGGGAGCTACTGGTCTATACTTTTCAGCGCTAGTTTGCGCTACCCTTAGTACCGTTTCATCTATATTAAATAGCGTATCAACAATAATTTCTGAAGATATCGTGAGGCAATGCTGGAGAGGCCTTGACGAAAAAACTGTCTTGATGATTTCAAAATGTGTTACGGGAATATTTGGTGTGTTAAGTGGTGCTGTTGCTCTTCTCTTTGCATTGCTAAAATCTTCTTTAACAAAAATAGCAATCGGTGTTATAAGCGCCAGCGAAAGCCCACTTCTTGGTATATTTTTGATTTCGGTGTTTTCACGTAAAACGACAGTTGTTGGTGTGATCTGTGGAGGTGCTATAGGTCTTGTTGTCACCCTATGGATATCATTAATGTCCAGTCTTTCAACAGAGGTTATCAAGACGCCCTGGCTGCCGCTGGGTCCAGTGGATGCCTGCGAGAAGACTTTTGGCTTCAAGTCGGCGGAAAACATCACAAACACAAATGAAACTCTAACGACACAAACAAACACCGTAAAGGGGTTTCAGAGAGTGTTTTCCGTATCGTACATGTACTTTACGGCCATCGGTTGCATTGTAACACTCTTCTTTAGTTTTATCATCAGCCGTCTCACGTGGTGCCTCAGAAATGAAGTATCGATTTCGGACAATCTTCTTCTGTCGTCAAATTATTGCGTTCGTAGTCGAGGACAAAAGTCATCGAGTAGTAACCATCCAATTCAAGAGGCAGAAAAAATGCTTTAGTAAAATGTTAATTTGAAGAATAAAATCAGTCTGTCGATATGGAATATATCAAGTACATGAAAATGAGAAAAGAATAGAGGAAATAAAAGATATTTGCAGATCATCTTAAGTTAATTGTACGATAATGAAAGAAATACTAGTTTCGGTATTCTTCTTCCGACAAAATTCTTTACATTTAGAAATCATTAATGTTTTGTCCTTAAACTGTTTTACCACAGCTTTAGTATAAGATGTCATGAACTATTTTTTATGAAAGAGGTGTGTATGAAAACTGCTTTAAAAAGTTCAAGTCGAAATTGCTATAAGGTTGATATATAATTAAATGTCTTTGCCACCATATATGTTGTCTAAACATCCGCTACACACAGGGCCCTTGTCACTAAAAATAAATCGTAGACGTAAGTTTGTTGTTCTTCTAGTTTCATGTTTACTTATTTGTACGGTAATGTAATTCGTGTCATATTGTTATACAAACTTATCGCAATTACAAGAATAGCGCTACATTTCGAGGGGTGAAAGCGAAACCAGTGAACTTTTAATATAAGCACGTAGCATAGTTTTGCTCTTACCCCTCGATTTGTGATTTTACGTATGCGAATATTATCTTGGTATTAAGTTTAAATAGCGAAACAGACCCAGAGACGTAATATAGAACAGAGCGCGTTCTCATAATGTCGTTGATTTTTTTCTATCTGTAGTTTAATGTTGATGTGTATTTTTGTGTATGGGGATAGCATTCTTTATTCTTATTTATTAGTCAATATTGCATTTCTGTTATATTAAAACGTGTTTTATATATCAGGAACAATTCATGGAAAGGAAAATTAAATCTGTGGACAAGTATAATGCTCAATCCAGAACAGCGTTCCTTTAATTTGAAGTATTTGGGGCGAGTCTTTCAGTGTGTAAAATTCCTTTTACCTTTCTTTATACAGTTTATCATAACTAGAAATAAATAAGATTAATTTAGACATTAAAATGATTTTGTTATGATAAGTTATATTACTGGTCACTTGCTGGATATTTATTGTTCTTGATTACATGATTGTTGCTAGTATGGTGGTTGTAACAAGTTCTGATATTAAAAAATATTTTTTGCCTCTAGGGGATTTGTTTCTACTTTTTTTGTGTGTGTATTGTATTTTAGTTGCTATTGACTGTATTAGTAGATACATGTCGGTCTCTATTCTATATAGCTGACAGCCAAAGATCATAAGGGAGAGGGAGAGAGAAAGAGAGACAGACAGAGAACGGGATCTTATAGATCGAAGCCGTCAGACATCGTAATACAGCGCTTCTGCCGGATTGGGCCTTCTAATTATGTAAACCATGTAAATAAATTTTATTAAGACCGAGAAGGTTCCTGTGTGTTATATGCGGCCATTATACGATATAAATTCCGATCCATCCATTTGTCCGTACGTCTGTCTGTCTATCAATCTTTCCCAGTACTGGTATATACACTGTACTACAAATCGGTTACCGTTGTATATTTTGTAAATGTTTGACTAAAACAGACCATATCTCCAGAAACTCTGAGTGTTCCGACGCAATACATGGTATTATGAGCTAACAACACAATAAACTTTTGCAATTACTAAATGAAGTTATTCTATCGTTAGCTGATGAATACCATGCTGCATACATCGTCAATGGCAAACAGCTGATGATCTCTCTTAAAGTGTGTTTATTCATTCAGGTACTAAAACAAACCTGGAGAAGATATGCCGTTTTTACATAATGTGTATGAAATATTTCTCCTAGAACTTTTATTATTGACAAAAGTTGATCTTTATGCCATTTATCAGGTTATGTTTCAGGTTTTGGTGAGTTTAAATACAAACAGACAAAAAGGCTGTGATTTATGAAACTAACGCGTTTTTAATCATTCATTTATTTATTTTTAAGAATATTATATTTCATTATATTTTATTCATTTACTTTAATTAATTATTACTTATGCTCCATATATTAAAATTTACATGACTCTGAACTGATCCCCAGTATTTAATATTTACCATAAAACGTTTTTTACTTACACAAACGGGGAAAACGTGATGCGCCGTGTGTCACGAAACACGAAAATTCAAGACAGTTTTTCGTTTGTCTTATCACTTTATCACGTACAGACGCGTTTTGATGCACTGGCAAACCAAGATCAGTAAGCTCCTTCCAGGCTGTCTGATCAGAAACTCCTCTTTTGGTCATACAATATTGTGGCTCAGATTCGACAAAGCAAAGGAAAAGCCATGGTTTTATATACCATTAAAGTTCCAGTGCTATGCATCAAGTCATAGCTTTGATTGGGTAATGGATTAGCTAATCATTGTTTTCTGTATGTTTCTAGAGCGTAAAACAATGTGGTCCTCACCTGGACATTGAGTAGACCTAGGGTATCGAGGTGTTTGAATGACCGCTTCTGGGATGGTCGTAATATCTTTGTTTATTATGAAATGGTTATTCAATGATAAGTTATTTTAATGTGAAACGCAAATGTCTCTAAGTTGTTTGATAAATCTATTCAATTACAGCTCAGTTCCAGGACTGGTTGGCCCGGTGTCAAGATAATGTGACTGGGTGTGGTATCATGCCGCATGTCTACGGCGTGATACTGCAGTGTGGTAGCATTATATACGTCTCAAATAAACTTAGTCTCCAAATGACTGAAGAAAATCAGAGGGACATGGAACCCAACCTACAAACAAACATGTTTAATCAGAGATTACCCCTGATATGCTATATATATGTCATTCTGTATAAAGCGATACATAGAAACTGTCCTTACAGAGTGTGGTGCTGAACCAGAGGCAGCAGCAGCAGCAGCACCTGGCTTATCTAAATGTAGCCCACATCTGCCATTTGGGGATGATCCAGCAGTCAATCTCATAGGGAGACTGGACCCTGTCGTAGCAACGGATACAAGGAAAATTCAAGTTGGATCACTCTTTTTTTTTTAATCTTTTTGTGCATCAGTTAACTGACTGGTGCCACTTGCAAAAAGAAAGAAAAAAAAAAACATATCCTATCAGATTAAATAAGACCTTCATATTTTCCCATGGGAAACTCAGATGAGCCACGTTAATTTCATCTGAATTCTGTCATGACACGTGCGAGATGCAGACATTTAATGTATCAAAATTATCAACATATCAATAAATAATTTAAGTATTCATGGAAATAATTTTATAGATAAAAAAGGATTATGAAGAAAACTTTTGCAAAACATTTTTATTTTCATTAATATACATGTAAATATTAACAACAAGAAAATGTGAAATACAATTTAAATGAATTATAGAAAATGATGAACTGCCTTGTATCTGAAGATCTACTAAAATTAAATAATAGACCAGTATAGTCACAATACATTGTATACTATACAAAATGATTCATTATTATATCACAAGATTCGCACTACGTCATGTTTATAGACTAATCTGTATAATTGTCCATTATTACTGATATCTGACTCGGATTGCAGATTCAAAAATATGTTTCACCTAATACATTCGTCCACCGTTCCTTATTTCTTTCATGTTTTAAATGTAAAGCGACTGATGATGACTAAATGAAGTTACAAACGTATTTATAAGAATGAATTTCGTCTACCATATATCGTATATGGTCGTCTTCCCATTTGTCGCGTGCAGTAATGTTCTGTTCATGTATTTTGCATGCAATTTCTTTTTATGCCTTTGTCTATCATGATATTTGTGATCCTAACCATGTATAATTGAAATAAAAGATAAAAGATTTGGATTCTCTAGGGACGGAGGAAAATTTCTTATTTTGACATTAAATGAATCCAACAAACCAGTGATCAAAGTATTTAAACATAATTCATATTGTGGCCAGACAAACAGTCAAAATAATACATTGTTAACTACAGCAAATTTTAACATACTACATAATACCTCATATTGACTTCTTTTAATAATAGTTTGTCCGTATTATTGAAGAAGCCTACTAGCTGACTTGCCGTTAGCCTTCTACTACTTTGGGG
>CM037778.1:38305001-38355001 GCA_021229015.1 Solen grandis
TTCCTTATGAAAAACATGAAAATTCATCATGTATAGCAGGTATTAATATGACTGACATAATTCTAGTCATGGAAGATAAGATTGTTCCCTAATCCTTGTATTTCTAACTTGTTCAATAAAATTTTACAGCAAGCCTGACTTTACATAGTTACAAATTAATCACTAAAGAGCATTTTACCAGTCTCAGACTTGCAAGCATGTATTCATTCCGACCACTATGATTCAGACTAGAAACAAGTGCTTAAAACAAAAATACTTAAGTTACATTATGCTATCCTTGAAAATCATTCATAATCACAATTATTTGTGCTAGATTATCTTATAAAATCATGTTTTGCTATATCAGTTTCATATCATGATATGCCAATCTCTGCATTGTGGTGTCATATGTATTAATTTGTATCAGATAAAATATTCAATATACTTTCCAGGAAAACAGATACAGTTGTTACATGTTTATGGTTGAAATAGATTTAAAAAAAAAAAAATCATTTTGATTATTATCATTATATTGCAACATAACACCCATTTAGGCTGATTTTGTTTTTGTGTCATTTTCTTTGTTTAACATAAAAATTTGCCCAATTATCGTTTTATGCTTGTATCATCATTTGAATTTTTCAAGGGATGCTACTCTTACCTTGTTGGTTTGAAAGATTCATACAGATATAACAGATACATATCATGACCACCACTTTCACATCATGGTTATGAGGAGTACCGCTGAATCTTTACACCACTAACACATACACAACAATTATTAATCAATGAATCAATGTATAAACTATAATTATGTTTATTCAAAGTGCAAATTCAGTACAGACATTTACATGAATGATCACTATGAAATGCACACTTACTTCCTAAGAATTACTACTGCCCTCCTCTTCACCACATCTTGTGGTCGGATGCAGTGGGTGATATTATCTGCTGCATACCCACTGCAATGAAAATAAAAGAAAAAATAGTCAATTACAAAACACAAAAAAGAATGTATCCTCACATGTGTCATGGGTAGAATGTGATGCCTCTGCCAAGAGAAACTAGAACTATTAGTGAAGGTGATGAATATTCCACCCTTGAGACTCAGAAATATTTTAGTCAATTATTCCATTATTAACATCTAATCTTATGAAATAATTTCTAGGATAGACAAATTTCAAGTAGTTTCGATGTATTTGGCCTTAACCTTTAGTAAATGACCTTGGTCATGACACATACTTCGGTTTTAAACATCCTCTGCACTATTAGTTAGTATGAGCATTACCAGTATGCCATACATAGTGACAGGTTATGGTGTTACAAAGACTTAAAAGTTGAACCCTGCTTAGTTTGTGACTTTGTAATGGAATGCCCTTTAACAAATAACCTTGCATCAAGTTCATGACACATTCTTAGGTCAATATCAACCTTTGTGTCACTGCCAATCATCTAGGGGTTATAGAATGAAAGAAGGACAAACAGACATACATACATGTGGACTTCAATAGGCCCCCGCAAACTTCATTTGCAGGGGTACAATGACCAACTAGTCAAGATTATAAATCACATTCTTAAATGATTTGCTATACAAAGCAATAAATATAAACTGATAAAAAGACAAAGCTGGTTACAGATCTCTTAATAATTTACTTGTTTCACCAGAAACATGACTTACAAAACAACTTTCAATCTGTATCATCATATCATTATAATTAAAATAAAAAGATAAGAATTAAAGCAAGAAATATACCTAAGAAGAGTAACACAGCCTCTGTCTATTGGAAGACATAAAACTGGCTTTGATGTTCTTATTGGTCTAAAAGAAAACTTGCAGCCAAATGACAAAGCACTGTCACTGAAGAAAGACACCGAAACAATAGGTCTATCAAAAATATGTGGAGGGTCAATATGGGATACAATGCACCCTCCAGGCATGTAGTCATTAATAACAGCACTATTTATAAAGCCTTCTGGAATAAGGCCGGCTTTCACGACTGGTTTCACAACAAGTTCGTGTATCCAGTCAGGAATATCATCAACTTCACCCTTAGGATAGAGGCGTTCCATGCCGGGACCTTTCTTCACAAGTTGAGATCCATAGGTATAACCTTCACCAAAGAAATATTTGTTCCTCAGAGGAGCCCTGTCGACTGTGTGGTCTTTGTAAACACCTCTGTTGGCAATTGCTACGACCTCGTCAATTCTTTTCTCAATCTCTGTACATTGCTCATCTGAGAAGATCCGTCTTTGAGTTATCCCAGATTCGGTCTTACGCAACTCCTCGGCCCTCTCGGATTCCCGTTCTATGTCATACCGTGTCCACGGGTTGTAATCGTCGTCTGTATCACTGCCTCTCTTTCTGTCGTAACTTCTACTTCTGTTGTGATGGTGTTTGTCTGTACGCGACGACCTCATACTGTTGTGCATCTCCTTGCTGCTTTTAGCAGCCATTTTGAAATTCCCAGGTTGCACTTCGGTAAACAAACCGATGGAACACTACCGGAATGAGATTAATTACAGGAAATAACGACAAGGTATCAGTGCGTGTTGATCTATCTATCTTTTTGTCTACTATCTGCTTACCTACGTCAGCGGTCAACTACCACCACCATCGCCAACATCATATTTTAATTATGGAATTCAGTAGATGGATGAACTTTAATCTTTTTTTTCCTGTTAAAGGTCTATGTGTGGTCCTAAATATGATTATTTATTTAATTTTACTCTATATATTGGAAGAGGGTATGCTGATTGATCGATAAATGCTCTTTAAAATATGTTTTTCTTATTTATTAATATCGCAGTATAGGATGACTGTATGAAATACTTTCTTTTTTTAATTAAGGATACTTGATATCATGTACATGTACATATGTACACTTGCGTGAGTGTAGGGGGTGGGGTATATTAATCCCCTCCCTTTCTTTCTCCCCCCCCCCCTCTCTCTCTGTCACTCACACACACACTCACACGTACCAAGAACTATGTTATGTATAAATCTTTAAACTTAATCCATGTTAATCAAATCATGAATCAATTCTCAGGAACACCTTATAATAAAACTTATCGCTTTGGAAATAAGGGTAATATCAATTTCATCTGGTCAGTGCTGTGTGTTCATATTATCATATTATCCTATTATTCATCCAAATGATCATGGAGTTCGCGTGTCAAAATAGTCTCATCAATTCAATGCAAATATTTTTGTTAATATGCATGTAAATTTTAATCATTAAACAGGTATATATGCTTTCGGTATGTCATTAAATTCTATGGCATTCGATCCAAGCGAGTCATGAATGTAGAGGTGACATGATAGTAGCTATTTCCTCGTATCGGGTAATTGCCATATTCTCTTATAAAGCGCACATCGCGATCGGGAATCGAAAAAAAGTTTTTTTACGCACGTGCGTTTTGTGCGTAATGGGCGGTACGCATTTAGCCGCAATTGCATTTTATGAAATACACGCTGTTGTTCTATAGTCCGTGTCGTTTTCTTCAACAAGTCCTGAAATTAATTATATGCTCTTTACTGTTAAGCAATAAAGATGTAAATGATTTTTTTACGTTTACGAATATATACACATCGCCGTCTGGAGTCGAATTCAAGAATAATGTTCGGGTAGTGAATAAAAATGCAGTAAACAAAACACACAACGAAGCCGGATATATCAAAATCTCGGATATATCGAAAAAATGTTGCGGTTTTTTTTGTAGTCTTTTTTCTTTCCTTATATGGACAAAACATAGAACATCGGGTATATCGAACATAGTGTAGTTTATATCGAACATCGGTGTATCGAACATAGTATAATTGAACATAGTGTATATCGAACAAATTCACCCGTTAGGATCAAAATTATTCTCTCTTGTTTCTCTAATTTAACCCCAAAAATCTTTTCTTAACAAATAGTGTTAAATATTACGGAAATAATTTTTAATTTATGTCAACTTGGTCATGTAGATCTACTTGCGTTAATATTTCGGAAAACAGGAATGGTGGACTCCACTTTTTACGTACACATTTAATTTAAGTATAACTGGGCGCTAAGTAATGTGGGTGGAATTTGAGCCAGGACCAAAATGTTCGTTTAATGTATACACGTATAACTAAAATAAGTCGCTCGTTATTTATTTGTTACATTGAGAAGTTCGAAGAAAGATATGAATCTGTGTTGTATAAACTAAAACAGTGTATTGTGATGCACTGTTGATCTTTGAATGAAGTTAACGGGATTGGAAATTCTATTTTGAATCTGTATCATCCAAATGAGAGATGTATACATGCATATTATCTGTTATTGTTTAATTTCCATTATATCGTCGCTCATATATCGTCAGTCGTATATTTAATTTCAGGCTTCTAAAATTGTACAGGCCATCCGGGAAAAGCTATCAAGCTAAAAGGAAGGTTTCATCACGTAAATAATCCAGTTACTTGCATCGAATCTACCACGGTTTCATGTGTTATTGTGGCAAATCTGTAGCATCCTACAAGGTGAGGATGAACTTACTTTTCTTTCAGAAAAAGTTCAAGAGAACCGAAGTTAGAGGTCCCCTAGAGCCCAACGCAGCATATCTGCTACAAACATCTTAAATATGATTTACACTTAACAAAAAATCAATTATGTATGTTGGAAAATGTTTGAATGGTGAACTTTGAGAGATGCTTCTCTTATTTTGGATACACTGTGTTGTCAAATGTTTGAGGTTAAGAAGTACCCTATTGTTGAAGCAGAACTACATGACTTAAACAGGTAAAGTATGTTTTTTTTTATTTTCACAATATTTAAGAATATATCTTTATTTATTTATTTTAAACATAAATATTTATCAGAAATGCGAAAATTGCTTTAGAAGTCTACTGTAGCAGATCTCAAAAGACGGCAGGCATTTTTTGTTCATATATTGATTTTAGGAAATATTTACAGTATCTCATCACAAATTAAATATAGCGACATGCTAAAATGTATAAATGTTTTTCTTTAATATTTTGCCCCTTAATTCAGTTATATATTTTAAATATATTTTTCTCATTTTTTTCCCCATAAAATTCATTTTTTATTCATTACATTTCAGGGCCATCAACAATGACTGAAAGACCGAAACGAGCGAAGCAAATTCGAGATTTCGCCGAGTTCTTTGATGGCAGCAGTAGTAACACTGACGACAGTGACAGTGATCATGACACAACACAAGCTCTAAATTACGCATCAAGCGATGAAGAACCATTAATAAACTTGTATCCTGAAAGACTAGATCTAAATGAGACCGGCCAGTCAGCTGATTAGGATGAAGATACTGATGAAGATGATGACATACCCTTGGCTCAGACAGCTGGAAACACCACCGATACGCCAGTGGGTGATTCTGTGCAGAAACCACGTGACTATCTTGCCCTTACTTGTTTATTTACTAGGGAAACAGAGAACATCCCAGAAAACTTTCAAACGCCGTACACATATCTTTAGAATTTTATTATGAATAAAATGTTGATGTTGTATTGGGGTTTACCGTCGCTGCAATAGTACGAGTATTTCAATCATATAGCCACGTCCAGCTAAGTACAGGTGGAGGAAGACCCCGAGTACACAGAGGTACCCGGTAGAACCACCGACCTACCGCAAGCCAGCTGGAAGGCTTCCTCACATGAAAAATCCGAAGTCCCTACCGGGATTCGAACCCACAGCGGTGAGGGGCTGAGAGATTTGTAGTCCACGACTGTAACCGCTCGGCCACGGCGGCCCCGAAACATAATGTACGGCATGCAGAAAGCATGGCTACATGTAAAATTAACTGTTTATTTGAGTATAAATTATAGTGCAGCATGACTACATTTTAAATGAGCTAGCTGTTATTTAAAGATATATTATGAAAATTGATCTCATAGACTTCTAGTCGCAGTTATTTTTGTTGAGTTCTGTATATTGAATAACAGTATTAAAAATGATGTTTTGTTTATCTAGAAATAAAGTTAAATAAGTTCAAGAACCTAATTTGTTACAAAATCTGCCCGAACCAGTTTTTATTTTTTTATTTTTGTAGGAGATCTGCAACAATACCGTTAAAACCCAGCGTAGCAGATCTGCTACAAACATATTTTGTAACCACAGCAACCAGAGAAAAATTAAACATGGTTTTAGTTTCCAAGGGTCAAAATACTTAAAATAGCAAGTTGTCATAATTTTTCTAAATTCACAACTGTTGGGTTCTAGAGGAAGTTCTCTGTCAAAACCGCAGCACCATGCACAACATATCAAAGTCTGACAGTTTGAAACACAGACTTTTTTGTATATGAAGTTAAAAAGATTACAACATTGTCAGTTTACTTTTACCTTTCCCTTATAAATGTCCCTCCTCATGTTAATAACAACGACAGAATTTTACCATATACTATACATTTTTGATATTAAAATGTTTCAGTGTCAATATATTGTTGTTGTTGTTTTGGGGTTTACCGTCGCTGCGATAGTATTTCAATCATATAGCGACGTCCAGCTAATTACAGGTGGAGGAAGACCCCGAGTACACAGAGATACCCGGGTAGAACCACCGACCTACCGCAAGCCAGCTGGAAGGCTTCCTCACATGAAAAATCCGAAAAAACATATTTTGTAACCACAGCAACCAGAGAAAAATTAAACATGGTTTTAGTTTCCAAGGGTCAAAATACTTAAAATAGCAAGTTGTCATAATTTTTCTAAATTCACAACTGTTGGGTTCTAGAGGAAGTTCTCTGTCAAAACCGCAGCACCATGCACAACATATCAAAGTCTGACAGTTTGAAACACAGACTTTTTTGTATATGAAGTTAAAAAGATTACAACATTGTCAGTTTACTTTTACCTTTCCCTTATAAATGTCCCTCCTCATGTTAATAACAACGACAGAATTTTACCATATACTATACATTTTTGATATTAAAATGTTTCAGTGTCAATATATTGTTGTTGTTGTTTTGGGGTTTACCGTCGCTGCGATAGTATTTCAATCATATAGCGACGTCCAGCTAATTACAGGTGGAGGAAGACCCCGAGTACACAGAGATACCCGGGTAGAACCACCGACCTACCGCAAGCCAGCTGGAAGGCTTCCTCACATGAAAATCGAAGTCCCTACCAGATTCGAACCCACAGCGGTGATGGGCTGAGAGATTTGTAGTCCACGACTGTAACCGCTCGGCCACGGCGGCCCCCCTTCAGTGTCAATAGGATATGTTTGGGTTAATGTAACATATAAAGTTATAGGTTTGTTTGCTTAGGTTGGACGTCACGTCGAGTGTAGCCAAGTCATTTTGGGACTTTGAAACCATGGAAGTGATATATTGCGCTGCCTCACTGTCATACTTCTGTAGACAAGTTTCAGTCATATTATCCAGACCCCGAACTACCCTTACATGCTGAGCGCCAAGCAAGAGAGTTTTGAATGCCATGGTATGTCGCGGCCTGGGATTGAACCTATGAACTCTCGGTTACGTGGTGAATGCTCATGCCACACGGCCCATCGTGATTTTTTTTCCAAACAAAATAGAGTAAGAACATATTATAAAACGATATCGTTATCCAGGTCACAACAAATATCTTTAAAATGTTAAGAAAGACAAGTTGTAAATATTCTTTTATTTACAAGCAAATATAATATCATATAATAATGAAATATCCATTATAAATAAAGTGTAAATATAACTTCTATTGATAAAATAAGAAACAAATCAACCTATGGCATATTTGGAAGAAACGTGTACTTGGCTGAGAAAAAAAGATGAAGAACACGGTTGCTTAGCGCCACCCAAGAACAACAAATAAATTACTGGCTTTGGAAATGATAACATCAAATATTAAGGATGTCAATACAGAGAAAATTTGTTAGATTTATCTATACATTCGTTGTCTCTCTATCATATTCTAAATCAAAATAACAACATATATCGATGTAAAAATATATTTCGAAATGGGTAGTAATGTCAAGTCAGCGACTTTTAACACCCGGCCACGGAGGTCCCTGGGTCACATTTGTGTTAAACTAAGTTCGTTTCCCAGTAACCATTCTTGTCGGCGATTCCACAATCTTTAAGAGTTAATTCCTGAATACTATCAATATTAATTACACAGTCTAATAATCTGTAGCCCTCATAATGTTTATATAAAAATCACATGTAAAACACACACACACAACTGGAAGTCATAAGTTAATTCATAATGTGCAACTATGCATAGTTAACAATTCCCATGTACACATACAATTACATTGTAATACTAACATTTGGTCTAAGACACCAACAAAATACTGCTACTGTTTTGATTACGTGTCAGTATCAAGGAAGTCGATACAGGCAAGGCACTTGGTCTTGGCTCAGTCTGCACTTTTTACCCACAATCCTCTTTCGCCGCCATTTTGTTTCTTCAGCATTAATCAGCGATAAAGATAATAAATATCCATATCTAAATGTCGCTACCAAGATGTTTTAAATAAAAAAACTTAAACCCTTGAAATGTTTATATTTATCTAGACGTTTAAAAAGTTATTTGACCAAATAAGTGGAAAGTTACATTGCAGAACTATTATGCTCATATTTGGATATGTATGATGAAAAGTATGAAATAAAACATACAAAATACATGTACCAGATACATCAGAAAGATATGTATACGTGAACATCGAATTAAACAAAAATAACAAATAAATAAATTTTGAATATGATTTCGTACATAACAAGGTGGCAAAGATACTTTTCCACTATTCGCTATAGATCTAGGACTCCACAGTCCGATTATTTATTTTTTTAGATCGAAAGAGGATCCATATCCTGTCAGTACTGTGCATCCGACAAGAAGGTGAACACTGCTGGTCAGTAGGTAGTATACTAGATGCAAGTAGATGCACATGTTACACGTACACAAAACACAACTCCATGCTGAAAATGTTGCAGGAAACGACAGTGAGACGGACATTATGAATTGTGGTGAGTAGATACGGTCATCCGGGATTGCGGTAAGATGGGGGTTACTGCTGCCTGTATAATATAGTGGAAGCCAGTTACGCGGCAGATCTCCACGACCAAATGCAGGATGGCAGAGGCAAATACTGCGATGGCATCTCTCAAAATGCAATGTCGTTATCTGAAACGAAATGTATTTGATAAATACGTTAGGGTAGGTTAGACACAAAATCTTTGTCAACTTATCTAGCATCGTTCCTTAGAATGAAAAAAAAATCATACAAAAACAACAACAAACATATGAGAATAAAATACAAATACAGACTATAAGGGTATTTTTTTAATTGTTACATATTTAATTAGTTGACGTAAAGCTACAATAAAACCATAAACAGCATATCGTGTATGAATATATTTAATTTCTTCCGATATTTTTTTTATCCTTTTTGACAAAATATATGTTCTTGTGTAAACCATGCAGGAACCCTGAATGGCTGTTTTGAATTAGCTTCTGATGGACCTTGAAGAAATTCCGTGTCATCTTCATGTTTTACACCATAAGTGACAATGAATCCCACAAGATATATCATTCCATAGCCTACAGAAAAGGTATCGTATACAGTTATTAGAACGTTAACTTTTTTGTATAGTATGTAATTTATGAAGGTACATATCTAAGCGGACAAGTAAGATTCGCTCTTACCTCTGACCTCTGTTGGCGTTATACTGCCACTACCTAAGAAGTCCGTTCCCTCTCCGTCCGAATACCCGTCTAGAAATCCGAATGCTTCAGCCGTGATAACGTTTCCTGACAAACAAACACGACGTCTTCAAACTAATGTTTCATAGCAACTTCATTGATTGTATTCAAGTAATAGAACTGAACTATACAAGGATGAGTGTAAATTCATGGTATAATCTTAAAGGGAGTTTACTCTAGCAATCTTACCTACACCAAAGCAAGAGGCGATATCCTAACCTTACAAATAGTTTTTTTTTTTTTTTTACCTTTGAAAATCTGTTTTAACATCAGAATTTTTGACAAACAAAAATGGGAAGACACGTGACTTACCGTCTTGGTCGGTTAACCCCGAGCTCCGCCTACCCCTGGCACTGGTTGGTCGACTTGAACGGGAATGCTTGCCGGTCGAAGTGGCTTGAGGTCCATCGACCTTGTCCATCTTAACTTCCTGGCCATCTTGAAGACGTGCAAGTCTTTTTGCCACCTCCTCGTGGAACTTGTCTTTGGCTTGAGGTATTGGGCTGGACTCAGTTATGTTCTGCCGTGTAACGTACGTAGCCTTTGGGGTTTCGGTCATGGCAGCCATCTTGGCAACGACTGAACTTTCGTACTTTGACGGTTTTCCTTCATAGTTATAAAGTTTTATATGCAAGTCCTCATTCTTATCATCAATGACGTAACCAAGATTCTCTAAACCACCTGCTGGTTTAGAGAGAGCTTCCTTTTCACGGTTACGTTCCTTCTCGCGTTCAATTGCTCTCAGTTTGGCACTATCAGTGGCCGACTGTGGGATTTCTGGATCTGCTAGTTCTAGCGAATGAATATACACATCATCGGGTTTTTGTTTAGGAGGAGCAGGTGCTTTTTTCTTCGGCCTATGCACCTCCGCAACGGTTGTTCTCTCCCCTCCTAAAACACGTTCTGAACTTTGACTCCTACCTCTTGGCTTCTCATCCAAATCTTGAGATTTAGAGGAGGTTCTGCCCTCTTTCTCAAAAGGTGTTTGCCCTCTCTGACGTTTGTTTTTGGGTCTCCTAGTGGAATGTTGTGTGACGTCACTTTGTGACCTCTGAACTTTCTTGCCTGTTCTGCGAGTCTCGCGCTCCCTGTATGGGTCCTTATAGTAGTCCCCATAATCCGGGTACTCTACTAACATGGCGCGGGAATTGGTGATGTCTAGAGGAGAAAAAACGGACATATCAGTCTAGCGATATTATTAAGTCAGTTATTCAATTTCTCGACTTGTTTTTGCATGCCTTATAATGTATAATTCTATTATTATTACATCAATAGATCTTTTATTTTGCTTTCGTTAATAGATCTGCTACATATTATAGAATGTATAAGGTATTTTTGGCTTGTACTCTGATTGTGTATACCGTCCTACTTTATTTATATTTCTTGAAATAAACATGCAATTTCCTTTACTGAAAAAATAAGTAAGAAATGAAACTTATTCCTTGTTAGTTATCCGTGTGTGCACTTATGTATATTGTATTATTTCTATCATCGTATACATGAATATGAGTTTATACTTAATAAACGGACTAGCACTAGTTGTTTCCAAAGAGAAACTGCCATGTATAATTCCTCGTTAAACTAAATAGAAATATCTAGCCGGACATCATAGAAATAAATTGCAATCATAAACGATAGTCAAAAACTGAAAACAAAATACAGGAGTGGTTGATCTTAGTAAATATAACTGTGAACTATTTCACCAACATTATGAAAAATCATAGTAAAAAGATGGTTTGTAACATTTTTTTGCATGATTTAACACGCATACAAATACATGTAGATGTATATACAGAGAGTTCTTAAACCGTTTTCTTATTCTCACATCAATATAAACCATGTTTTACATTTTACTATAATAGGGTACAAACTGAAAGCAGAATTTTACTAACATACCAATTTCAAATAGAGACAATTTTGAACAAGGTGGAGAAATGCTGAAGGTTATTTTAGGTAAACCATAATGCTATCTTAGATCTAATAAAATCGTGAAGACCCTAATTGATTTTAACCTCGGACCACCGGGTTCGGACAGCCCATTGTTACTAAGGATAGCTTACTCGTCCCTGCCCATTTTTAAAGCCTTGCGCTTTCGTTCTATTCAATTTCATTTTATCCCTAGCTATAATATCATAGGCAATACATTTAGTTAAAAGTTGATCGATCCCTTTCACCGGCTTGATTGCAACATGTAGAGTACTTATGAAGATTGCTGAAAACACGAATACTCACATTCTTTCTCATCTACTTCAAACAAAAAAGCCATAAATATCAGTACTAACAAGATGTATATTGACACTCGATGAACTGATTTGTTTGAAGGGCCATCTAACATGCATACGTGAACGAGGAACTATTCTATTAAAATAGATAACGGATTTTTATTAGATTCTGGGTGGGTTTAGCCTAGATCATCGCATAGCAACGTGGTTTTAATATCATTTCAATGACATAAGCGTCTCTATGCGGCTCTCATCGTGAACTTGTATCTATTGAAAATGGAAAACGTATTACAGGGTAAACATTTGTGTTGATTTGAAAGTTTGCAGATGTACATTATCTATATAATGTGGAAACAGGCAAAAAAAAATCGTTTAGAAAAATAAAATAAAAATGGCCCTTTAAACTGAAGTATCCAGCAGGAGCAAATTGTTTGTCGCATGTGGATAAATACTGAATCTATAGCCACTGAACTTACAAAATGTTACATTTTGAGTAAACTGTGTTTTATTTCTCCATTCAGAATACATTAAAGAAACACACCTGACATGCGTAGTCTATGAAACTTCTTTCTGCGCATCTTAGTCTAACAAATGAATATGTCGGTCTATGCAGCGATGAAACACTTAACGTAATTAATCAGTACATGCCCTGTTTTTATGTCTAATGACGTCAGACTAAAATAGATGTTATTTCAAAACATGAATGTAAAAATGAAAATTGGACGAAATGACATTATATTTTGCAAAATGAATACATGTTTTTAAATGTATAATTGCCAAATGTCAATATTGCATGGTGCTCATTTTCAGCTAACTGTTTTGGAAGAAAATAAATACAAAAAGTGACACATGTCGTGGTTTTCAGTGCTTTTGAAAGATAAACAAAGGTTTTATTTTATCACAACTGTATGTGTAAGCAGCAGGAGGGCTGTATAAAAAGATCGAGGGAGACGTGGCATTAATTAACTATGCAAATAAGTGGATGGGTATCGGATAGCTTCTCGGCCGATCGTTCCTTTTCTATGAAAGCAGGAGGAGAAAAAAGAAAGGAAGATTGCAATTTGATTCATGGCCTACTTCCACTATTCGTCAACTGTTGATAAATCAAATTAGAATTCGTGAAAGTGTTATTATACCATGACTATATCATGTCATATCATTTTGCCGTAGCATCATATTAATTAATTAGTTTAGTTACTTTTAAAAACAAATAAGTAAGTGATTTATTTATTGAACTATTTTTTTTCCACTAGCCATGTCTGTTCCGCTTTTATTTAACTGTAGCTTACTTTATTACATTCTTTGGACTTTGGACTGACCAACTTTCGCTATATATACTTCAATATGAAATAGCTTCAGTAAAGGTATGAAATCAAAACCACCCTCTGTTTTGTTATCCCTGCTTATCAGCCAAGGGTTATGACCGGTTTTACCTATCTGCCACCATATGGCGTGTACAGGCTTTCATTTCCTCGTCAGATGAAATAACATTCCACTGTCACTGGGCCAGTTTAGGTTAAAAGGTTTATTTTGATGATAACCACTGTCATATACATTATTAATAATTGTTTACTCGGAACGGGTAGATGGAGCTCTAAGTGGGTGCAATGTTGTAGGAATAGGCGGGCCTTACACCCGGTGACCTATGAGATTGTGACATAATGCATTGAATTTATTATATGGGGTATAGGAGTCGAATAAAAAGAATATGTAGGTTAATCATCCATCTTGGTTCCAGGTATGTCATTTATGTAGAATAAAAATTAGCTCGGCCCATGCAAGTACAGATCCTTGGGGTACTCCAGATTCTACTGACGACTGAATGTTAAATTGATGAAATGGGTCAGAAGAGATGACATGAAAATGAACAGAAAGTAAATGAGGCGAAAAACAAACGAAAGAATAGTGTGTGGCAATTATTATTATGAAATTATATTTCGTAAAATGTTAATTGTTTATTTTATTGTTGTCCGCATTGCAGAGCTAATTCTGATTCAGTTCATGTTCTTGGTTCTCGAAAAATACGTCAGAGCGATCTTGGGCCATATTCAAATATCTTTTTTAAGTAATTGCGATATTTGAGTTTGCGCTTGAAAATCATCTTTAATATATTTTTATAAATATGACTACATCGGAGAAGATCTAAAGGACTTATTTTTCTCTTTCCAATTTACAAATGGGCCATCTTAAAACAGGGAACCTATTTCACATATACCTTTGCCTCACATACGGAGCATGCATGATGACATACGAATTAGACAACTAATAATATAGTAATATGAATGAATAATAACAATATCTAGTGTATTAAAATACAAATCATTGACACCTACCCCGGTATGGATCATAGCTATAGGGGTTGCCATAGGAATAGAGATCCATGTAACTTCCGGTCCTCTGTACCCGATAGTTGGGTTCGTACATGGCCACCTGCTGGCTGTGGTAGATCCGGCCCATGTTGCCCGACTGGTATACCATGTGGCCCGGGGCGGCTGGGGAGAAATATTCAGGAATAGTACTTTTGTTTTCTCATCCCAATATTTTGATAATTAATGGAAAATATCGCTGCTTGTGTTGAGAATTTAATATTCCAGAAAAAAATAGGATTTGTAAGATGCTTCGTAAATATGGTCCCAGAAATTCATCTTTATAAATATGAATTGCCCATTAAATCTTATTACCTTGTGATTGAATGTACTGATCATTTAAGATGTGAAAATAGTAAGAAGTGGTTAAGATAGAAACAGATAGAGCACTTTATTCAACCGCCTTTAAAACTGTATATTGCTGTTGTTTTTTTTGTTTTTTTTTTTGTTTGTTTTGTTTTTACCTTGAAGGGCCTGCTGCTCAACAACCCGATTCACGCTGGTTTTTCGCTTCATATCCTGGTATATAGGCGCGGGACCACCGCTGTACAAAGATGGGGTACCAAACCACAAATTGCTACTTCCAACTTTGGGAAGTCTGGGGTCCGGCCTAGGGTCATGGCGCGGATCCATTCTCGGGTCTGGTATCCGTTTGTCGCCATGCTGGTGTCCGCTGTTCTTGCTCAGGCTGGTGTCTGGTGTTAAATGATGGTGTGGGAAGGGCTTTTGGTCATATCGTCTGCGGTTCTTACGTCGTCGGCTGATGAAGCAGACGTAAATAGTTTTAATATATAGCGTTATTCACATATACACATAGGATTTGCAATTCAATATCTACAACACACCAAACTATATGTCAAATCAATCCATAGTGACTATGCAAATATACCAAAAAAAAAAAAAAAAAAAAAGAAGAAAAACAAGAAAGAAGAAAGAAACATGATCAGACTGACATTCATATATCTCGTATATATATATATACATATGAGTATAACGTTGCAATAGCCAGTATTACAATCTACGCAATCAACGTCGAGTTGAATGACAAAAATAAGTATATAGGCTCTTCCTGGTCTACGTTTAGTCCTATCTAAATGCAAGGTTCAATGTTCAGCTTTTTTTTTAGTCAAAGGTTCATTTGCTGTGTTTCCTTCTTTTGTACGCTACCACAGGGAATACCCCTTCAATACCGCACGTGCGTGACAAAATGTTGGGGTAAAAACACTTATGCAGAGAGTGAATTAGAATGTATCGAGGGTCCGTGACAAAGCGAAAATAATTAATGCAATAGCAGCTCAAGAAGAGCTCCTTGATCCAAAGACAGAGTTCATCACTACGCATCCAAAGGTTACGAGTTCAGGGCGAGAATATATCAAACCATTCACATTCCCATAATTCTTATATAACCCTGGAAACGCCGAGAGGGAAGTTGTAAAAACATGTTTCCCAATCAGCCACATACGGAAGCACCGAGGGGACATGGTGTTTTTCTTAGTTATTATCTCGTGGCCACAAGATAGTAACTAAGAAAAAAAAATTGTTGTTTTTTTTCTTAGTTATATCTCGTGGCCACGAGTTCATATTCGTTTTTTTTTTTTTTTTCTTATTTATATCTCATGGTCACGAGATATCGATGTTTTTTTGTTGTTTTTTTTCTTAGTTACTAGCTCGTGGCCACGAGATAATAACTAAGGTGCTTCCGTAGCAACGTGAGTGAAGTTAAAAGTAATAAGTTTAAACTTTGGTTACTGAGAAAAAAACACACATAGAAAACACCTTACCCGACACAGAAATAGAGGACAGCGGCCACGACTGCAAGGAGGATAATGAGACCGACAAGGGATCCAGCAATAATAGCGATCAGCTCTTCTGTCTCTAGGGCCATCCTGGTCTATTTATCGTGGGCCTCACTGGTCTGAATGGGTCTCACTGGTCTGAATGAATAAATATACAGTTCTAAATGATTTGTCAGTTAATTTTTGATATATCCAAAAGCTATAAATGTGTACTCATATTACTCTGTTTACTGAATTGTTGCTGAATTTCAAATAGCGGTGTTATAACTCCCTTGATTGGCGCTCAGCATATAAGGGTAGTTGCAGGACTGTTTGGCCCGGTGTCAGGATAAAGTGACTGGGTGTGATACCATGCCACATATCTACGGCGTGATATTGCAGTGTGGCAGCACTATATCTGTCTCAAGTAGACACCGTCTCCAAATGACTGAAATACTGTCGGTTGGATGTTTAATCCAGCAAACAAACAAATATCGGTATGTCAGCACCGTTCTGTGTCTGAAAATATATTGTCCATCCCATTTTGCTATATTTGATATGAGGTACACTTTAAACTTGCAATACGTTCACTTTGAAAGCCTTCCATGTCTTATTTCGAAACATCGAAAGCGCTATACTAGAATTTGATGGCGATTTAGTGAATGCGCCCATCTCTTTAGTTTCAAGACGGATACAGACATATTGAGTGTATTTGAATAAAACACATGTGTATTTATGTACCGGTAAGTACTAGGTACTATTTTTTTGCAGATTAAAACCAGGGCTCACCCTGGCTGTATAATAAATGTGCCAACACATTCGCCAAATGAGAAAAATACTATCCAAATTTAAAACGTTGGAGCCAAATTTAGTGCAAGTTGCTCCAATATATTTTCGGATAACTTTACAGTATTGTTTTTATATACTGGTATATGTACTTTTAAACTTGAATTGTCAAAGACACATTCACTCAGTGCATACTATTTTAAAATAAAAAGAAATAAAACTATATGATATGATTACAAAAACACAAATACTGCCATAATTTTTTTTTCAATTTAATATCAGGGTGCTACACAGATATAAATGCAAAATCAGACGTTATGTTTGTCGGCTAACATACGCTCCAATTATTCCTTTAAATCTTTTATCGCGTTCCCGAACTATAGAGAAGTACCACCAATCAATGGTGATTATTTATCAATTTCTGACGGGAACATTTAGACCGATGACAAATGGCTTGACAGGAAATCGGTGGGAATAACTCCACTGCTGCTAATCAATCAGAAACTCAACACTTATCTACAAAATCATCAATTTAGACTAGTGCAGCGCTATTTATTTCAGTTCCATTTTCTCGAGTCTAGCTAAAGTCAAGTTTTTGCGTTGTTGATTTTTATTGCAGTTTCTGTTTTAACTGTTGCTAACGACATCGGTTTTTGCAACTCTTTCTAACCTACATTATGGGGCACATAAATATACACATTACTGTAACAATACTCGCGTGCAGACTGTGCAGTGTCTACTGCAGTTAAACATGCCTTGACAGTTGTGAGGACGGCAAATAAAGACAATTATATGTATATGCAATTTCCAAAAAAAAAAGTTAATATATTGTTTTTCTTTCAAAAATATAATTTGTTTGGACTGAAAACAATCATCAACTCTTTCAAAGTAAACTAAAATGCACATCTTATTGGCCCTATACTATCCCAATGTTTATGCCGAACACAATATATTTCAGTAAGAATTAGGACATTTAACGAAAGCCTGGGTGCAACATCTTCTTTTGATACTGAGAATTGGTCAGAGGCTTACTGCAGGATGCGACTCAATGCAGATGCCCGCCAGGACAGGGTCACCTGTCTCAAGGGGACAGTGCAGGATGCAACTCAGTGCAGGTGCCGGGTCACCTGTCTCAAGCGGCCAGTGCAGGATGCAACTCAGTGCAGATGCCCACCAGGACAGGGTCACCTGTCTCAAGCGGCCAGTGCAGGATGCAACTCAGTCCAGGTGCCCGCCAGGACAGAGTTGCTTGTCTCAAGCGGCCAGTGCAGGATGCAACTAAGTGCAGGTGTCCACCAGGACAGGGTTGCTTGTCTCAAGCGGCCAGCGCAGGATACAAACCAGTGCAGGTGCCATCAAAGACAGGGTTACCTGTCTTAAGCGACCAGTTGAAGAGAAAATAGCTACATAGACCATGTGGTTGCTTAATTGAGTTTCAGATGTTTTACCAAATGTTTCTCTAGGGATCTGTTTTATGACTGTCTTAAACAGTTTGGCTACTGAAGTAGTCTGCTCATACATATCTACCTAAAATATCTACCTGTTTATCTGCCTGTATATCTTCCTGAAATATCTACCTGTATATCTACCTTAATATCTGCCTGTTTATCTGTCTGTATATCTACCTGCAATATCTGCTTGTTTATCTGTCTGAAATATCTACCTGTTTATCTGCCTGTATATCTTCCTGAAATATCTACCTGTATATCTACCTTATATCTACCTTTATATTACTTGTTTATCTACCTGTTAATCTACCTGTATGTCTACTGTTTATCTTCTGTATATCTAACGTATATATGACTACACGAAAAAGGTTAAATAAAGACAACAATATTTATGCTGTATTCACTCTTTATCGTGTATTGTAAAAGGACAACTTCGCAAAAAAAAAAAATCTGCATTAAACAAAAAGGATAAAAAATACAATGATATAAACGTATGTCAACATTTAACATATATACACTAAACTGAAACCTTTTGCAGCATTGATGAATTTATATGGACAAACACCAAAATCGTGTTTTGCTTTTGTTTGAATGTTTAACTAACTTCAGGCAGAGAAGCCAACGATACTTCCAGTATAAGTGATCCGAACAATACTTAAAATAAACACGGCATATGAAATACTGAATGAATGAATACATAAATGAATCAAAAGAATTCAGCAGACAAATGTTTTTATCTCAGACTATATACAAATAGGATTTTGTCCGTCAAGCAATCTGATTTCAGTTCAACACTAGACCACAAAACACACACCCAAATACTCAGCCATATAAAACACCTGAATTGCCGGACGAGAAAATCAATACAAGATATACTGTCAATATGAAAGGCAATTAAACATCCTAGTCTAATGCCGTCCTGTTTTTTTATATAGATATACATGTATTTCTAACTTCATACATTCAGCTATTTAAATTCCTGTATCGCTTGGAAGGAGCACACTTGTTATGGTGTTTCGTCAAAAGAAATAAATCAATAAAGTACGAAGGTAGTCAATAAAACGATGATAAATTCGGATTCGCACCTACATACACTATATAACATAAAGTATCATCTATACGTCAACAGTCACGTCACTCTGAATGGTGATTGCGTATATAAAGGTCAGCAAAAAGAGCCTTGCATATCGGAATTAAAAACTTCCAATTAATATTACTGTTTCTGAAATTATTTCTTCGATTTTGTATCAAGTCATTAATGTCCAGTTTTTAACTTGCAGTCCCTGCTTCTGAAAACGAGATGTCCTAGGTTCAATCTCCAGCTGCATTAAACAAGTAAATATGGGTTTGGTAGGTCACTGCTTGACAGAAATATAGGTAGTATAAGGTTTGACCGGTCCGGTATAAGGACACTGGCTGGGTGTGGTCTCAACGTGTAAGGTTGCAATGCATTTCTACCTCAGGGAAAATATCTGGGACATATGACAGCAGTTTCCAGGAAACTCGCATGTAACTTTTAACTGTTTCTTTTGGTTAAAAGAGAAAGGAAAGCAACTGATCTCATTAGAAAAAACAGTCTTTCCTTTTATCCACAGTAAGTAAGTAAAATGTCACTAAGCTGGCATACACTTCTGTAACTAGTCAGGTAACAGTTTGAGACAGCGAGCCTTTGGATTCTGTTTGAAACTACTAAGTCCAAGTAATTCGATGTTCATAGGAACAAATATTCATAATACCGGAGCTCGAAATGCAAGCTCACCGCGTGGGTTCGAATCCCGGCAGGGCCATTCGGATTTTCATGTGAGGAAGCCTTCTAGCTGGCTTGCGTTGGTCGGTGGTTCTTCCCGGATGCCTCCTTGCATTCGGGGTCTTCCTCCACCTGTAATTAGCTGGACTTCGCTATATGACTGAAATACTGTCGAAGCGACGGTAAACTCAAATAGTCAAGTCGAAATGCAAGAATATGACGATGTTCGTCATAGCTTTGTTCGAGTTGTATGTACTTGTGATAAAAGTTTTTTCTGATTATGGGGTCGGAACATCAATATTGTATACAGGCCTTTATTGCTGAAGATGGGGACAGCCTTGAATACCATATTTTGGGGGTTAAAAGAACCATTTTCTTGAGTTTGGGAGGGATATACATTTTATAGTAAAGGGGATAACTTCATGCGTTTTAAGATAGTGTCAAAGCTTGTCATGACATTCTAGTAACAAGAAAAATATTCTGTACTAATAAGTTTTAATTTGTATAATAGATTTCGAGATTGCCATGTGTGACCATTTAAAAACATGGACATAAGTGAGACATTAATAAACTATCTGTTTAAAGGCCTTGATAAAGAAGAGAAAAAAAGTTATGTGTGTTGATAACTATACGCTGACAATGGTTTAAAGTGTGTGTAGATTTGATTACAATTCAAGCAAATGTAAGATGCATATAAACGAAAACCCTCGATGTAAGTAATCTCAGGTATAGGATATAGTGAAAAGATTGTACAAACCTGTTGTAAATTAGTCTGCCATTAATACCCTATCCTGTAAAGTAAATGTATCGGATTATCCTGTGTTAATTGTCCAATCGTTTAAACACTGGTTTTATTTACATTTTTAAACAAGCAACACCCTATCCTATATTAAATGTCTAATGTTCTGCGTGTACGTAAATATTTTTCATGAACGCTCGTTACTTAAGATATATTTCAATTGCCATATTTGTTATTAACAAAAGCTCGGCAATTAGATACATAAACGTATGGAAACAGGTGTGAATTGCGATCAATATAACATTCAGACAGTCATGCACGAGATCTAGCCTGCGTTTTATGACACATATCTCAATGGACATTTCCTCAACTCGAAAAATCTGAAAGTCTATATAGATATATACCATTTTCTATTTATATGTCCACTATACGACATTCGTGGTAGGTTTATTAATCCTCTTTTTTTTTTTATAGAAAACCTCCTGTCCATAAATGAGATTTACTCTTATCTTCGCGTGAAAAAACAACATTGAATAATTTGTCATTTTTTTGTTAAAAAGGCATTTGATATTAGATTGAATTATATTAACAATGTCAGTATTCTGTCATGGTATAGTAATTTTTAAATTCATGTTTATTTAACATATACATGTATATGCATAACTTTTGTTCTCTCGCTTTTTGCGTTCACTCAGTCCACGAGCCACTATTATTAATATTACTATGTAATGTATATTGCAAATGACGATGTACCTTGTATTTTACAAGTCGTAATAAATATATGTTCTGTTCTATATCTATACGGATTTTTGAAGCAATTAAGGTAATCAATCATCATTAAATAATAATCACGGTCCTCCAACTGCTTAAAAAGATTTACGCGCAGATACAAGCATCCGTTGACTTTTTTTTTGCTCAAAGTCTATAAACGCTTGTATTTACTATAGAATTCTCTTGATCACTTAATCGACCACGATCCCAATTTAATGATGGATAGAGTACCTTAAAGGCCAAATTCTGTAAGAGCAAGTTTTCTATTCTTTGGGTCAATAAATTATGGAATTCTGGGTCCTACAAATTAAGAGCTGAGGAAATGTTGCGTGAAACGTCTGCCTGATGAAAACCGTGGGAAACTGCAATGACACAGCATGCTTAAGAATACCATAATATCAGTCAGTTATTCAGAAATGTTTATACACATACAACGTTTCGATTTTCATTTAATAACTTGTCTCGGTGACTTAATTACTAATCTCGTTTCGTAATATTGCGCTATCAGCACAGACGGTGATATAAAATGTCTCATTTGCTGTGTAATATGTACAGTTAATGTCTATAGCGTCTAAATAAGACAGTACAGAAGTGACCTATAACAGATCAGTATATCCGCTCAGCCGGAGATATAAACGTGACCATAAAATGTTGATTTATCTCTTTCCCTCTCTCTCTCTTTCTCTCTCTCTCTGCCTATCTCTCTCTCTCTCATTACATTGTATTTATTTGTTTTTGCATGGGCCTCCGTGGCCGAGTGTTACAGTCGATGCGCGTCCGAGTCTTGGTTTGGCCACTCGGCCTTATTATGTAAAAAAAAAAAACTTGAAAGTAGGTCGGTGGTTCTACCCCGGGTACCTCTGTGTATCAGGGTCTTCCTCCACCTGTAATTAGCTGGACGTCGATATATGACTGAAATACTGTCGCGGCGACGGTAAATCTGTATCTAGTGCAAGGCTGAACATTAGGTTTTAGCAAACCACGTTATACTAATTTAATACCATGCACGATAATATCATTTAAATCCTGCAACTCTTGAATATCTTGTCCACCTACATTGAACTTCTGTTCTTCACGGACAGCGTGATCTCTGCCTGACCATGGCTAATAATATATTACCATAATTGTCCGCCAAGTGGTGTGGTCACAGTGTCCATCATCTAGCGTAGGTGGTCATTTTTGGGACATTGCATATTCCTTCTGGGTTAAGGTTAGATGTAGATTAATCAAGCCAGTACAAATACAAACAGTACTATGAAGTTTAACGTATTTGTTTTTAAACACTGGTGAAAAATAAACGCAGATATATTATACTTCTAAACTAGTACTAAATAACTGAATATTAACTAAGTTTCTTTTCGTATTTAGTTAAGTAAAACTATTAATAGCTATTTATGCAGGTAAAATATCAGTAGCAAAAATTTCACTGAATAAATAATGAACATGCAGAATTATACGCATGGCTCAGCATACTTTATGGCTGCCTTATACAGTATCATCCATAACCGGGGAATCGTAGGTTCGATGCCCGGTCGCGACTTAAAAGGTCTTTAGAAATGATATTGGTATATATCGTATCCTTCCAGCTGGTTTTACCCGGATGCCTCCGTGCATTCGGGGTCTTCATCTACCTGTAATTAGCTGGACGTTGCTATATGACTGAAATACTGTCGAAGCGACGGTAGACTCAAATAGTCAAGTCAAGACAAGTCAAATAGTCAAATATCCTGTGTACTTAACGCGCAGTACATTATTAACTTCCAGGACTGGTTGGCCCGGTGTCAGGATAATGTGACTGGGTGTGGTATCATGCCACATGTCTACGGCGTGATACTGCAGTGTGGCAGCACTATATCTGTCTTATGTCCACAATGGCACCCAAAATGATAGAAAGACTGTCGATGTGATGTTAAAGCCAGGCAAAGAACAATATCAGTACAATAATCACTCCTTTGACATGACTGAATCTTAGAAATTGCACACAGTCATATTTTCAAGTACTGTAGGGGGCTCTATACGCGCCCTATCGTGTAGACTAGCGTGAAATATAATATATGTTATTCTGCTCTGGTCACGCATAAAAAATAAAAGGACCTATATTGTTTCGTAAATTGATACATGTAATGAATCCATCATACATATCTCCTTTTACGATCTTCGATTTTGGGCTAAGCCATCGAACCGCGGAGAACAAATGAAAGAAGAAACGAAAGAATAAACTTCAACGAGAACAAATGAAGGTCACTGCACATTGAGGTCATGACAGATACCTGCTGGTTTCGATTCACAAGTCAAGGTGTCAACTGATGCATGAGCAAGTAGGTACGAACTAGTCTATATATCGCTACCGCTGTACCACTGACCGGTGCACGCGTACTGGGGAACACTACCACGACAAGTTTAACGATATTTACTCATACGTCTTAAATTACCAGGTATTCATATACTATTGTATCTAATGAAAACAACATATTTTGTAAATGCCCGTTTTAAATGTGGCTTAAAATGGCCCTTGTAGGAGAAATTTAGTGAAAACCAACCACTTCATGTATGTATTTAATTTTTTCTTTAACAACACTAAAATGAGGATATTGTAATTTAATCATTGTTTTTTGGATTTTACGTCCCACCGACAGTATTTCACTCATTTTGAGACAATGTCTGCTTTATTCAGATATAGTGATGTCACACTGCAGTATCACAGCGTAGACATGTGGCATGATACCACACCCAGTCATATTATCATGGCACCGGGCCAGCCGATTTTGGAACTACCCTCACATGCTGAGCGCCAAGCAAAGGAGCTATACCAGTACTATTTTATACGACTTTATTATTTCACGGCCTGGAACCGACCTTCGACCTCCCGATTCCGGAGCGGACGCTTTAACCACTCGGCCACACCGGTTTATATGGCAAGAAACTATAATGTTTACGTCAATAAAATATACTGTCAGCCCGTCATTAAATTATAATGTCATATGTTTGTAAAAGAAAGTGAATCATCAATTATCTGGCTTTACCAAATGTAATACTTAAATTCTCAGTAAGATAAACCATTCCACTCTTGTTTCACGAATATTCAAGTAAGTGACTCAGTTTACAAGCAATATTGGCTCAGAGAAGAATAGTTCTAAGTATTTTAATATACGAACAAGATATTCGTAGGAACAAGATATTAAATACCTGCTTAAGTAATGGTTTACTACGAGTTGTTTGAGATTAAGAGATGCGGCGTGTCTGACATGATATTAAATTGATAAAATAGATAGCAGGTGTTTTTGTTATAAATTGACCATCCTTAAATTCCACATTCTGCATCAATGAGTATGCAAGAAGGTATGCATCTTGGTGACGCTGCTGTTGTTGCTACTTCATCTGATGACAATAACTGTGACAGTGTATATGACTTTAATATTTAGAAGAGAAAAGAATAATATTTGTAGGCTAGGAAAACATTTCAATGTTACCCCCCCCCCCCCCCCTCTCTCTCTCTCTCTCTCTCTGTTTTAACTTTGCCACGCCAAAACTTTGAGGGGAAAAAGGAATGTCAAAAATGTAAACAGATATCGAATCGTGATTATTTTAATGGTTCATCCTTCGAAATTTATGAGGTATACAATAACCCATAACACTTGTGCTCTTAGTCGTACATAAAAAAATTTTGAGGATAAACTGAAAAAATAAAAGTGTAAATATAGAGATTTTAAGCAAACTGGTGACAATATAAAGAGAGAGAGAGAGAGAGAGAGAGAGAGAGAGAGAGTATCAACATAAAACCATAAATCAAGCAAAACTGAGAACAAAATAAGGAAATAATAGAGTGATATAAGCAAAGCTCTGAGAGAATAAAATTGAGCAAAATTTAAAATAGGATAGGAAGATAAAGTCGATATGGAGGCACAGAGAGAATAAAACTGAGTAAAACTTGGAGAAGTATAGGGAGAAAAAGGAGGAATAGCAGAGAGAGAGAATAAAATTAAAAACAGAATACACGGAAAACTCACGGAACAAAAATACTTTATAAAAGGGACCAACTTGACCTCATGACTGATTGCTTAGGCACAGTAAATCCTCTACTATCTTAAATCTGCCCTGAAACCCCACACTAGCTGTCTTTTTAATAACTATTCCGTCGGAATAGATAATCCCAGTTCAATGTGGAGATTATTGGTATAAGTATTCATTCGTGCACCCTCAAAGATAAGGTCATGAACATGTCGCAAGCCATCGCAAAATCCGTCTCTTTTTGTATCCAGTACCAAAGTTTCTTAACCTTTCTTTTTATGGACGTTTCATGCATACTGAGTTGTTAGCCAGAATAAAGCCAGGTTAAGCCGTGACTGTCGGCAATTTTCATTCTGGCGCTTCTACCAGTGTAGAAAATATACTCGATATAGATAAAGATATAAAGATAAAGTAACAAGCGGAGAGACTAAGATGGAGGGATAAAGATGGAGAGGCAAGCAAGGGAGAGAGAGAGAGAGAGGGGGGGGGGAGCTGGGTAAAAGAGAAGAGAGAGAATGAGAAAATGAAAACTAATTTAGATAGATAATTGATAGATAAATAATAGATAATATAGGAATCGATTAGGGATATTATCCATTGATTGTGCGATAAACTGATGTCATTTTATTGATATGATAGGACAGTGTATATGATAAGCTATGGATACACATGTACATATAACATGATACTCTTTTACTTTGTTTACGTATGAGGGACATGGGCAATATATTTCTCATTTAATTAGATACAGAAATATGGCTTATTCCTGAATTAATCTTGGAATAACATGTGGTTACATTCCGATTTTCCGAGGAGCGAATATCAGAGTACCATGCTTGATTCGAGATATATTCCCAGTGACAACGTGCAGAAAAAAAAATAGCAATATACTCTCAGTTTTGCGAAATTTATTTTCGATATTCCGAACATTTTATTTTCCCATCCTCCTGGTAACCTCACACTTGTACTGTAATTGTAATAAAAATGAATCCAATGTGTTCTGATCTAATTCGCAATTCGATTTCAAATATTTGTTTTTATCTAAAATAATTTACTGACAACACCCGCTTCTTGTTCAAGCATTAATGACACAGTAACTTCGTCATTTCAAATAAAAACAAAATAAATGCTTAATTCATCACTGCAGGAGATAACTTTTTAAACTTTAGATAAATCTTCGCCATAAAATAGATTCAAAACTTAGAATCATGTGATTTGGAATAAGTGAAGTCCCAATCATATGGCAAACCATTTTGATTTCGAAAATATAAATCGAATAATCGGAGAAATTCGTATCAAACGTGAATCACCTGAAAGAGGATCTAACCTCTCTCTCTCTTTATCTCCCCCTCTCTCTCTCTCTTTCTGCCGGCTCTCTTTCGATTACTATCTGGAATGTAAATCTATAAATGTTAAACGAAGAAAAAAATAATATCTGAGTATCAGTAAACAAATATAATATTATTTGCTAAAATAAATTACAATCAGTGTTAGTTTCAACGTTATCACGTAATGCCAGTGTAGATTCAATTTGTAAACAATAGTCATTACAATAGTATGTATACTTGTGACTAGTTCAATATGTTATCACGCATACGTGATTCTCCCTATTCAATTAGCCAACAAATATGTCAGTACGTGTAACCTATTGTCAAATCAAACTTTCATAACCCAATTGTGATTTCTGTGCCGTTAATCACATACGCTTTATTTGTACCTGTCCATTCTAAACTTGCCTTTAGCGGAGACTATGTATCCACGATATCGCGAAAATCCTGTTTTGTCATGACTGACTATCGATTCATGATGGCTATCGATTGGTGTGAAATATTCCGGTATATATACTATTATACATACACCCCATTGTACTAGAATCACGTACAGTTATTCACATTCAACAACACAATACGTGATTAACACTATTTGCTTTATTGCTAGTGTCAAAAATGTACATGTTTTTACATGGAAGTATAGATTTTTTTCTCCTTTCGAGCATTATAATACTAAAATCCCAATCAGATACTTTTTTTTGCAAATGATTTCTTAACTAATCCCAATTTTCGGCTTAGGGCCCGAATTATCACGCAAATATAAATGGAAACAAAACCTGCTTCAGCTATTTGAGACTTGTATACCAACAATTAGAAAAAATCCATTCAAAAATTGAATACCGGTACCAAATATGGCTGTTCTGTTGTTGTGAGGTGCTCCTTCGTACTGATACAATCGTTCATACATATTTAGCCAATATTCTGATTTTTTTAAGATACGAGAACACAATGGACTGCGACTCGGGTCTCGGTTTATCATCTACTGTCTTTTTTCAAGCTGAATGAAATTTAGGGGGAAAATCGATACAAATTCAAAGGGCCATACGTTATTATTCAAAACTCATGTATTTAGGTTGACACTCCAACGTAAATCATTCATCGTCTACTTGGCGCATAGTCCACATTGCTGTCCTTTCTTCAATGGAAATGTGTCGAGACATTTGATCTGACAGGTCTCAACCAAATCAGCCAGCATACTCTTGTTAGCCAGACGTGTGTCGTGTTTAACAACATATCTCAACCTGAGACAATCTTAAATTCTGAATCAGTACTATTTTGGCATTTACATTTGCATGTGTATTCTCTAGAAAATCATGCTGGAAAAAAGCTACATGTGTGTGTGTTTTTTTCACTCAAATTTATAAATATTGAAGATATATATAGTTAGTATTTTGAGATGAATCTCGAGTTGGGAAAATATGAGAAGAAGCGACAAGGCCCTGTCCTCTTTGCTCGCGACAAAAAAATGAAGTGAATATGAAATTGATAATATCAAATTAAAAAGCCTGACTTAAAAAAATCAGATCGTTCTAGTATATGCCCCGCCCCCTTTCTCTAACGTTAGAGGTGTGGTTATATGACATGACTAACCCCACCCGACTATTTTAAAATATTAAATTAGTCATTCACTTCAGCCAGCCGGCCAGTAACTGCATTCCATTCATCCATTGTTTATACAGCTTGAATAACCCAATAACTGATATATTGCAGATAATAACAAAATTTCTCCTACAGAAGCAACAACATCTGAAGTACTGTTACTACTTCTACTGCGATACTATTGGTGGCTACACCACTACTACTCCTATCATCGCCTCTATAACTTCTACTAATAACATCATATTACAACTACAACTACTACTGACACAGCTGTTGCTGCAAATAATCATTATATTTTCAATACCAAATTCACAGAAATAAAAGTATTCAGATATTCTATGCAATTATGAAATTAGCAATACGTAATTATTCTATAAAAGAATAATTAAAGATATAGGGACACGACATGAATTTCAAGTGAATGTTTCATGTACATTTTTGTTATATTTTTGCATCAATTTCTAGAAATGTTCATAATATTTTAACAGTAAATTGATTATGATAAAGAGGCAGGAAGAATCTTATATATTTTCATATGTAAGGAGTTTTAGTATTACTGTAAATACTTTGCCAAGTCAAAACATTTCTTCCTGAACATGTATAATAAAATTTAAAATAATTTATAGTGACCATATAACATTACCTTATATAGGTCGGTAAATGATCCAGTTATATTCCTCAAACACTATCGAACATGACTCTAGAGCACCTATCGAAACAATCCACACGACTTCGCTACTGTCCCCTTACTGAGAGGTGATCCGAGATATTCACACGTAAGTATACCTGTGTGCTACATTCCGTATTAAGTGTAGTATTTCTCTGTGCTACCGTACACTGTGTTAGAAGAGTTGAATAGCAGAGTCAAACGCTATACATTTCCTTGTCACACGGTCAGATGATCACGACCAGCCCCCATCACGGCATGAGTTACCGCAACTAAAACTATCCTGAATAAAAAAAGTATAATTCAATGTACAACTTGCATCACTAGAAAATAGACTGTTACGCGCTAAACCACACCGTCACTGAGATTCAAACGACCACAATATGTCACGTCACGCAGGGCGTTTCACGTTCCATCATGCGACATCTGGCCAGGGAACATCCGCTCTCTGAGTATTTGAGAATACGCACGTCTTATAAATAAAGCTTGGACAAGCAGGATCGATAAATACAACCCTTTGTCTATTAAGTCTATGATATCTATACATGTAATAGATATTAATCAAACATTCATACATATTACAGACACACTGTAGTGTCGATGTCAAACTGAACATTTTTTTTGCCCGTCCATAAGTCCAAATCAAAGCTTAGGGTTAGTTAAAGTCATTTGGATAATAAATTCTAATCAATCTTGATGGTTCATGGGTTGCACCAATACTTTGCATATGGGAAGGTCTTGAGAAATTATAATTCCAGCTGGGTTTGAACCCACAACCGTCGGATCCGTAGTCATGTACACTACCACTGGAACCGCGGTTTTTAAGTCAAAACTAGATCTGACACAATTTACACTTAAACCTGTACTCGATCAGCATGTTTTACTGTATTGTTAATTTACCCCATGAATGAAAATTGTAAATATAATTATGCAAAAAAAGAATTAACATGTTACAAAATATTTCAATTAAGTTAAAAACCATATCAAAATGAAACCTAAACGTAAGAGTTTCTATGTGGTCGAAACAAAGATATCAGGCTGAATCATGTGTCTATTATAGATTGATTTGGCAAATATCAAATACGATAGGGCCGCGTGGCGAGCGGTTACATCGTGGACAAATCTTCGCCCTCGCTGTGGGTTCGAATCCGGTAGGACTTCGATTTTCTCAGCTCTTCGTGTCGGTTTACGTACCTTGTGACCGGTCTCCTCCACCGTAATTAGCTGACGTCGCTAATGATTGAATACTATCGCAGCGACGTAACCATCAACAAAATACAGATAAGTTATGCAATACAATTCCATAAAAACATTACAATGTTACCTTGGACATATTTAACTCGAAATCAAGTCAGCTTTCCAGTCAATTTGACCAGTCGTGTTACCATACTTCGGCTATTTCCGGAAGCCATGATTTTCAGAGAGAAGCTGAGTGCATTTTGACTCTATCCCGATCTTTACACATGAATTGCTGGATATGTGTGCTGTTCCTTTAGAATCAATTTAAACGGGGTAACCTAAGCGACCTATATAAAACCTGAGTGAATCTATTATCAGGCTGGTCAGGTGTTATACTGTTCGCTACTCCTCGTACCTTTGAGATTAGGAGGAAATCAGTAGAACATGTTAGGAGTGAAATATTGCTGTCACACTGATCTGACTTCAAATGGCCCATTAAGATGTAAATTTGAGGACCCTAGTGGTAAATTGTTAAATAAAAGTCCTATATACTTTGATGGACGAAAGTATAATCTGGACAATGCTTTGTCTGCTGTCTGTTTGACCTTTGACATCATGACGAAATAATTGTTATCACGGACATCACCTATATGAAATCGGAATGCCGTGAAGGATATTACCCAACGAAAGTTTGGTCAAGCGACGGGCCAGAAAATCAGTAGATATATCCCCATACCTTTCCTTTTTTTTTTAAAAATATTATTGAAATAATAGGGAAAGTGAGATAACTGTCAATATTATGAATTTGGGGCTGAATGTGACCAGCCACGAAACAGCATTAGCCATGAGGAGAAAGTAACTCTGATAAAGACACAGACGAAGCCTTGAACAATCAATGACTACCATTTCATGTCCAGAGCTGAACAAGTTATATTTAGTCTTGTAAGGCTACGTACGGAACACAACAGGCTCAATGCACATTGCATTACAAACTCAAGGAACTGAAAACCAAACATCAGAGCTCATACTTCTTCGGCAATATGGAAAAAAACGTGTGGCCTAAAAGCTCTCCACTGGAGCAATTCAGAGGAGCTTCGAAAGTCAGCATCTTTCATCGCTGGGGTGACTGTGTAAAACGACGGACGTCGTCAAGAAGAAGAAGAAGAAGAAGAAGAAGAGGAGGAGGAGGAGGAAAACGAAGAAGATAATGGATTTCTAATGTTTTATGATTTACGATACGCCAACATTTCGGAACTTGTAGACAGTAGTTTTCTGTCATACGGAGGAATCGGAGAAGAGCAAAGCTAATTTACGTCGGTAGCCTTCGGCAGAAACCGTAAATCATGTGTGACGTCATGGTCGCCTTCAGACATTGTTTTGATCAAAGATACCTATCAGGTATAGACTGTCACCAGAGATGATCATAACGATAAACTACACACCTACAGTGTTGGTTCTGACACCATAGACAAGGAGAAGATAACACTAATAGAAGTAATTATCATGCATATCTATTTTCTCCATGCTTTCGGCGAAGGCAGGGAAATATTAGTGAAATGATAAATCATATTTCACTGTCTCAGATAAGGAGTTATGATTTTGATTATGATGACTAAAACGGATTCAAATTATAGTGATAACGAATGATTTAAGAATCGATAAAATGACGTCACACATCGTATAATCAATATAAATTTCATACTAGGCGAACGAAAAGAGAGAGAGAGAGAAAAAAAATAAAAAAAGAGAAAAAAGGGAGAGGAAAAAAGAGAGACGGAAATAAAAGAAAGAGAGATAGAAAAAAGTATTATAACAGCATGATATCAATTTTTCTTCTTTTGTAAGATAGTATTCTTGTGCTCATAGAATTATTATTTATCAATCGTGGCCATATCGGTTTAAAAAAAAATGACCACGTGTTAAAGAATATACTATCAAAAATATCTTACGAAATCTGATCGTACGGGTTTGGAAATGACGTCGCGGGTGGTTCGCCATATTTGAAATGCACTTACATGCATTTAGAAATTACACTTGGGTGTCAATTTTAGAAGAAAATGTTTCAGGAGGTTACATGTAAAGTTAGTTTGGTATGTAACTCACGCATTGGTTAATATTAAATGTGATCTATTTTGTTTGAAAAGACTGTTTGATTGCTTGTATGGTTTTAACGTCCCATCGACATTATTTGAGTCGTCTTAGGACATTACCTGCATGAGGTAGATATAGTGCTGTCTCACTGAACTCACCGTATACAAGTCCCATTACCAGCCGGTCCTAGAATAGGGGAGCTTTACAAATACCATTGTAACGACTTTGGTATGGGGATCGAACACACCACCTCCTGATCCCGAGGCGGACGATCTAACAACTTTGCTACCTTAACTTGACTAAGAAGAGAAATGAAATAAAAACATAACGAAATAAATTTCATTTACTTCTATACCATACCTGTCAAAACTTTAACGGCGACGTGTTCAAAATCAGTTTTTTGTCTACTGTCCGCGGTATTTTAAACCCGATGGAGTCACAGTTCTTTACGTTACACACGTACATGCCCGTGTCATAAGGTGAAAGAATACATGAACTCACACTTGTCATTTTGAACGTTATTTCCAGATTAAACGTTAATTATTTGCGTACAGACCATATATAAACGTGACCGGAACGAGTCAGCGATCCTGAATAAGCTTTGAATGTTTATAAATGAGAAGTAAAAATAATTTGCAGTTCAATTAAAATATTATCTTAATATACGAGTCATATAAGCCTTAGAGGTGTGTCCCCCCTGGGTCAATCCGATTTGCAGGTGGAGAAGGCTTATTCCCATTAATTCCATATCATAAGGATAACATATCGAGGTCTTCCGCATGGATTGTCATAAGGCATGAATCATGTTTGGCTTTCATTTGCCCGCGAACAAAGGATTGTCTTCTATTCTTTATGAAATAGTAAAACTATAAATCATTGAACAAAAATGTATTGTTTGATGAACGTCATGTTTTCATAATGCATCGATCAATTAGCTAATTTTGAAACCCTGCAATCAAAGCCTAAAAATAAAGTTTCGTGTTTTTACTTGAACAGGCATGACCTTTTAAAGAGAACGTTTTGTTTCAGCGCATTTGAATGTCGATGGGAAACAGGTTATCACAGCTTAAACTAAACCCCCTCGCCGGTCCTGGGTTGGGCCAGTACTTGGAGTGAACGATACTTGCCCCCCCCCCCCCCCCCCACACACACACGTGGTTCGATCCCAGAGACTTTGGACTCACAATCGTGTAGGAGTCCACTACACCGCGGCGCCAACAAGGGACGTCATATAAGTCTCTTAAATAACTGGTGTGAGAAGTAAATAACTACAGAATAACAACTAGATCTGATCAAGTATTTTGAGATGATTATCTTATTAGATGAAACATGTATGCACACACATGGATCAACACATGCATTTGCTTATATCATTTGAGAAGTACGTGACAATACGGTAAGAATAAATTTATATTAAACCACCTGATTTATAAAAGCAGACCTATTATTGCATTATCTCAACTTTAACACCAGACGTGTCCTTAAACATGTTCATTACAGTTGAATCAAATCCACTCTTCCTTTGTATGCACATTGGAACACCTGTATATTCATGACAATAATTGCTACCATTTATTTTTACATAACATACACATTGCATTCGATATCACTCGAGTTACTCCGCCTATCTCCGGAATTCATCTATACTTGAATACACCAAATGTAGTGTGACTTTGTGATAATTAAATCAGTTTACATGTGTACGAGAAATTTTATACAAACGTACAATGGACTAGATATGAAAAGAAAAACAAAACTTGCGGATTAATTTCGGTCTTAGTGATTATCAGAGCAAGTAATGAGAATTAGTTCCAATATGCCACCTTATCAGATCATACGAATATCCATTCTATCACGTTGAAGGCTTAACAAAACTTTTATTGAAACAATGAGTTTGCATTAGATCCCGAGCTTGGAAAAGTTCAACAAGCAAGGATTGATTCAATATGCTCCGAAACTCAAATTCAGAAGATCCGAACGAAAAGTTTTTGGTTCTCCTTTGAAATATCAAAAAAAAAAACAAAAAACAAGAGCTGTCAGAGGACAGCACGCTCGACTATTCAAAATGCTTGTTGGTAAATCAAATGAAATCTATTTAAATTCTTGCCCTTCATAGTAATAGTAAAAAATGATATACCTTGATAGTCTGATACCCCTTAATATATTTATGATGTCTAAAATCAATCCCATGCCTAGTTACTGAGACATAAGCACAATAACACTGTGCATGCAAAATTTAAACCAAAAATCCATGTTAGAAGGGCCATAATTTGCATCAGTCCAAAAGTTATCCTCCTGTTTTCTGATGCCCTTGAAGACACACCTTAACTTTCTAGTCAATTCCACAAGTAATTTCTGAGATATAAGCTGGATAGTAGCTTGAATGCAAAAATTTAACCATTAATTATTTATTTATTCCATCAAGTGTTATTTTCCTTTGTAGTATGATACCCCTAAACATATTAAAGATATTTCAAATCAATTCCATGCCTGGACTCTGAGATATAAGCATGAAAGTACCTTGCATGCAAAACTTTAACCAAAATTTCTAAGTTAAAAAGGGGCAATAATTTGTAACATATTCCATTAAGAGTTATCTACCATGAAAGTATGATACCCCTTAAGCATATTAAAGATGTTTCAAATCAATCCCATGCCTGGATACTGAGATAAAAGCATGAAATTAACTTGCATGCAAAACTTTAACCAAAATTTCTAAGTTAAAAAGGGCAATAATTTGTAACATATTCCATTAAGAGTTATCTACCATGAAAGTATGATACCCCTAAAGTATTAAAGATGTTCAAATCAATCCCATGCCTGGATACTGAGATATTAGCATGAAAGTACCTTACATGCAAAACTTTAACCAAAATTTCTAAGTTAAAAAAGGGGCCATAACTTGCAATATATTCCATCAAAAGTTATCTACCATGAAAGTATGATACCCCTTAATGTATTAAAGATGTTTCAAATCAATCCCATGCCTGGATACTGAGATTAGCATGAAAGTACCTTGCATGCAAAACCTTAAAAAATTTAATTAAAAAGGTTTGAGAGTATCTTGCATACAAAACTTTAACCAAAAGTTCTAAGTTAAAAAGGGGTCATAATTTGTAATATATCCATCAAGAGTTATCTACTTTGGTTGTCTGATGCCCCTGAACATATTTGTAAACTTTCAAGTCAATACCATAAATGGTTATTGAGATATAAGGTTGATAGTCACTTGCACGCAAAACTTTAACCAAAAGCTGCAACGCCAACGCCGACGCCGACGCCAGGGTGACTACAATAGCTCTCATATTCTACGAATAGTCGAGCTAAAAAAAAAATAAAAAAAAAAATAAAGAAATAAAGAAATAAAATAATAAGATCTTTTTCTTAATTAAAGTTGGTTTTGAAATCTTTGAAAGACAATTTAATTTGTCAATTTACGACGATGAAATGGGGAACAGTGGTTGATTGAATCTGACCCTGGGGCTCTTTTTATCAATGAACTTTCCAGCGTAGAAGGAGAACGAGGCATTTTGATATACAAATGAAAACCACCGATACTGATTTGCGACGCATGTAATTAAGAACGTATTTGCAGGTGTGGTTTCTTAAGTGTAATTGTAAAAAAAATCCATTATAGTCATTCCAGGCTCGACCAGTTTTGCTGATTGAATTTGTCAATGCACAAACGTTGACAATAAGATTACACGAGACCGTACTTGAGTAACGACTAAGCAACATTTGATGAAGCATAAAAGTAGACACGAAAACATCGTAGTTTTCGTTGCATACTGAAAGAAAAACAAACAAACAAACAGGGAAATATAAATGCAATATTAACCTCAGTATCCAGAATCAATGTATTTCCTGAACCACATATGTTTCCCTTCTAAGACGTTCCTTATTTGTTTGACTTATAAGGGCGCAGCGGTACTGTGGCAGCGTGTAGGATTTTCGATTCGAAATTTGTGGGTCCGAACACTATCGATGGCATAAATCGTTCATGATAATCTCAGGAGCAAAGTACTGGTCCAACCAAGGAACCGACGATACGAATTTGTATCAGCTGTGTGAACTTGTTTTCCAATCGACTTAAAATAAGTTTGAATAAACACATAAGTAACTTTTTGTTGTTATAGAGAAGAGAAAACTAAGACAGTGCATTTCCGTTGTATAATTTAAAAAAAATAATAATTTGACATTAGACACCTATGCTACATACTGAATGACAAAATATACTAGCACCATAGGTGGCCATTTACGAACATGTGCACCGAGTTTATCCGAAAATCATACGGAATACGGAGGGATCCGGAGACAGGCGAAGCGCTATGTCGTCATTCCCTATCATCTGCCTAGATGGT
Organism: Solen grandis; assembly: GCA_021229015.1. NCBI lineage: Eukaryota > Metazoa > Mollusca > Bivalvia > Adapedonta > Solenidae > Solen > Solen grandis. The sequence continues at coordinate 38,341,772 of CM037778.1, forward strand.
TTCTTTTTTGTTCCTTATCATATGTATAACTTAATTTCCTCTTTTAAGAGTTCGACCTTATAAATGAACGGACTATATACAGCTAAACTAATGTTCCATAATAACGCTAAGTTATATACAAATGGCCATGAAAACCATTAAATGATTTGTCACTCTCATTCATTGTAGCAGACATAGCTATACTTAAAGGTTCATCTTTCAAATATCGTCCAATCACTGGAATATGATACACTGTTATAACTATACGAATAGAATAGAATATATAATTTATTTCTTTTGACTTAAACACAGAGCATTTTCCCATCCACATACAGAACACAATTAAGATCAAATAAATATTTTAAACATAATTATATCACACTTGAACAAGTATAAACATGACAGTATAATTTTGTTTATGTGTTTTGTTATAATTGATTGATATAATACAATACTAATTATCGGTCAAATTATATTCATTTTGCTGATTTTGTCAATTTTTCACGGACATTTTTCATCGTATTCATTCCTGTTTAGAATATTGTATACTCACAAACCTATGACCTAGATATATTCAGAAATTACTGATTCATTGAACTAAATGATCTCATTTAGCCTTACAATAAAATCAACCCCACCCCTTCTACTACATAAATGGTCCCACATGGCCCCTAAATGGTATATTCCCAGCCATTTGACATCGGTACTTAAAGTTGACAATAAAGAGTTTTGATAAACGACCACACGGTTTTCTAGTCCCATATAACAGTCTTCACTTTATCTGTATAATCGAACGGAAATAAATAGCTGTTAATGTTTTGGTATTAAGTTGATACATAATCCCGTCTTTTGAACTGGTCACTGACTCTGTCTCAACTAGTCTTTACAACTTCGCTTGTAACTCTTAATGGGGTTTCAATTACCGGACTCGGTCCGTGAAATGAAAATAACGAGACGCTGTAAATATTGTACCAAACAGATTCACCATTTTACCGTGTTATACCATTTTAATGCTAAATCAGATTGATCAGATAGATCCACGCCATTTGACTTTGCATAATCTCAAAATACATGTACTTCCACCATAAACAGTTATGTTTATACATGTTTATATTATCTATTAGCTTAGGTTAGCGCAAAGTAATTCATTTATATTCTTAAGCGCATTCCATCGTTCTTGTTTAACCCTTTCCCTCATATAGACTCATTTTGACGCACTCAATAGGCACCACATAAAGCCTGATCTGCAGAAAGCCAAACTCAAACCTTACCAAATTTAATTGTAAAATCCTCATTTCCAGACTACTGAGGAGCAGCGAACAGCATAAAACCTGATCAGCCTGCGAGTTACTTGCAGGCTGATCTGGTTTTATGCTGTTCGCATAGGTCTTTTCATGGTATCCTCTATGAGGGAAAGGGTTAACGAAATATTCAATTATATGACAAAGTTGACAAGAATTAATACCTTAATAACCGACAGTATTAGTGTATCTTTAATTGTCAAATTCACTCCTAAGTAGCCACTTTAAGTACAGTTTTACTGAACGTTAAGAATAGTTGGAGGACTTCGAGTCTGGTGTGCGTAACCAAAAGGTCACATTCGAACTTAACAGTGGTATTTTCACCATATATTTTTTATACAATATTATAGTCACGTGTATTAGTGTATTAATTAAACAACTTACTCGTTTTGAGCGGTAAGTTGGGATATCCCAAATTAAATTTCATTATGCAATTACCATCCGTTTTTTGAGGGTACCATTTACCTGAACTAAGCGGACATACCTGCACAGTCCATATACTGTTAGACTATTTCAGTAAATCGTATCTATCAGATTTCTAACAACTCTCTCAACATTTTTATTGGCATGAAACAGCAAAATGCATATTCATAGTATGTTGATTTTGTACACATACTCAGTGTCATATCTACAATGTATTATGTAAAATGCAGAGAGAGAGAGAGAGAGAGAGAGAGAGAGAGATTTCTAGTTTCTGATCGAAGCGTAAAGTGTTTACACTTGACATGTTATTTGTTCACAATTCTTTTAACTTAAATTTGATATTTATGGGCAGTTGAATAAGATGACTTTCGGTTCATATGACTGACACTATACATGTATAGGTGTAGACACATTGTCTTGTGATTTACACAGCTTAATTGAGTGTATAAATAGTTCAAATAGTATCCAACCAAATATCGTCGAAAACCCACGGTATATATTCCGTGATCATTTTTGTATATACCGTGGGATATTTAGCTGAAAAAAAAAACTTCGTTTCGTTTTCATGAATATTAATCAGCTTTTTGCTGACAAATGAAATAACGCATAGTATTTTGAATACTCTTCGTTGATATTCACAAAACCAAAAGCTGACTCATTGTTCCCGCAAGATAAAACCCACAACACTATGGTAGAACGAAGCTTACTTTCAAAATCCCGCGCTGTTTCATTGGTCAAATGATCCTTGCTGTCCCCGTGCTGTCTCTGCCTAATCAATAATTTATGAGTACGAAGTTTTGCTAACCAAATATCCCACGGTCGATTAAGAAGCAAAGCGTAATGAGCGAACGTGGGTTTTCCGACGATGACCCCATATATGTTCTCATATAATATAAATGCAAAAGCATGAAATGTGTGTGCCTGCCTCGACTTGATCCTTGTTTCTTTTTCCATTATTTTTTTTCCTAATTTGGAAGGCTTCTTTAGGTTTTAATAAAGTTTATCAAGTAACACATTGGAAACGGATGTAAAACAATATGTCAATATAAGATATGAGGGGCCAGCGGCCTAGGTGTGTGCAAACAAAACGGCATTGCACGTCGTAGAGTTCAAAAGAGCAATGAGTGAAAATAGAACAAATTTAAATTGCTGTCTAAACGAGTGTACTTATGTGTTATACATATGGTGAAAAACATATGTATGTAAATAGGATGTATGTATTGTGTGTGTTAGTGTATATATATATTTTGTGATGTATAGTGGTCCAGACATTCTCTCTATAAACACGAGTAATCTTACCTAAATCTATTAATTTGATTTAGTAAAATGTGTATCGAAAGTGCGTGGCACATGCTATTGTATTACTTGGCAATATACATTATATATGCACGTCGGACAATAACTATTCTACTATAAATAATTTTCACTTAAATAAACATGCGAATAAAATGGACAACGCTCATTATTCCATATATGTCAACTCTGTGGAGACAAAAGGTCTACATGTATACAGTCACATAAAGCGTCATTCACGGTTATCTCCATCCCTACCTGAAGATCGGTTTTGATAAGAAAAAAACCAAAAAAATCCAAAAAAAACTTATGCTCAAGGACAGAATTTTCGGATGGATCCAGAATTTAATATGGCTGATATTAGGGCGCATTGGTCAAGTGGTAATATACCCGGCTGCGGATCTGAAGTCTGGGATCACGGATTTTTCATGACCTTTCCTAGAGCAAAACACTGATTCAACCCAGGAACCGTCGAAAGGAATTATTTAAAGTAAGTTTAAAGTAAATCTGATTTCCAATGAAGTAGTGACCTTTTACAATCGTTAGAACAAGTAAAACATTATTCTTAAACTTTATATCTCGAGTGCTAATCAGTAGAGTTAACGACGTAGAGTTAAATTAAAAGCAATTCCTTTTAGTTGAAAAATGTAAAAGCTAAATCAGTTCGATACCACGATCTTTTCTAGGGATGACAACTTGTTGATAACGATTCATTTCTCACGCTCAGTGATGGTCCAAATTATGATTCATGATACATACTGTATCGATCCTTGGTCCCGATAAAATCCGGGCTTGCATCCTTCCTATCAGTACCCCAGTCACATAAACAGTGGGATACTCGACACTTTCACAGGTCACGCGTGCAGTTTGACATGTTTATAGTGCATCGACTGTATTAAATCATTTCCCCGTTCGGACACCGAGGTCACTGAAATGGGCCACAACAGCTTGTTACCTATGCCAAGGTCTTTTATTAACCAATAGATCTTCCAGAAAATTCAGGTAAAACAACTATTTAATGCATTGTAATGGCACACAAAAAAACAACAACAACAAAAAACACGTCATTCTAAGTTGACAAAGGTAAGTCATGTAGTTGCATAATAAAATATCAAGAGAATGGCTGCTCAAGACAGGAAGCCGCTACGTGGCTGCTCAAGACAGGTGGTCACTACTTGGCTGCTCAAGACAGGTGGTCGCTACTTGGCTGCTCAAGACAGGTGGTCGCTTCTTGGCTGCTCAAGACAGGTGGCCGCTACTTGGCTGCTCAAGACAGGTGGCCGCTACTTGGCTGCTAAGACAGGTGGTCGCTACTTGGCTGCTCAAGACAGGTGGCCGCTACTTGTCTGTTGTCTGTTCAAGACAGGTGGCCGCTACTTGGCTGCTCAAGTCAGGTGGCCGCTACTTGGCTGCTCAACACAGGTGGCCGCTACAGTAGGATGGACTTTATACGAGTATGTACAGTATAAGCTCGCTTTAAGACCACCTCGGAATTAAGATCACCTCGCTATTAAAACCACTGATTTTTGGAACCCTTCTCCTGATTTTATCGGGATATTCTTTATTAAGACTATTTTTCTCTGAAACCAATGACGGTCTTAATAGCTAGGTTTTATATGCATCAATATATAAACATATTTACGGGTACTAAAATTTATACTTTTTCACATCTGATCGGAGTTTGTCTATTTATTTCAAGCATTATGCATTATGCTGAATAAATGAGATTCTAAATTAAGTTTGTCAAACATGTTGATGAATGGCTGTGAATCTGTATATTCAACTATTTACAGCCCATTTATTAAGTTTATAAATATTTTCATGGTGATTAACGGAATCCGTGGTCTATAAGAAAAGTGTCAATATTACGTGTCAAAATATGAATACCGATATCATTAAGCTGGTGAAGCGTATGATACTTTCAGAACCACACTGAACGACCGCATTAAAATGAATTCGAAAGACAAATGCTTTTACTTATATTACTAGTATATTAAATGACTTTCTAGATACACATGCCGAAATTTAAGAGAGAGAGAGAGAGAGAGAGAGAGAGAGAGAGACTGATTCCACTGGATTAGTTTAAAATTATTCAGTTTAAATCCAACCATAAGTTAGATTGTGCGAGCCTTTATTCTTGAACAGAATATGTCTGAGTAATTTCATAATTTGTTTTGTGAAATTCAGTTTCATGTATATAACAATAAACATGATAGATAACATGAGTATCTACCTGATATTCATAAAGATAAAATGAATACTCGGGTGTTATACAAACCTCTCACGACTTCCGATATTTAACAATCCGACAGTTTCACATACAGCACATAAATAATCATTACTGACAAGTGCCCGCAAACCTGGAGCATTATTCACGACGCAACTGAAGCGAGATTTTACTTAAAACAATTTGCTTGTCAAAGGGAAAAAAGCATCCACATATACCGTTATGGACATTTTATCAAAATCTAAATACTTTCATCACCTGACTCAGTGTTCTCGAAACATACTTAAGTATTATCATAGGCTTAAATTCAGCATCATTCTCAAATCCCTATTGAAACTCATGAGCATATTTTGAGTTTGGGTATAAAAATCGCACTCAAGAACTCTTCTTTTTTCAAGGAAACAGAAAAAGGGAGATTGTTGAAAGTGTTGACTTTTGACATTTTTATACAATTCAATGTTCTCTAACACAGTCTTGATGCTCACTTTTTTCATCTCTTACTGCTAATCTAAATTGCAGCTTCTCTACTTGATACGACGATTTCATGACCCACCTCTCAAATCATTTTATTATTCACGCATTACAGGTGTATTTGGAAACGGAAGTACGCCTCCCAGAGACGCCCTCGGCCCGCCGTATCACCGTAAGCCTTCCTAATAAGTTGTGATATTTCCGAGACCCTCTGACCGTCCACTTGTTTAATGTCACTTTATTATCTTAAGTTTATCTAAAATCTTACACTCAGCTGCCGTCTTTGGACATAAGTACGAGATTGCTGTCCTTCAGACAATTGTTTGTATAGTCCATCCATAGCGATTCCAGTGTGTCTCCATTTTGATTGGACCTGAGTACGGCGAAGAGGACGAATGTGTCGAAATGGGGCGAATTGGGTCCTTGTGACCGAGGAGATTACAAACAGGGGTCATTAACCATGGAATTTATAGGCAAGCTATTTGCGTCAAAACCAGCGGTATTTGCATGTGTTGAAAATGATAGTCCCAGATCATCGGGTTGTTTAGACTGTCTAGTAATTGAGTCAATTAAATTGCTTTTCTAGAGAATGACTCGGTATTATTTGTTACAAAAATTGAGAAATGACAGTGCGTAAGGGCGTGCAGCATTCATTATCTTATCCTCAGAGCAATGGCCCACTCACCTTTGTCATATACTAATGTTCAATTTTTAAGTAAAAACATTCCTTATCTAACAACAAATTGGCTGAAAGCGATAACTTGCGATCATTTTCGTTCATGTGGTCTTTGATGAAGCAGGGAGCTAGAGAAAACTCATGAGTCCAGACGGATGTGCAACATTCGTCATCATTTAAACTTTGCAGATATTCTTCTTCTTCTTCTTCTTCTTCTGCTATAGTAATGGTTAACAATTATTTCTTGATTATAATAATCTAATCCGTACTGTTACAGTATATAAATTGCAGCAAATATACATCGCCTGCTTGTAGCATCTTGTACTAAAATGACAGCTTTAATAAAGGTTTGTATAACTTCATGCACAAGTTTGCATTTCACGACATATCTCAAGATCTGTTTTCCAAAATATTTGAAATCTTGGCGAAATTTAAAACAATTTTCGTTTCTCAGCGTCAACAAAAGATCTTCAATATTTTAGTTGAGGAAAATCTCAGTCTGTGGTGATTTTAAAGCATAGACCAGGTGTTAATTACCAGGTGTAACTAGGTGTAACCAGGCGTAATAGGTCGGGTAATAGGTAAATCTGGTTATTCAATGTATTATTATTGCCAGACCTCGTTTTTCGGTTACTTGGTTTCGGAGATTTCACACATGATAAAAACTAAATCTACCCCCATCACTTATAAAAATTAATGAATCATATCATAGGTATTCAACATAGGTAACTGGCACTTTTTGTCTATGTATAAGATTGAGTCTAGTAAGACATGTCTACTGAAAACGGAAGACCGGAACGATCGAACGTAGGCCTGTATTGTATGGAATAATCTTAATAGGTTCTACCTGACTTAGAAGTCATCCTAAATTTGTTGAACTTAAGATCGATCTATTTAAAACATGGTAAACAGAAACTAGGAAAGTGTTCTCTTGAAATAAATCGCTGATAAATTTTATTTTTAAATTTGATTTTGACTTTTTGATTGTCCACAAATTTAGAGTGACTTCTATAACATATGCATTAATGCACTTATGACCGAATCAATTTGAATTGTTTTTCTTTCGCCAATTAATTTGCTGAAAAAAGATGAACTCGGTAACCTTTCTCTCAATTTTAGCAACTATCAAACACAAATGAAAATTTGAATATCCTTGGCCTCATTCATTTAAAAACCAAAAAATACAGCCATTGCCTAATTACTAACTCAACAAGTTCATTAGGCAAATAAAAAAGGGGGGGGGGGGCGGCAAAACTTTTTCCTTATTGTTTTTAGAGGACGTAAAAAATAACATTTTGAAACCATGGTAATCCGAATGATAAGAAAAAGCTTAGGGTCGGTACAATAAATAGGGTTGGTCGGGTTAGTGGAATTCAGTTTCGTTTTTATTACGCCTTATCTAATTGCCTAGAGCCTTTTATCTCCGGTGTTTTTAGAAAAGTATCCAGCGATTATTACGTTATTGCAAAGAAAATGATGTCAAAATGCTCATAAATAAAATGACTGTATTTGAAAAACGACACACAGCAATTACCTGCTACTTGTAAGGAAACCATGTTATACATAATAAGCAAATAAAGGACCAATGCGAAACAGTATGTAACGCCTCTAATTCAGCTTCTTTGAAATTGTCATTATTTAAAATACCTTAAGAGAACCATATAACACACATTGAGTGCATTCTGTAATTCTTATTTAGATACAATGTATATATATATTCAAACGTACTCGTATACCTCCATTTCAACATTGCATCTTTGGTTACAGCATTGTATGACGAAAAACTATAATTATTTGTTTTTCTTCTTCATCATCTGATCTTCCAGTATATATACATATATATATTAATCTATCTGGATCTTACTTCTTTTGGGGGGCGCCGTGGCCGAGCGGTTACAGTCTTGGACTACAAATCTCTCAGCCCCTCACCGCTGTGGGTTCGAATCCCGGTAGGGACCTCGGATTTTTCATGTGAGGAAGCCTCCCAGTTGGCTAGCGGTAGGTCGGTGGTTCTACCCGGGTACCTCTGTGTACTCGGGGTCTTCCTCCACCTGTAATTAGCTGGACGTCGCTATATGATTGAAATACTATCGCAGCGACGGTAAACCCCAATACAACAACAACAACTTACTTCTTTGGTGTCATTTATTTATTCACTCCACGTGGCTGTCATGCCAACGAAAAATCAATATTCTAATTGAAAACAAAAATCGGTTTCATTTAATTAGAACGCGAATCCTTTGATTGCTGAACATATTCTATTTCAAACAATTGTATTGTGGCAGTGATCATGTCACGTTACCTTTGTAACGGCCAAAGATTGAAGGTAACCTTAGGAAACATGAAAGGTTTCCGAGCCCTGTATACATGTCAAAAACAGCGCCATCTACATCACTTTGTCTGCGCCATCTTGTACAGATCACTATACAAAAATGACAAAATTAGATATTTTCCCTGTTATCTTTTCATGCAGAACAACTCTCTCTCTCTCTCTCTCTCTCTCTCTTTATTGCGCACAGGGAGAATATATCCGCCTCCCTCTGTGTGTATAAGTGTTTGCACTACCATCGCCTATCATGAAATGACCTAAAAGTATCTTCATACTTGAGTCGTCATCATCAGCAGCACTATCGTTGTCAACAGCCCCAGCCTCAGCACCAACGTTGTCAATAGCCTCAGCCTCAGCATCAACGTTATCAACAGCCTCAGCCTCAGCACCAACGTTGTCAACAGCCTCAGCCTCAGCACCAACGTTGTCAATAGCCTCAGCCTCAGCACCAACGTTGTCAATAGCCTCAGCCTCAGCACCAACGTTGTCAACAGCCTCAGCCTCAGCATCATCGTTGTCAATAGCCTCAGCACCAACGTTGTCAATAGCCTCAGCCTCAGCACCAACGTTGTCAACAGCCTCAGCCTCAGCATCATCGTTGTCAATAGCCTCAGCACCAACGTTGTCAACAGCCTCAGCCTCAGCACCAACGTTATCAACAGCCTCAGCCTCAGCATCAACGCCTAAACGTCACCTTCATTGACATGATCCTTTTCTACCACCGATGAATACCTTCTTCAATTATAGGTCGACAATGGCTTCAATTATTGGCAAACCAATCAAGACAACTGCATTATTCAGAACGGTTGTTTGATTAAACAAGGCTTTAATAATTGATATTTTCATGAAATGGTCCAGGACGCTTGAACCTGGAAAAACATAGTGGCGTCAGTGCTGTCACTGGGGGTATTTGAACAAACACCAAACAACAACAACCAAGTCGGATAGGTTTACAAATACGATATTATATCGACATGGACAAGGTTGGTTTCCAATTTGTTGTTACTGTTTCCAAAACATCCATCGATCTACATGTACAATATATACTATTACACAAATATTGAATTGTTTTTATTTCACAAGCATAAGTACATATCTTTAGGATATCCATTTAGGAAAAACAGGGTCATGGATTATATTTTCTATTTCACAGGAACTCGTATATTAGAAACAAAACAAACCAGAAAATACCAATATACACTCATCGTGACTATGTTTAAATATTATTTCGGTTAATGACAATAAAATCTATAAGTTGACCAAACCTAATTGCATTTTTCCAAACATTCATGAAAAGTTTATGACCTCTTTACTTACGGCGAAGGGGTAGCTAGACGTTGCTTATGTTAAATTAAACCTTGAAAACCATGCAAAAATACGCACAATCTATGATTCCAAATTAATGGTTTCAACCCCAAGACTATATCATTCGTTTTTTCGTTCTAAGATCTTCGATGATTTTTCATTTAGTATTTGTTTTTAGTTACTCAGAATAATATTTTTTCTGTTAATACAGTTAATTACAAAATTCTTGGGAAATGCGAGGGTATTTGTCATTTTACCCGACAGGGACTATACTGGGGATATACATGGACCTCGAATAATGCATGGTACTCGGAGGATTGCTACTCAGAATTCCGTAGTTACTTCAGAATCTGAATAATTTTGAACGATTTCAAAAGGGACGAGGTTCGAAAAAAAAAAAAAGATCAAGGGGTACCGTCCATAAAGAATGAAATCGAAAGTTGGAAGTGACATGGCTGATGGCTACAAAGCAAAGATTCAACTCTGACACTGTCGAGGGAATCAGTTCCTCATTCGTTCCTCAGTCGAAGTAATAGAACTATCAATCAAGATATACTGCCATAAGTTGAAAAAATATGAAGTTTAATGGAACATGCGCTTCTCAAACCATCAGCAGAACACATTAAATCGATCACTGAAAATAACCTAATTATCTGAGACAGATTTACGATTTTAAAAAGCATATATGCAAATCAAAAGCGCTTGCTATTCCCACATGTGCCTTTTAGATACATAAATGTCAACACCAAGCCATAAGCAGCCATGTTAAAGCCATTAAAACATCTGGACCAAATACTGTTTACCCAGTTACGATGGGCGTTACCCCAAACTGTCATTGATTTTGCGAGTAAATTTTCATTAACTATTAACCATGAAGTACTGCACATAAGAACACCAGCTGAAGGACAACGGATCAATAGTTGGGAGAATGGGAGAATTAGCTGCACAACCAATGCTCGCGCGAGAGAGCAGTTTGATCTACAAGGAAGTTACTAGTTTATTGCTATCATCATTTAAATAAACGTCTTGATATATATTTTTTTAATTATTTTTTAAATCTTACAATTAAAATACAGCATGTGCCATTCTAGTGCGCCTGTGTCTTTATCTACCACATATTCGTTTGTTTCTCGTGTTTAACGTCTCACCAACAGTATATCAGCCATTTATTGATTTTGTCTGCAGGAACAAATATAACTTGCTGTCGAATTGCGGTATCAAACCATGGACATGTGGCATGACAGGACGGTTAAACCAGTCCTGGAACTACCAACATATGCTTAGCAGAAAGGAAGTGGGCTAAAGCAAAACCATCATGAACTAATCTGGTACGTCGCGGCCGGGGACGAACCCGCAAACTTTGATTCTATTTGAATAATGTACTAATCGAGGGATGAGAGCTAAACTAATTTAAGTGCTTATATATTTATATGCACTTAGCATAGTTTCGCTTTTTACCCCTCGATACATGTATTAACATAATTTGCATTATGTATTGAGTATCATTGTATATTTCAAAAGTATGGCAATGTTCCAATGCATCCATGGTGCAATTTAATCATCTCCAGTGGAGAAATCATTACCCGATCGTGTTTCTATTGTTGCTTGTAATGATATAAGATATATAGAGAATATCACGTTTAAATGGTTTTGAAAGCCTGCAAATTTCTATTTAAACTGATAATTGAATAAATGTCATGGAAAGTATTAAAATATACAATGTATTATGAACAAAAGACCACAGAACATGTATAAAGTATTTAGCATACTTTCAATACAGTACAGAGAGAAAGGTATGTCATCAAACCTGTCGTAAGCGATAATTCAAGGGGCATGAAAGTGGTTGCTTAGTCTGGATTGCAGCTAAATGGGGGTTACCGTAATTGTAAAACAAAGATTCAGTTCGGTAATATCATAATTTGCAGTTAAAATCAGGCCAGCTGGCTCAAAATCACCCACCACCGCTATTGGTTCTAATCCCAGTATTGTGCTCGGAATTTTTAAAAACATATATTGTTTGTATAAGGAAGCGTTTCAGCTGTCTTGTGGTAGGCCGGTGGTTGTACCCGGATGCCTCTGTACACTCGAGGACTTCCCGTACATGACGTTAGCTGGTCGTTGCTATGTGACTGAATTACCGTTACATTGAAGGTAAACTAAAATACAACAACTTCCTCCTGAAATACTAAAAAACAACAACAAAAAACGCGCCTCTTTTTATCTATATTCCCGCACAATACGACATTTTGTACAAGGCGGAAATGTGGGCGAAGTATCTACAGCTTTCTCACTTAAACAAAAAGTGAGACATATTGAGATATCGTGCAGATTGTGGACGGCCTTCAGATTTTTCAAGGGCCGTTAAAATTATACGGAAGGAAAAACAAAGTTCATTTCTTTGGTAGGACAAAACAGACCAGCTCCGGATACCCGGGTGGTTGTTGGTTCAATCCTTGTTCGCGGAATACCAACGTCATTTAAAATGGTATTGATGGGCACTCGGCTTATACGGGTGATTTCAGGAGTCACGATAATGTAACTTTGTGTGGTATAGAAGTTGGGCAGCACTATATCTCTCATCACCAAATGACTGAAATAGTGTCGGTGGGACGGAAAACAACAGCAAACGATATAAACAAGAAAACAATATTAAGATTGAATCATCTTAAGTTATTCCAAAGTCAGTGATCTAATCATGGATTTTTTTTCTGATGAAACCTACGAAGAGAAAATAAAATACATTTAATAATCGTAAATCACTGTAACCCTAACGCGACATACCAAAGTCGAAAAAAAAATAGTACTGGTATAGCTCTCTTGCTTGGTGCTCAGCATATAAGGATAGTTCCGGGACTGGTTGGCACGGTGTCAGGATATGTGACTGAGTGTGGTATCATGCCACATATCTACGGCGTGATACTGCCATGTGGCAGCACTATATCTGTCTCAAATAGACATCGTCACCAAATGACTGAAATTCTGTCGATGGGACGTTAAACCCAACAAACAAATCAATGTGAATTTAGCAGACAGAGGAAAAATATGCGATAAATATAGATGGGTTCACTCGCATGCTGCCCGTAGGTCTGGAAATTGCGACACATAAGAATGATAATGATGCTTGTCTATCCTAGAACTATATCAATCACTAACCTCTAACAATTTCAATCAAAGTTTCCATGAAAACACATTGTCTGACTATTCAACATGACTTATAATTTTACTT
>CM037778.1:38355101-38392091 GCA_021229015.1 Solen grandis
GGGAAAACAAGCTGGGGAAATATCCGCAGAGAAGCTCCGGTCAGCATTCACGGAGCTTCCGCGATTTTTTTTCCTCCGATGAATCCCCGATGCGTCTGTGATGTCTCGCCGAAGTATCAGGGGGGGGGGGGGGCATTCGGGGATATTAGGCGGCCTTTCTGTGACACATTCCCGATCTTAAAAAAAAAGAAAAAAAAAAGGCAAGGGTTGAAAAGCGCACCCAGAAATTAGTTCTGTTTTGGCCAGTCTTAGACTGAGACGGTCAAAAAGGCCATTGGACATTGCTTAGGGCATCCCCTTAAACCCCGCAAAAGTCTTCTCTTGACTTTGTCGCTTAATTCCACCATCAAATTTTCATACTCTCAATAATCTTCCCCGAGACACGTAGGATGGTTCGCAAGATCCCCTAATCTACGGGGATATTCCCCCGATGATGTCACAAACTCAGTGAAACTCCGGGGCACCTTCGCCGATCATCGGAGGAGGTCCCCCGGTGCTTTTCCAAACATCGGGACTCAAGGCTATTGTGTCATAGCCGAAACAACAGTGAATGTCAACGGACCAATCCCGAAGCCTAATAATTGTCATTTCAACGGACTGCTCAGTCTTTTTTGGTCAAAACATCGGGAGCCATCGGTAGAAAAAAAATGTTTATTTCCACATCACCGATTTTTTTTCCCCGTGGGACCTAGGCCTTCAAGTTTCAAATATATCGGATTTAAAAACAAAAAAACAACAACAAAAACCTTCACTATTATCCCCAGATACCCTTCAGAATGCATCTCCATCACACTAAAAACTTTTTTTCCGGGGCTGCATGCCCCCGAACCCCCCCGGGGGGGGGGGGTTACCACTCCTATCACATTCGGATTTTGGCCCCCCCCAGCAGAAAATTTCTGGATCCGGGCCTGTAAACTATTTCGCCATTCATAAACAAATGTATCCAATGATAAAATCTCAAGAACTTACACAAATGTTGTATTATCGATGTGATTTTTTTAAGCATAAGTATATTTTACCATAATCATTGAATATATTACAGTAAATGACTTCACATAATGATACCAGTTTTTACATACCAGTACCTTGTTACTTTACTGTATGCCCAGAGTGCAATATGCTTAGTTTACCAGGATTCCGCTATATTTGCTGACTTTGACAAGTACAAGGCAGTAAATTTCCACTAGTGGACAATTAGAGATTTCCAGCCCATTTCTCCAGCCAGTCTAACATTTGGCGGTTATTTGCCAACACCAAGAAAAATATGTAGTTTATCTAAGATAGAAAATGGACTCGGCAACGAAAAGGCCTATTGTTTCTGCGTTGAACAAGCCCGGCATATTTGAAATCGGCTGAAAATTGTGTCAGATACGAAGCTCAGAATACGACCATGTCAGTTTTCCTATAGATTTTGAACGGAGAGTTAGTCTACATACCTTTTCTTATTTTATGATATCAATATTTTTTTTTTCTTGAATTGTGAAATTTTGTTATAAAATGTGTTTTGAATTGTTACTTTGTATCATTGGGGGGTCCCACGCCGGTAGCCTGTGGACATAACAAGTGGCATACGAAAAACTGCAGCTGTATTTTGCATCACATAACTCAATTTTGAGAGGTTCTAGACTTAGAAAAGTAGACGTCTTCAACGTATTCAATTATGATGCAATTTGCTTTTTAATATATTTCGAAATAGTTTCACTGGCGATAAAAAGTTTGTTTTATTTCAGTGAATTATCCGCCGCCATCTTGGTAGGAACGGGCTTGGCCGGGAATTGCCGAGAGCGCTCGGTAGTGTCATTCGGGCATGGAAGGTCCCAAGTACAAGGTGGCAACCCCATTGGTTTTCATTTATTAAATTTGTGAAATCGGCTTTCCTAAAGAGTAATTTATTTTATTTTATTTATTTTATGTCTCTGTGACCCTGTTAGATTTAATACTGAAATAAATTTTCACGTTTATTTTACTTTTCCAATATAGATCTATTTACTGGTACATACTATAAATATCCTTTATATCATTGTTAATGTGAGGAAGCAAGCGACTGACTGGCTGAACAAGGAAGAAAAGTCCGTCCTCCCTGAAAGTGGTCAGCCAGTACAACGGTGAAGGATACTGAAAGCATGCTGCAACTTCAAGACATCATTGGAAACACCTGTAACGTTACTGGACGCAAGGGGCTTTGAATAGAACACTTTCAGCAGAGGGAAAACTCAAGGGAAGGAAAAGAGAGATATGGTCATCGGAGAAGTTCGACAGGAGGAGGAGCAAAAAGAAAGAGTAAAGCCGTTGAGCTAATGGACCAAGTAGAATTTACCAGACGTGTTATTTCATGGTCGGACCTGAATCAGGTCTGTGTACGACTTTGCCTTCTCCAACAAAGTTGTGTACATGTTGATTGTCAGAAGACCAAACCTGTCACCTGTGTGGATCCAGGGTTACCATGCAACATATTTTGTCAGCGTGCAAGATGGCCCTGTAGCGAGAAAGGTATCGGTGGCGCCACGGCCCTTACCTGGCAGATAGTCTTGAAAAGGAGAGGAAGCAGAAACGGCCAGGTACGATGAGGGGCCCCTCTTCAATTCAGTTTGTGAAGGCAGAGGAGAAGGTGCAAACATCACCTCCAAACTAGATTGGTCTACATCAGGCAGCATCATGGATGATGAGGACAGATCTTGGACGGAAACTTTTCTCCTGATATTGTCCATACAAACTTAAGATATCGTGAAGTAGTCATAAGGCAGTAAAGAAATCATCATGGTCGAACTGACGGTACCCTGGGAGAGTGGATGTGAAGAGACCCATGAAATATGACGGCTTAGTGGAAGCATGTCGTCAGAAGAGATGGAGTGCCTGGCTGTTTCCAGTCGAGGTAGGATGCTAACAGCTTAAATTTCCTGTTGATGATGTAATAATGTGAATCTGTAGATCTTAATTGTTGACTGTCCGACTGTGCCCGGTATCTAGTTAATGATGAATAATTCCTTTTGTGATTAATGAGATTTTTTTTCTTTTCTTTTCTCTCTGTGGCAATCAACAAATTCAAATAACAACAATAATGTAGTCCGTGTTATCCACAAATGTCCGTGAAATCACAGTAAAAAATCATTATCAAATATCAGTTAATAAGTTTCGTAAGGAAATCCTAAATAGAGGTCCTTCCTCTTTGAAAGCCAAAATTCGAATTCTTTAACTTTTCACAAAAAAAGGTTCGTCTACCAGGGACGTGGGGTGACAGACAAGTCACGTGACCAAGTTAATGCGATAAGTATGGTGGCTGATTTCTGCCATTTCGTGTGGCGGGATTCGGGGCGGAGTTTTGCAGCGAAATGTCGAAATCTCGGGGCGAGATTTCAGGGCGAAAAGTCGAAAACACGGAATGTAGAAGTTTCGGGGCGGTTTGGGGAAAAGAATTTTCCCCCAAATCTCGCCCCGAAATTTCGACTTTTCGTGTTTTTGTCATTTCTCTCCGAAATCTCGCTCCGAAATTTCGATATTTCGCGGCGAAATCTCGCCCCGCCGCACGAGAAATCAATATTTCGTAATTTCGACTTTTCGCTTGGCGCCCCGCCAACCCGCCAGGCGAGAATCCAATATTTCGCATTTCGCTGCGAAATCTCGCCCCGCAACATGGAAAATCAATATTTCGTCTGTTCGACTTTTCGCTTGGCGCCCCGCCAACCCGCCAGGCGAGAATTCAATATTTCGCATTTCGCCAACCGGTTCGCATGCGCAGACACCTTGTGCAGGCGCAGACGCTTTCCATTGTCCAGTTAATTCTAATATTGAAAGCATTGTTATACTTATAATCTACATACATATTCAATATACAAATCCAGTCTGTTTTATATCCTTGCTTTAATTCATAAAATGTAAAAGGCAAAGCCTCGAAGCGAGCGCAGATTATATTGTCTTTACTTGGCATGGGTTTATTACTGCCTCTAGTAGTCTCTTTTGATAGTGCGTGCTACTGGACTTTTCCTAGAGTATCGAGTTCACCATAAGAAGACGAGACTACAATCAACACCTTTAAATTAAATATGCTCCCTAAATGCATCAATATATCCCCTTCAAATGTAATAAGTTGTCAATGGTAACTGAAAAAAAAAAAAGAAAGTCCAAAACCAACAACAGTCAAACATTTCCAAAATAAAGTTTTCAGTTGTCACTATTGAACTCAAAATAAGTCTGTCACGTGTATGGAGGACATTAAGAGATAATATCAATAAACAAAAGTTGTAATGAAGTTATGTGTTCTTCGTAACAGCACATATTGGTGTGTAAGATTTAAGATGATCCAAACGAGAACAAGAAACATCATACTCATAGTAGTCTTACATCTGGGGATACAATTTTACAGAGCTTTGTACCCCCTTCATATAGAGAGCCTTACAATTTTGTGGATACATGGCCAATTTTGTGGGTAAAAAAAATCTGCAGGGAATATATGGGCATACTGTATTGTGATAATTGTCAAGTTTGAATTTTACTTTAACAACAACTGAATGACTTCCGTAAATAGGAATGTTGAGAAATGCATCAAACATGCATTATTTTAAGAACTGTTCTTTGTTCAGTGAATCCAATAATCGTTAACGTGAGCGGTTGCATTCCTGTTATATTGCAGAGCGTAAGCAGGGTACCAAATTGCAATTGCTAATGGTCGCCTTCACTGAACGCTTGGCAGCTGTTGGCTTACATAAATCTGTGATCGTCTGCTAGCTGAGAGTTATCGGTAGATTTATCGGGTGGTTTGACAAAAAAATAGATAAAAGAAACATAAATGAAAATGGTATAATTATTAATGGTATTTTTTTTATTAAATGCATATTTTTTTTTTCCCCTTACATTAAAGAAAATGTTTGGAAACAAGGATCTATAGATTTTGCGAATTATTGGTGTTTTCCTGTTCTGCATTTTGCAGAACATAAATTAATTAATTCAATTAATCCTCACACTTTATGGATATATGAATACAACAATTTGGAGAGGATAAGCCATATAAACCAAACTTGCTAACAATTGACTTCTCTGTAAGTTCGCTTCGCCCGTCTCGAGCTGCGCTCGCTATAAATTAAGAAGAGAAGAATTATGTCTGAAGAAAATTAATAAATGCGCACTAATAATATGATTCCATTTATTTTTTTGCACGAATTTTATGAACAAATGCCAAGAAAACTCACAAAGGATAGTTACCTGATTTCAACACCATGAACGCCATTCATATTATATAAATCATATTGGGTATACCAATACTTTTAACACCATAAACCCTCTTTTCGCTTACAACTTTTCAAACGATCTAAAATATAATCTGTGAAACGTAGTTTAATATGTAGTACATGTGTATATAACGACTTGAAAGAAAAGAACATGAGAGTATGTAAGAGAGAGAGGGGGGGGGGGGGGGTGTGAAAAAAGAGAGGAAAGAAAGAAAGAGCGGAGAGAGAGGGAGAGAGAATCAGAAAACATGTCTAATATTCACATCTGCGTGTGACGTAAGGTTGGAGTCGACATGACACAAACATCATTTCATAACACATGTACATGTAACGTGCAATACGTGCAACGTATGCAATCAGTATAAACTAAAATCTTTAAAAAAAATCACAAATAAAATCTTTACAGTAATTCCCTTTGGTTCAAAAATGTTTTAATCATTTCGTTTCTCAATGGCTTGGTTTTCTATATTTCTATATTGATGAGAAACGCAATCAGGTTATGAATACAACTCCCACTAGTTCTTCGTCCATATCCCAACCTCAAGATCTAATAGTTCATTTATATATAGCTCTAGACACAAGATGTAGTAATTTGAACTGTTTTATAATAGATACTATCACCATAAATATTTCCATTTAAAGAAGAAAACATTTCTTTGATTTGTTTCGCTAACATGTGTTTACAATCATTTTGCGCATGCGTACCGGAAGGCGAAATGCGAAATATTGAATTCTCGCCTGGCGGGTTGGCGGGGCCCCAAGCGAAATGTCGAAAAGACGAATAATGATTTTTTGTGTTGCGAGGCGAGATTTCGCAGCGAAATATTGGATTCTCGCGTGGCAGGTTGGCGGGGCGCCAAGCGAAAAGTCGAAAAAACAAAATATTGATTTCTCGTGCGGCGGGGCGAGATTTCGCCGAGAAATTCGAAATTTCGGGACGAGGTTTCGGGGAAAAATGACGAACACACGAAGTCTAAATTTCGGGGCGAAAATTCGAAATATTATGTTTCGCGTGCGGGGCAAAATTTCGACATTTCGCTGCGAAACTTCGCCCCGAAACCCGCCACACGAAATGGCAGAAATCAGCCACCATAGATTAGCGATTAATTGCGCAATGTGTGAATTGCAGACACGCTAGACATGCCATGATACCCTGGCGTTTTTATAACACTTATCTATGACAGATAGACAAAGAATGTATCACGTGGCTGAGACGAAATGTTGAAAGAAAGACAGTATGAATAAAGAAATGCTTTATTATTGCATCATATAAAATATCAATGTTCCTTTCCGAATTTAATTATAGAAAAACAAATAATTGAAACAGCTTAAAGTACAAAGCTACTGGTAAAATATGAGAAATATTTTACCGGTGTAGCATATCCTACCGCCCCGGGAAAAATAATCGCGTCCTCGCGGTTCAATAAAACATATACAGTCTTAAATGAACATAAAATTATACAATAAGAATATAATTCAATTTCTGCTTAGTATTACGTGGAAATGTTGTATAAAAGCAATGAAAAGTACATGCACATTATGACAAAAGCGAAAGAAAATTTTCACAAGTTATTAATGAATGATGAGATTATTTTGAATAATAATTATAAGCAATATAAAAAAAAATATTTCATTTTGCAAGTGTTCTGTAGCAGGAATAAATTCTGTGTCCATGGCCACTGCCATTCGTTTATAAAAAATGAATGGTTGTAACGATCTTGCTGCTGGTGATTGTAGGGATCCTGTTGTTGTTGATGATGATGATAGTGATTCTGCTGGTGTTGGTGATTATGAGAGGGTTGTTGTAGCTGAAGATGTTGTGGGGTAGATGTGTTCCGGAGTTGTTCCTCCTGCTGTCTGTCTGTTTCAATTCGCCGATGACTTCAAGAAGATGCTTTTTAGCTCTCTCGAAAGCTTGTTCACGCTCGTGACCTTCAACAAGTATTTCATATTTAATTTGTTGAAGATTTGCTATTTCTTTTTCTTGCTGTTGAATTTGAGACGTGAGATTTATTTGCGAACATTTATGTCCTTCACTTTCTAATTCTATGACATTTATCTTGTTAAGAAGGTATACACAATATGGATACAGATCACCATCCTAAATAATTTTTCCAAGATCGTTTTGAAGTATATGGTCGACAAAATACTGATCGTACTCACTGTCCAATTGAGTACCGACCTCAATACCGGCGGACACAGTGGGCGGCGGTAGAGTTTGAACGGTGTCTGTGTTGTCCATGTCGAAGCCGCCTTAGTTGTGGACTTTGGTGCACCTGGGGAATTAGTAGTCTTTGTCGCTGTCACGTCAACTGAACCGTTAGTCTGCAAATCGCCTATTTCTTTATTCGAGATGCAGTAGTATGCCATATTTTCAGCCGTTTTCAACTCTGTCATTCGCCTTTTCTGGTCTGGTTGAAGGAAGAAGAATAATAATTTGACCTTTTCTGTTTGTATACGCTGCTCCTTTGGCAAGCGAAACAATCACGACAAACACAACGAATATCATATCCAGGCAGTAAAACAGAATCACGGTGATGGCGATGATGACGTTGGTGAGGAAGTCCATAGCAGGGTCGCAGGTCCATCTGCTGGTTGGGGTTGTAACACTCGCTTGGCATCCGCTTTGTCTTTTTTTATGGCTTTCCAGTAACTCCGCCCACAAAGGCGGGATTGGCATATCTGTTTATTCTGTAATTTGTTATAGTTGGTGATTTTGATGTTAAAAAAAGGGGGGGGGGGAGGATTCTAGTTTTAACCTCCGTCTGTCAGGACCATCTTAACGAATTTGATGTCAAATATCGTGCTTTAAATTTATACAGAATACTGTATATTACTAATTGTTTGGATATATCTGTGTTGAAATATATTTATTTAACAACACAGAGACTTGTGTATTTTATACACCCTACAACAAAAGCGTAACTACGGAAGGAAAATTATTACGGACTACCGGATCTCAAAATTTTCCTATTTTTACCGGGTTTCCAAGGAGCCAGAGGTTTCCTGGCCCAGTCAGCATGGATAGAGTTCCAGAAGATTGGTGTTACGGGCGCAAGGAGAAAGGCAGTGATTAGGCGGTTGGCTGAAACTGCAGAACGAGCATCTTGTTGGCTATGGTACAGGAGAGGAGAAGCACCCTGGAGACCTGAATCAAAACATGACGGTTTGAAGCCACCTGATGATGTTAAGTGATTCCCAGGTTACATCATCATCATCATCATAAATGACAGTCCGAACTTAATCACTGCGCAGCGAGGACAGAGGACTTAACAGCAACAGTAACCTGTATAAAATGATTATCATTAGAATACCAAAAAGCTAAAAATTGAATTAAAGATATTATTTCCATGCGAAAGCTAATACTAGTGAGACATTAATTGTATGAATTATGACTGAATGCAATTTCACACGCAGTGTCAGACTAAGCATTTCCATAACGTTTGTTAAGTGCCTACTCCTACTACTTTTTCTGTTGTACAGTTAGGACTCTTGAAATCAAAGGATGATCCTGATCGTGGGCTCTCAAGCGCTTCTTCTTTCCTATTATTCTGTTTTTCTTATTATTTTAATACTCTATTCTGTGTTTTTTCCCTAATCACTCCATCTCCATGGTAGATTTATACTTCATCGCTTTATTTATATACCTCCCAATCCTGCAATAACATTTTTATCCAAATACATGTAGAATTTGCAACAGTAATATTTTCGAAGACTAAGGACGTGCATTTGGTTCGGAGCGATCAAAAAGTTTAGGGAGCTAGTGAGAACTAGTACCATTTCCTTCAGCAGAAGAGTGCGTTATAGGGCAATACAGTTAGTTAAGGGAGAGTATTGTAAAAGATAAAAATAGTAAGAGGGATTTGCTTGAGAACCCATGACCAGGATCATGCTTAATTTGAGGCAGTAACTGTACATTAGTTAAGGTCGATTTGTCCGCTCTTTGCGAGCGTCAGGGAAATGCTTAGTCCGCATTGTGCATGCAATTTATCATAAGTCACACATTATATGTCTTACCTGTATATATATATATATATATATATATATATATATATATATATTTGGCACAGGAATAAATTTATTTAAGCTTATTTAGTATTTATCCAATTTGTCTGTTCATCTGGCGCGTTTTATATATACCAGACGAAACCTAAAAGTACTCCGACTAAAGTATTGTGTGTATCTCGTATTAGAATTAAACCAACAACCGTAAAACAATTAAAATCACTCTGTATTATATTTCGACAAAGCTTGCATTTCTTCATTGAGAAGGCAAGTTTTGCTGAAATATTAATAAAGGGAGAATTTAATTGTTTATTGAATTATTTCCTTCATCCTACATTTTCATTAAACCAACTAATTTTCGATTTTGCAATAGCTACCGGCGAAAACTGGTTCGTATGATTGATTATTCATCAAAATCGTTTAAGCAAACGGCTAACAGAGCAAAAAACTCATCTTAAATATTGATAGGGATTATAAATTAGATAAAGACCTTTTCTGCAAGCTTGAAAGTGGAGTACTTACAAGTTTCGTGATGACCAATGTGAAAAAAGGCTGTCTCTTCATCATCCAAAATGTTGCATTTATTTAAATTGTGGCAAATCAGAAGCTCTGAAAATCAATTTCAATAGAACACCTTTCTATTCCTTCGGGAAGGTTTTCGATTGAAATACCAGTTATGTATATGTGAGTATACTAGTGCGTGTTAGCTTACCAGATATGTTCATGTTAGCTTACCAGGTATATGCGTGTAACCTTACCAGATATGTACGTGTTAGTTTACTAGAAATGTGTGTGAAAGTTAACCAAAAATGTACGTGTGAGTTTACCAAAATGTTCGTGTTAAGATTACCGGGTGTGTTTGTGTGAGTTTACCGGATGTTCTTGTTAGTTTACCAGATATGTACGCGTTAGTTTACCCAAAAATGTTTTTTGAATTACCAATTGTATGCCAAAAATGTAGGTGTTAGTTTGCCAAAAATGTAGGTGTTAGTTTACCAGATATGTACGTGTTAGTTTACCATAAATGTTTGTGTTAGATTACCGGTAATCTAACACGAACATTTCTTGTTACGTGTTTTTAATCATCTTTATCTTTTTCCAGCCCCTTTCGAACAGGAATCTTCCTTTTGTCTGCATCACTGTGTAGATTCAAATTTCTCAAAATTATCTTTTCTTTCAGCTTTATTCTACCCATTGGTACAATACACGGGACAATGTATCAGGAATTTTTTTTAAAAAAAAAGAGAAATAACTTAAATATATTCTATTTTTTAATATAGTTATATTTCTGACAAAGATAAACTATCATTTAAAGCAAGAGGTCCATAATGACGCTTGATTGCTCACAAGAGTACCCCATAAGCCCAATCGGAACAATTTTACCGCATGGCTACCGTCAACAACGACCAATATTCAAATTTCAGATATATGGAATTCTTAATTTTTCCATAGAATATATTACAAAACTAGCCGACCATCTCCTCAATTTTAAAGGGATCATCAATTCTTCAATAATGACGGTAAAAATCATTTGAGAAAAACAAAATGTAATGCTCAAGTTGAAGTATGTTGAAATATATAAAGATTATGATATAGAGCAATGAGGTGACCATTTGTACTAAAAGAAATTAAAGTTTGACTATTGCTTTCATAGAATTTCTTAATTTTCATTATATAGAGTTTACATGTACAAGGAAACTCCTCGCCGAACCCCTTTGGATCTCATTTTTCAAAGGATCGACTTTCTTTTAGCAATAAATGTAGAGGACCATTAGGTTGCCATTTGTGCCAAATGAATTTACGTTCTAACCATTGGTTACATAGACGAAGCATTTTGGAATTTTCTATTAACATATATAAAGAAACTAGCCGACCCCTCGGGACCTCTTTTTTTCAAGGGATCAACTTCAATTTAGCCTTCATGGAAGTTGGCCATAAGGGGACCATTTGAGCCACATGTTCTTAAATTAGAATCTGACAACTGGTTTCAAAGAAGAATTTTGAAATTTCCCATTCATATTATGTAAAGAAAGCCGATTTCCTGGAAAGCTGATTTTTCAAAGGATCATCTTTATTTTAGAAATTATGGTAGAGTACGATGATGTCACCATTGGTTTCACAGAAGAAATTAAATTCTGTATAGTGTAATTTAGGAAATGACTGACTTCTCGAAGCCTCATTTTGCAAGGGATGACTTTTACATGTATTTCAGAAGTTTTGGTAGATTGCCATAAGGTGACCATTGTGAAAACTGGACATAAGTTGTGAGCATTGGTTTAAGATTTTATTTTGTTGGTTGCCATGGAAACAGGGGCTCTACATAGATGATATTCATATTAGCAACTTTTGGGAAGGACCACCTATGGACCGTTCATGCCAAGTTTTTTCAATTCCTACAGAATGGTTTCAGAGGAGATGTCGTACACCATACGAATGACAACGGGCGACGCATGTTGACGACGGAAACATAGTGATCCAGAATGCGCACGTTGTGCTTTGGTGAGCTAAAAAAATAATCCCAATACTAATTACAAAGGATAAAAAGTACTGCTTAACTACACAAAGCGGTTGAACGTCATAAAAATCTTAGAGTACACATTTGAAAATCACATTGATCTCGGACATTAATTAATGTCAGCTTGAATACAGTAACAATAATTTATGCATAAACAAAAACATCTAACACATATCAAAAGCATTATTAGCGTATCAGTTTTGTGTTTATATTGACTGAACAAACTTTGAGCTGAAATAATGGAATTTGACTAGCTCTAATAGTTCAATAAGTCTACACTATGCGTGGCGTATGCATTGTTATTTATTTGGTAGATGCGATGTGTGGCTACATGTACTTTAGTTTGCAATTTTTTAAAATTCATATGAAAAAATTTACTTATCTTTCCACAATAAAAAATAGAAATTATTCGTTTTTTGTTTTGTGTTTGCTTTTATGTGGAAGATGCAAATTTCGTTGTTCACTCAGTGAAATAAAATCTTCCACAAAAACAACAAATGTCCTCTACATATTATGAAAAAGAAAGAACTAATAATTCGATATTACTTACTGATAGTTTACGTCAGTACAACATTAAACTCTATATTTCACATT
This sequence comes from Solen grandis, assembly GCA_021229015.1. Classification (NCBI taxonomy): domain Eukaryota; kingdom Metazoa; phylum Mollusca; class Bivalvia; order Adapedonta; family Solenidae; genus Solen; species Solen grandis. The sequence goes on from CM037778.1 coordinate 38,367,438, forward strand.
GATGGTCATTTTTTATGTTTGACTATAAAACTGATAGATTCTCAAAAACAATTAAATATTGTGAAATCACATGTATAATTCTAGTAAATAAATGATATCTAATAAGCAATAATTCCTGCTGTATTTTCCGAGAACAATGGCCATACGCATTATTTAGTGCCGGCTCCAATTTCACAATCACAGATTAAATAGTGCCTGTTTTGTCGAACGTTATGCAAGTTAATCTTTATCAAGATCACATTAACAGCGAAAAAAAAAATGTTTTCTTTAAGCGCTAGCTCTGTAAACGCTTGTCAAATGGTCATGTCACGTGTACAAATGACTTACAGGCTATCCAGTAGTTAATCTGGGATAGCAGGTAGTCAATGGTTGACCTGGTTTTCACAAAATCACACATAATGTTTATGGGCAGATGACCTTATAATGAATTTGTGAATTACCGGTAGTTAAGGTAGGTGCTTTAATTTTCCCTGCTGAAAAGGAAGTGTATGACAACGGTACTGAACGTCGGTACATATAATATAGATCACGATGTATCCAGAGCACCTAACTGATGAACAACACGATTCATACCCCCAGAAACCGCCATGTTCTTGCTCATCATCTGAGAACTTATTTAACTCACGAGTCTGCATCGACAGTCGCATCATGCCATTCTTAGTGATACGAACGTGTCAGTGGTCCATATCTAATACTAATGGATCAAAGTAGGATCTTGGATCTTTTCTTTCAAACCAAAAAGGCTGTATATCACGGATGTATCAGAATTTAACTTAAGAGAATTTTACGTGTATGTGCGATTAAAGTTTGACGGCTACGCTTTTGGAGCAGGCACCGCAGAAGTAAGTTTATTCTGTTTTTATCTGTCTACTTTCTTGGGGCATTTTCTACAATTTCAGCGAAGTTATATTTTCACATACATGTATAAGTAGTTGTGGGTCAAAATTAAGGTTGAAAACATATGTAAACAGGTGGTATATTAATGATTTACCTTGTTAAAAATGATTAATTCTACTTTTGTTTGGACTCGATCTCTCTCTCTCTCTCTCTCTCTCTCTCTAGCTACAATCTGTTTCGTCTAAAAAATCATAAAAGGAAACAGTATAGCTGCCATATTGCCGTCGCAACTCATAGCATGTGTTCAGGGAGCTCGCACAGCTGGTGCTCTTAAACAGGTCTTTTTGAGCTATAGGATTTCCAAAAATATGTAATCTAGCAATCAAGCTTTCCCAGACTTTACGGAATCACCACTGTGTGGCTCAAGTATGACGCACAATGCAATAATGCAATGTGGTTCACATGATACACACAGCACTGTGTAGTCATTTTGTCAAACAACACTGGTTGGTTCAAGTATGACACAGTACACGTACAACACTGTGAAGTCATTTTGTCTCACAAAATACTGTATGACACACACCGCAATGTGGTTCGCCAGTCACAAACAACACAGTGTCTTCCATCTGCCACACAAAGTATAACATATAACACAATGAAGTTCACCTGCCACACACACAACCCCATGAGGTCATATTATTATGGTTGGGTGGGTGTCAGTTCCTGACAATGGGACCAGTTCTGAAGCAGTACTGCCCACCGTACTGCGTCGGGAACTGTGAGTGTCGAGTCACTCTGCTGCGTTTGTTCTGAACAAGTCTCTTGTAAACTTTGGCACGATAAGACTTCCAGTCAACAAAATCCTGCAGGTCGCTTTGCAATTCTTCCTCGTCGGGTAGTAAGGTTTCCTAAAGAGAGAGATTATATTTTGATAAAAATATTGGTACCAAAACCGTTACGTTTCCATTTCACTGCAGTGAATCATTTGATGAGAATGTGTGTTTGTATTATTATAGATAACGAATACATTTACAAATAATACGTGTAAATTTAATACGACATTTTAAATCTAAATTAACACCATCGCCGGATCCCACGTTTTCGCTTAATACACTTTGCTTTCTTATCGCCTGTGGTTTATTGGTTAGGAAAACTTCGTACTCATGAGTTATGAATTAGGCATTCCAGTTTATCAATGGCAATGACGTACGGATCAAATGACCAATGAAACGGCGCGTTATATTTATGTTCTGATTTGCTTTGGTGACTTCCAAGAAGTGAATTCAAAATTCTGCGCGTGGTCATTAATCAGTATGTCGGTGATTCTACCCGGATGCCTCCGTGCATTCGGGGTCTTCCTCTACCTGTAATTGGCTGGACGTCGCTATATGACTGAAATACTGTCGAAGCGACGGTAATCTCAAATAGTCACGTCATTTGTCAGTATGTAACTGATATATACTCATGAAAAAACGAAGTTCGCCAGTTGAAAATTTCGGTATATACGATAGTGATATAACGGAATATAATTATACCGTGGGTTTCGATGATCAAATTACATAAAAATATACCACTTGTCGGAGGTGATACATTGTTGATTCGGTGGCCTTCTCCAGGAAGAACTTCTTGGAGATCATGATACACTCGGCCCCATTAGACACGACACTGAAGCTCTCTGCTTGCTCCGGGAACACGTTCTTTGTCAAGCCCTGCAAGGAGTGTGCATACCGTCACAATAAACACACGCTTGCTGCACTGGGGGTAACAGCAGGAGAATCTGATTACAATAACATCTTAACTCTAGTATTCTAAACGTTGACAAAATTGACTAAATCATAAATTACAACACTATTTCAAAATTTAGTTTCATTTAAATAAATGTATGAATAACGATGCAGACTGTGTCTTGACGTCTATTTCAGTAGATTCAGAAAACATTAGATGTGGCATATGCTTTCATTTACATGAACCTTGACTTGATTGGATTGAGAAATAATACGATTTTGACTAAATATTCAGAAAACTTTATCAATCAATTGTTGCACACGTTCATATCTTAATATACATGCCACACTTTTCAAATTTTGATTTTTTATTCTCTTACTATACTATATTACGTGATAAAAATATTAAAATCACTCGAAAATGTAAGAATGTATTTAAAGCGACTGATTAAAGTTGTGAGGAGAACTTACAAAATGTTGGCCTCGTTCCAACACTTGCACCAGAACAAACATGGGACGGACGTCCTTCTCTGTCAGGGTGAGCCCATGTATCGGTCGGTTGTCCAGGTCGTCTGTGATGGTCTTCCGCCCAACCTGCCTCTTCTCGGATGTCTTCTGATCATATTCTTGGAGCAGAAACACATAATGATATATCTTAACGGGGTTTTATACAGTTTACTAGAATCAAAAGTTGATATTGAGAAAAAGGAGAGATTTAAACGCATAACATAATCTTAAGAACAGATTAGAGCAAATTAAGGTAATCCATCCATTATTAATTTGTGATTATCTTAATCTAGCTAGAATCCTTGACGCAGACGACTACTGATTAATTACATAGATATATGGTATCAGCGATTGATATTTCTTGAAAACTTCCTTGTGTTTTAAACTAGTTAATTTCACAGAAAACTTAATCATACCAATTTGCTTCTTAAATATTTCCTCCTGGATCGCTTCTTTTTTCGAGACCTTGCGGCTATTCTTAGAAGAAACTAGATAGGCTCCCTGCAAAGCGATATACACTATTATTAAAGGTAATATTTATGGGCCGATAAGACGTCAAGGATATTTTATATAACAATCTGGAATGGTTATTCATATTCTTGAATTAAATATAATTTCAACCGGTATACATTGATTGCCACGTGCTATTTATTTTTCTTGTGCAGAAAGGAATTCCGAGCTAATATAAATGTATTGAGGAAATCCATATAAAAACAATTCATTCCATTATGTATTCCATATATATAACTCTAGCTAAAACACATTCCAAAGTTAACACTTTGCCATGGCTTATTTATCCTAAGAAATGTTTTTTCTCTCTTTCTTTTTTTTTTTTTTTTTTTTGTAAAATTTAATTTAAATAAATGGCCCCGTCATTTAAGTAAGACATCAATAAAACCAACCATTCAACAAAACATACATGTAAAGCGGTGATCGGGGAAAATCCCCGTGAAATTTTGCATAGGCAGACACACAAAGCCACCCCGTTTTGTGATGACCTATATTGAGTGTGGTTGGGACTTTCATCTCGACTAGAAAACATTAATACGTTAAAAACACAGCATACAATTAACTTGTTTAAAATAACGACGATGGGTTATATTAAAACATTTACAAAAATACGAGAGGGCGCGGGGGTTAAGTCCGTCCACAGGAGTTTGAAGTTCTATCAATAAATAAGTAAAATATAGTGAAAGATAAGTCCCGTATATAAGTGTACGGGACTCATTTTTTACTATATTACTTATTTATTGATAGAACTTCTAACTCCTGTGGTCCGGCCTTCAAAATGCCTGAGGTTGTGTGTGTGTGTGTGTGTGTGTGTGTGTGTGTCAATTTATGCAATTTATTTTCACGAGGGGATTTTATCCGGGAAGACTTAGTTTTACAAGTAAGTGAAGCTAATTACTTTAAGCGATGTCGGGAGGTGTGTAAGTTACCCATCAAGCTATAAAATACTTAAGATGGCAAAACAGGTTCTGCAAAGTACAACAAATGAACACAAACTGTAAATAATGGCACTATGTTCATTTATTTTAAATTGTTTTTTGTTTTGTTTTTTATACTGAAATCCTTTCCAACAAAGTCAAGGAATGCACAGAAATGCACGCCTGTCTGCACTATATCAGAATTTCCAAAATGAATGATCAGAGTGTGTGTCGTGAATCTCGAACACATAGTATAAAATCTTAAATGCAAAAAACAAGTTGAGTTATATAAATTAATTTTAAGCTCAGACAAATATGACTTAGCGCGAAGCTACACGGATCACTGCTCCAGATTGACTTGTTCTCAAATACTGATTAATCACAGTACAGGCAGATCTGCATTGTAATCAAGCTCAATGATCACCGACATGTTTTTGTTAGACTAGTCGGTCGAGAGGAGCACGCCGCTGATTCACAATTCTACTTAAATAACCCGCTGACTGATATATATACATACTTGAGGCATGGTTTTGAAGAAGTGTTCATGTTCAAATAACATGTTTCTATTCCTGCAGGGATTCAATGCAAACCCGCCACAACGAAACCAATAACTACTTTTTTGAAATTTTAATTACAGTTATTCAAATACAGTACACAAAAGCCGACTTATGCCGAGACATGTTCAATAAACCTGTTCACAGTTTGAGCAAACATAAACATGCTAGACGGAACAAACGGAAATGTTAAGGAAGTCCCAGGACTACATAAAAAGCACGTGTAACAATAACAGCTTGCGCTGCATCTGTTACCCTGTCTACCTTAGGAAAACGTTGTGGTACTTGCAGCACGTGAAGGTTACTGGGCCTAACCTCCGGTGTCTCCCAGAGAACATGCTGCGAACATGAGAATTTCGAGATTTAAACCTGCATAAATCACCCTGCCCTGTAACCGTGTGAGTCTCATTGCTGCCTCGTTTAGTTTATACACTGTCTATTTTCTATGTTTATATCACGTACATATACATTGGCTTTTAAAATAAATTTCCACTTCTATTTTTTCATATATTTCTATATACGTGAGTCGTGTCTATTATTCATACATTTCTATACGAGTCGTGTCTGAAACATTTCTATGAGCTGTGTCTATTTTTCATGCATTTCTATATACATGGGCGTATCTTTTCTCACAAATTTCTATATAGGGGAGTCTGTTCATTTCATACATTTCTTTATACACGAGTCGTGTCTATTTTTCAAACATTTCTTTATACACGAATCGTGTCTTTTTTTTTTTTTTTAAACATTTCTATATACGTGAGTCGTGTCTATTTTTCAAACATTTCTATATACCTGAGTCGTGTCTATTTTTCAAACATTTCTATATACCTGAGACGTGTCTATTTTTCAAACATTTCTATATACATGAGTCGTGTCTGTTTTTAAAACATTTCTATATACGTAAGACGTGTCTATTTTCGTACATTTCTTTATACATGAGTCGTGTCTATTTTTCTTACGCTTTCATTCATGTCCTCGATGCTGTTTATGCACATATTTGCATGCCACCCAATGTCACCTTATATCTGTATATGCACATACGCTGTTAATTTGTGAAAAGTAAATAAACCAATCTGGACCATTTGCCAATGAGAACAATGTCTTTAAGGTAAAGTCACTGTAATGGTTCCGCTACATTTCAGACCTCGTGGCCTTTCACGGCGATAACCAAGGTTTCCTAATGTTTCATTAGGGTACCTTGGTTATCTTGGTAGAGGTTAAGTGGTCCAAGACGTAGCGGAACCATTGTTGAGACTTTACCTCAAGGAGGTGTGAATAGAAATATTTCTGTTCATTTCTGATTGGTCAAAATCCGGTAAAAATATAATTTAATAGCAAAAGCATACAGCTGCCGCCGAAAAATGGCAGTTGGCACTAGCAATAGAACGACAGCGTAGGAGTTAATTTCAATGGAGCAAGACAAAATCATATGAAATCACATGTTTACATTTCACTAAAGATGCCTTTTTATATGGATTCGATGTGTGTTAATTGAATATAAAACCACGTGAACCGTAGTATATTTCTGTCGCAAGTTACAATCGCCGTATCCAAGCAATGCCAGATTCCGTTCTTTACCATGTTTCAATATATAAGAGACAGTTGTGACGTAAAAATAAAATCATACGGTTACTCTAATATGTTCAATAAATATGTGATTTAGGCATAATCAAATAAAATTCGGTCTAACACGACTAATTTTAAAAACGGCGTGTTTAATAAGCATATATCCCATTGAAATTCGGCTTCACATGACCAAATTTTGAGGATCTTGTGTCAGTGTGATTAGGTAATACCTAACATATAGAAAACTGTGTTACATTGCGGTCGCATAACAGAATATCATAATGAAATATGCAATGACATAATCAGCAGAAAAAAAATGAAGATAATAGTAGGGCATGTGAGTTGCTAGGACTTGATTGTATGTAGTGAAACAAAGTGCTGAGGAAGTAAGTCATGACAATAGTTGTAAGTACTTAACAGCACTATTAGATTTACTACAGCCACTAGAACTAAAACACATTTTTATTTTTATTTGTTCTGTATATGTTGTTTTTGTAGTCTACTGAAAAGAAATATCATCATGTTTTGGGCATTTTCAAGCAGGTCTTTTTTTCAATGAAATCATGAAAGTTACTATTTTAAAAAAAATCACAGAAACTCTACGAATAAACCATGTTCGTCTGCAATCCTGCTCATTTTTTAAAATTAAAAAAAAAATAGACACACATATGGTAATTATGGTGTTTTGTTGGGACTTTGAGTCACTAGATACACGTGCATGTCTTCCGGTAATTTATGTCAAACAAAGTCCGACTTAAATACCTTTGATGTTTTTCGGATTTTCGGCAGTTGGCTTAATTTCTCGTCGTCTTCAGGATTTATTTCATCATCTTCATTCTTTTCTTCTGTTGGTGAATCTGATAATGGACGACATTCATTTTAGGGTGCTATGTTCAATCACAATTTGATATTATGTTTGGGTATTAGAGAGACATATTCATCATTTTGTAAGAATGGTAATACACATAAACAATTATAATAAATACAGTGTTACATGTGTTTTCAAACACGGGAAGCGGTTGGATAGCTGCACTGTAAATGTCTGTGTGAGGTTAACGATCAAATGATTCGAGGATGAGTAAATCCTTTCATATTTTTATACCCGATATTAGAATGTAATACAAGTTTACCTAGTCTTTTGTAATGAATCAAACACTACCTATCCACCTGTCCCTCCCTTCGATTACATTTACAAGATATATAGACATACACTATATTTGTATAAACATGTGCGTGGCAGAGTCAGTAACGAGGTTAGACTATCAACACTGAACAAACGTCGACATCGTCCTATTAATACAGGAAGGTGACTCCATAAGCACAAAGGCACCCGGGTAAAATCTATGACTTCCCGCAAACACTCAGAAGGCTTCCTCACATGAACAATTCAAGTGCCTAGACAGACTCGAACCAACAGCGGTGTGGGGAAAGTTATAGAAAGTCGGTGATCATGACCACTCGGTCTCCTCAGCCGTGTCGTGTCTTACCAAGATACGACAAGCAGAAGTACCGGCTGGCTGATCTGGTTTTAACACGGGTCACCTCTAGAGAGGTTCCACGTGACAAAGATGACTCGGTCATCCATGTTTCTGTTACATTTCAAGTCTATCGTTAGGCTGTAGGACCAAGTGAATGCTCCAGTTCAATGCATTAAGACTGTCCTGCTGCTCGTGTTATCGCATTGAGTGAACGTCTATAATCCCGATATTGGCAGGCGGGATTTAACATTACGGAAGGTACATAATAAGACAAAGCAGTTTAACATACTGACATGACATATCAAACATTCACTAGTAATTTGTTGAAGCTTAAGAGACCAAACATTACAGTGATCTGACATAGCTGATATGGTATAATCAGCATCCACTATGTATATGTACAATATACCAGAGCTGATAGAACAAATTCAGTGAATTTAAAATCTACACTCCAACAACTAATGAGACCAATGGCCAGATGTATTGTCTGTTAAACCAGATGGTAACGATTGACAGACAGACGATTGTTTAAATAAAACCGACCCAAACCATGAAACTGCATTGGATAAACTGAATTCGAAATCCAAAGATAAGATAAGGTTCAGTCTATATAGCTGATAGGAAGTTGCAAATTTTGTTACCAAAGAAAATGCTTACCGGGTGATTTGACTGATATTTTGGGCAGTGTCTGAGCGTCAGTTACAGATAGTCTGCGGTTCTGGTTTAAAACCCGAGACTTGTGGTCGCTTATAATCTCGTCATAGTCTATGATACCCAGGCGGTCCCGAGCATTGTAGTAGCCGGGCAACGTCTGGTCCTGAAATCAGATTTGGAGCCACATATTTTCCTTTACGTACCTGGCAAGAATCGGGTATGCGCAAGATTGGTTTATTTACCACAATTTAAGATTTCAAATAAATTCAGATGCAATTTTGGAATTTCTTCATGGGATGGTCAATGGCAAAAATGGTCTCTTAAAACTGTTGATCGTCTAAATATGAAAAATCCATACGGTACGATATACATCTATATGTAACTCAATTCATTATGTGTCTAAAGGAACGGATCTACGATAAAGGTATAATAAACTTCTTACTTTGTTGCCTGGTTCCGTGATTCGGATTTAAACATTGAACAATTAATTGCTTTCACCATTGTGATTGGGGTTCTAAATTATATAATAGGAAAACCTAAGTAGACGGACACTGAAATCATATACCATACTTTGCCAAAATCTGTAAAACACGTTTATTTAAGAGAATTATATACCTTTAAAATATACCAAAAGTATCATCGACATTTCATATAATGCCCAAAATATCTCCAAATATCGAAAAAAAAATGGTATAATATTTCAAATTATATGCATTTCAAGATACGCTATAAGTAACACAATTGTAAAAAAAAAAAGATCTGCTAAGACGGAAGGATAAAACATATTAATGTTGATAATTCATTTTCTTCTCTCTTTCTTGCAGTGCTGTCATTTGTCAGTGTACGAGCCTACGTTAGCATGAATAAGAAATGACAATAACTCATATACTACAGTTATCGCTTCTAAATTTCGGAAGTAAAAAAAATAGGTATTAAAAGATTACGCTTAAATGTCAGGTGTGCGGGTCTCCTCTCTTAAATAAAAATATGTTGCTTGTATAGCCAGGTTAAAAACCAGACAAGGAAAATATATGCCTACCAATCGTTTTTCCATTTCCAAATTATTTTTGAACACTTCTTTCTCGGCGGTTTCTCGCCGTCGCTTCCTTTTCTTCACCCGGAAGTCCCATGTTCCAAATGATTTAGAAGTAGTACCTCTTGGACTGTCAGCATCATCATCTGCATACAGACAAGTGATAATACAAAACAAATGACAAATCTATATAAACATATATTCAAATTCATTTATCCATGTACAAACCAATTTTGTCCATTCACAAAAAGGTAGCGTTTCAAAGCGGCTGTGAATTGTGCAACATGACAGTCATGTAGCTTTAAAATTAAAATAAGAGAAGTGATCACCAATATGTTGCCTTCCCGCGAGTCTCTCACTCCATTTAACAACAACAACAGCAATAAAAATAAATAAACATACCGTTATTTTCGTCGTCTGAATCATTATTTTTTGATCGGGGCTGAACTTCAACGAGTTTCTTCAGCACAGAAAGACTCCCCTGTCAAATGTAAAGATTATTCATTGTAATGGCTTGTTAACTTATATTTAAAAAAAAGTTTCATAGTTTTAATAAAATGACCGCAAACTGAAACCAGAATCTAGTTTACATTAAATAAATACACAACTATGATTAGGAAACTTCAATTTTCTTTAAATCTATTTCGCGTCAGTTATCATTGGGTCTTTCAAACTAACATATATATATCCAAATTAGTTGTTTACCTGAATCGGACTGGGCATTTCGTATTAAGCTTACACAGGTCATACAATTTACTGTATATGTCAACATCTTCTATCTTCTAATTAACTTCTTACTGATACGATAATTGTTTATTTACAAAACTCTTCATAGGAAACCTAATTCTAAAACTCCAAGGCAGTCCTGAAAATAGGTGGACCTAAACGTCACTAAGAGATGACTTGAAGACAAAAAAATGTAGCTAATTATTATCCACGTAGGTCACTGAACGCCTGATTTACCACAAGCATACGACTGTGATAAATTGCGTCTTTCAATCTGGTGGGTTGAAATTGCGTGGTACATATATTTAAGTTTCAACAATACTCTATTAAGTGGAAAAGGAGCAAAAACATTAAATATATATGTTGCAATGATCCTATATATTTGATAAAGTAAGCTAGTTGTCGAATCTGCGGACTAAAGTGCACCTTTCACATTTAAGTGTGACCTTGTTTTTGGAGCTAGGAACTCCAATTCTTGAGCACGAAAAATCGTCTCATGGTGGAAAATCTTACTGCCAAATAAATTGGAAATTATTTGATCCAGAGAAAAGTTATAGTCTTTCATCTCTTAATTTGACCTTGACCTTGGATCTAGGGACCCAGTTCTTTTGCACGACACTTCGTTTCATAGGGGCAAATATTTAAATATGTAAGTTACAGCCCGGGACGTACTAACGTACATACACCAAACAGAAATCAAAATCTTACATGAAAGTAGCAAATAACAAAGGTTTAAACTGTTCACAGATACAACATTGTTTGTCTTCATCCTAAATATTCAAATGGGATTGTGACATAAATCACACAATCTAAGTTTGTTTTAATTTTGAATGCCTCGGTAAAATGCGACCACAGGTAGTACCCTCGCTAAGTACACAGTAGAATATGATATGTAATTTGCAGGAAATAGTATCCTCTAAATTCAATTATTAAAAGTAACATATTTTGTCATTTTTACACCAGATAAAGGACCCCGTACAAAAAGAGAAAAACAACCAAATATTTTAGTTATAAACAATATCATCAACGAATACTGATTAGTTTAATTGCTTGTGTTTTAGTTAATACATGAAAAATGTGTAATTCATCAATGTATGACTGAACAAGAAAATATGTCTCCGAGACACTAATGCCCCGCAGGGATATGGTCGAAATCAAATATTTGCTTGTATTTTTTTTTAAAGTTCATATAATGATGTACTTTGTATACAGTTTCATGATGATGTGAATTTACCTTTATAGAAAAGAAGCTTAAACACAGAGGTAAACCTGGGGAAGAATAACCAATTTTATCAGGTTAAATAAATACTACCGGTAATTAATCCATATCATGATGTACATGTATTTCAATTTTCAGGAATAAAAAAAGCTTTGACGCAATTTCAGAACAACCAATTCCAAGGAATAAATTTCCATGTTCATCCAACCAAAAAGTAAAAACATAAATCTGCTTAAATATGAAATTGATCACATCATTATGTATATTTGTACTTGGTTTCATAGAGATGTGAAGTCATCCTGATAAAAAAATTCAACGCAAAGGTAAACCTGAGGTGAAAATGAGGCAGAACAACCAATTTTACCATGTTTATACAATCGTAAAATATAAGGTAGAAAAAAAGGCTTAAACGCAAAGGTAAACATGAGGCAGAACAATCAATTTCACCATGTTCATCCAACCGTGAAATATAAGCCACATCCATAAATTTGCATAAATATTAAATAGATCATACCATGATGTACATGTGTACCTAGTTTCATAAAGATATGAAGTCATCTCCTTAGAAACTTAACAATAAATTTTACCAAGTCCATCCAACCGTGAATTATAGATCACAGCTATAAATTTGCATAAATATTAAATAGATCATATCATGATGTACATGTATACCTAGTTTAAAAAAAAGGTGTAGTTATCTTCATAAAAAAGCTTAAACGCAAAGGTAAACCTGAGGCGGAACAATCAAATTTACCATGTTTATCCAACCATAAAAATAGATCAAAGCCATGAATTCGTATACATTTTAAATAGATCATTCCTGATGTACATGTGTACCTAGTTTCATAAAGATGTGAAGCCATCTTAAAAAAAGCTTAAACGCAAAAGTAAACCTGAGGAGTGACTGACAGACGAACGGACGCACGGACGGACGCACAGACCGAATATCTATATGTCCCCCAACGGTGTTGGTGGGGCATTAAAATCGGACGTGTTAGATAAGTGTATGGATATACTTACGGACTTCACTACGTATATCCACTCACAATGGTTGCTGTCACGGACTAGTACCTGACCGCGTCTGAAAATTGACGAACAGGCATGAACTGTTGTATCAATATGTTAGCGAGAGGTTTCTGTAGTTGTGAGAGACATGACTGCTGTCAATCTCGAGAGACAGAAATACCGGTATTTATGTAGTGTTACCGTTTTATTATTAGTGATAATTATATTGTGTTGTGTTACCGCATTAATAATGAGTGATAACAAATAATGCGTAGTGTTCCCCCCTTAAATATGAGTGAAAATTATAATGTGTAGTGTTCCCGCCTTAACTATGAGTGATAACAATATTGTGTAGTGTTCCCGCCTTAACTATGAGTGATAATTATATTGTGTAGTGTTCCCGCCTTAACTATGAGTGATATTAATATTGTGTAGTGTTCCCGCCTTAACTATGAGTGATATCAATATTGTGTAGTGTTCCCGCCTTAACTATGCGTGATATCAATATTGTGTAGTGTTCCCGCCTTAACTATGAGTGATAATTATATTGTGTAGTGTTACTGCATTAATAATGAGTGATAACAATAGTGTGTAGTGTTACTGCATTAATAATGAGTGATAACACTATTGCGTAGTGTTACTGCATTAATAATGAGTGATAACAAATAATGCGTAGTGTTCCCGTCTTAATTATGAGTGAAAATTATAATGTGTAGTGTTCCCGCCTTAACTATGAGTGATATCAATATTGTGTAGTGTTCCCGCCTTAACTATATGTGATATCAATATTGTGTAGTGTTCCCGCCTTAACTATGAGTGATATCAATATTGTGTAGTGTTCCCGCCTTAACTATGAGTGATAATTATATTGTGTAGTGTTCCCGCCTTAACTATGAGTGATATCAATATTGTGTAGTGTTCCCGCCTTAACTATGAGTGATATCAATATTGTGTAGTGTTCCCGCCTTAACTATGTGTGATATCAATATTGTGTAGTGTTCCCGCCTTAACTATGAGTGATATCAATATTGTGTAGTGTTCCCGCCTTAACTATGAGTGATATCAATATTGTGTAGTGTTCCCGCCTTAACTATGAGTGATAATTATATTGTGTAGTGTTACTGCATTAATAATGATTGATAACAATATTGTGTAGTGTTACTGCATTAATAATGAGTGATAACAATATTGTGTAGTGTTACTGCATTAATAATGAGTGATAACAAATAATGCGTAGTGTTCCCGCCTTAATTATGAGTGATAATTATATTGTGTAGTGTTCCCGCCTTAACTATGAGTGATAATTATATTGTGTAGTGTTCCCGTCTTAATTATGAGTGATAATTATATTGTGTAGTGCTTCCGCCCTGACAATGAGTGATAACTATGTTATGCCAGGCTTGTGAGCCAGTTGTTTGACGACAACCAAATTTCGATATCCAGGAGAGGGGAATCGTTCTTTTTTTCAGGATAAACAAGTAAATTGAATAATTGTATTTACAAATATTGACTTAATAATCTTAGCAACGATAAGTTTGTCTGCCGTAAACTGTCTCGCGTTAATTTGTCATATTTCAAAAGTTGAGCACGACCACTGCATTGTTTCTTATCATTACCTGACGTTGCGCGATTAGCCTGTATTTCAAGACGACATATCACAATATGATGTTAATCACGCTATTTAAACACGTTCTCGCTCAATACAATTAGGGTATTTGATTTGAATGACTCCAAAACTAAAACTAGGCATTAATTTAAAGAAATGCAAACAAACAAAATGATCTTTCAGACTTACACAATGTTCTTGAATACACTTGTCCTTCTTTAAAAGTTAAATCATGATATTGCAGCTGGCTGACAACATAGGAGGGAAAGGAAAGAATGAGAGCTTTGTTTTATGTGTAACAGATTTGTTACTTTCATGAGTTAGCACAAAAAAATCGTCATGAAATATGATCCTACTCGAACAAATAAATAACGACCAGACAAATTAGACATCAGAGGTTATATATCTCAGTAAGCATTGAGTCAGTAGTCATTACTGCGGGATTTAGATGTCGTGATAGAAAACTGCCATAGCCTTCAATCAATACATGTTATGCACAGTTGTGTTCGATCATTTTCTTTTATCACCATGGTACATAACATTGATGTTTTATTTCAGAAGGCCTCGTGTAAAGAAGTTATACTTACAATGTTTGTAAACTTACTGAGCTACCTTCTATAAATAAAGATTTTATTATTATGATATTATTATTATAAAATCGGCCCATCAAGGCCGGTCTTCTTTGTCAGACTTTACAAAAGTCCTATTTCGATTAATATTTTGTTTGTTTAAGTCATGCAGTTACCCTTGATGTATTCATATAACATTTTATAAGACATATATGTAGTAAGTCAATCAAGGGATCAGTCCATAAATCAATTTAACCACGAAAATGCATGACTTGTTCAATTATCATCTGCTGAAACTAAGTATTGGAATTGTTTGCAATGATTGTGTGGTGTTAGGGTTTAGCCTCCAAAACAAATACATGTATCTACCGTAAGGCTTACCTAACCTTTGATAACGCGTGTAATGTGATCGGTGCTGAGATATCCTGAAGTGTACAACAAGGGTTACTTGTGATCAAATGAGGAAGGTCGAACTGAATACTGAAACACTTCTTTTGACAAATTACCCTTCTTTGGTATGAAGTGCCTCATTCAGTGAGTAAACTTTATCCGATTATTCAGCACTTCAACCCGAACTGATCGGGTCTTTACCGATAATATGAATATATGAATATACCCACAGTACCTGTACGCGACGGGAGGAGGTCCTAAGGCAAAAGATATAGCTGTTTCATGAGCAAAAAAAATAAACAACCATTTTACTTTAACATTTGAATTTGTAAAAACTTCTAAATTTTGATAAATACAACATATGACATAAGATAAATTCTAAAACACATTCCGATCACGTCCTGCATGAGGCGAGATCTAAGGGAGAGCGAGACTCCCACTAGTTAGCAATTTGGCCTGGAAAAAAAACACCCATTACATTATAGAATAATTATCCGGTTTACGTTAACCTAAATTTAATAGGTTTCCGATTAATATGATAAACGCGCAGTGATATAGTAAAGTTGAGTTAATGTTACTGTATCTCTTTACTTTCTTGAACACATTAACGGGTGCGGGTCAAACCATAGATTGCAAGTAGGCGTTGCCAAAACTTCTCTAACCATACATTTAATGTATATAGATGATAATGCCCCTTTGTAAAAATAAAGTTCCCCTATTCTAATGACTGTATCTATCCCATTTAAAATGATTAAATGCTAACAACAACTGGATCATGACTATGATTAAAGAAAGCAAAAAAGGAATGCCCATTCAATACCAAGGTGCTTAAAACGCTGGTGAATGGAGTCATGAGTATAATTGAATATCAAGTTTATGTCGCTGATATTCAACTACTGATCAATACGAATAATGGGTAGTATCATTCAATGTAATTTGATTATTGACGCTCTCTCTCTCTCTAACTGAATTAAAATATTACGTAATATAGCAAGAGGCAGGGAAGGACAAAAAATGACTGTGTCAGTGTGATTATTACATATGTTTATTACTTTTTATTTATTTATTTATCTATTTTTACCGAAGAGTAACACACACATATAGCGAAACTACAATATTAAAAAAAATAACGATACACTTTAAATGTAACATTGCCACCTTTCCTGGCCAGCTCAAGCAGTGGTTAACTTTCAGTATTTGGTAGGTAATCGGTGTTTTTATCCTTTTTTCACTTCTCGACATCTAACATTTTTTAAAAATTTAATATTTTTTTTTCTGTTGAACTCTCACTGTTCCTGACACTGTTTTGCCAGGTTTTACTTCTCTCATGTAAAATACTATTATTCCGAAGTGCACCCATTCCTGTTATTAGCACTCGCGAGAGGGGTTGGCAGACAGACAGATAGACAGATATATAGACGAAGAGACGAAATACTCACGGGAAAAAATGAAACATGCATGCCTGAGGGTTGGAGGCCAGACTTTGCACGGGCCAGTGTTTCAGGAATGGTATGGATCTGGAAATAAGGAAATGCAACTGATCTGAAGTGAGACCCGTAGGGCTTTCCATCTCCGCTGTTGCCATGTCTCCCTTATGTCTTTATATCCGGTAAAATGTTAGATGGCAGGATCCTTGGTCATTGTTATTAAAACTTTTGAAAGAAAACTTGCACTAAATATTCCACATATGATAAATATATACAAAAACAAATTCAAGTAGACAAATTTTACTTCGCGCTCTTCATATGTTATCCCATATAACACAAGTTCCTATATTCCAAAGAACTTCACAGCTGTAATGTTTCTTGGGACACAAGTATTAACGTACACGACAGGATCACACCAACTCCCAAACCTCAATATCAGCGGAAAACAATGGCTCGCTGATAATATCGGAGGAACCAGTGCTTTGTCTCCTGTCAGGTACTGAACTCTGCCACTGACGTCTCCTTATCAAACCCCGACAACAACCTAACAGTCATTTTCTCTATTATCGCATGTCCCAGCTATTGTACTGACGGCTTTACACCGGTGTCTGTTTTCAGCCAGATCAAAAACCCAAAGGCATAATTCCTCTTGTATCGGTATAGTATTACGTGGATTCATTTCTAACTAAATTAAAAATCCATTGATTAACGGTTAAACAATTGTTCAGATAAATTAGAGCGGTTGTATTTGTTTTCTATTAAGCCGACTGTCAACAATCCGAGCCCTTGCATTGTAATGGAGTGAATGGGCACCGGTTATCGGTCTATATATGAGGTGGGCTCGCTCTAAGGCGGGCACACTGCTGTCAGTGTACAGTTGAGAGCCCGTATAGCAGTGCAGTACTATACTTGGACTTGTTTAATTTACTAACTGATCCAGCACTTATTTCATGTTGATGTCACCTTTTTAATTATTTTCTTTCATACTACAAACTGGATATGTATTATTAAAAACATAATTATATGGTGTTAGAGGGAACCAATACATTGCATTGTGTATACCTTCATATCTTTAGATAAATCTGTTATATGATATCCGATCATGCTGCCTTCAAGTGATTCGGATTTTGCCCATGATCTTGGTAGACACAAAATGTATCATACACGTTACTGATTATATATATATTGTATAGATTCAATTCGATAAAGACAAATTGAGTTTGGTGCTGACCCTATACGGAAATATAGACGTCAGTAATATTCATACGAATCGAGGTGGATGAAAATACAGTGAACTTGTTGAAGGTGAAACAATATATATACGATGTAACAGACAGAGAGACAGACAAACATACAGTGACAGACAAACAAAGAAACAGACAGAGACAGACAGACAGAGACAGAGACAGACAGACAGACAGACAGAGATAGACAGACAGACATACAGATACGGAGACAGACAGACAGACAGACAAAGACAGACAGTTAGACAGACAGTAGACAGACAGAGACAGATAGACAGACAGAGACAGACAGACAGACAGAGACAGACAGACATAGACAGACAGACAGACAGACATACACAGACAGTTAGACAGAGACAGAAAGACAGACAGTGACAGACAGACAGACACAGACAGACAGACACAGACAGACAGACATACCTGATAAAGGTATTGTGATCTGGGTCTGTGACGCTCTTTACTCCTCCGGACATAAAGATGTTGACAAAATCCTGGAAACAGATAAAACTTATTTAGGTTGGGTCATAACAAGTATTCTGTTACTGACAAAATGAACATGATATAACGCAGCTTAAGTTGAACACAGGACAATCATGAGATTAAATAGTAGTTAGGGGTACAGGTTAATAAAAGTGTACAGGTTTGCAATGGACGAACATGCCTGGTACCGATAGTCTTTATGCATCACAGTAAATATGTTTTACATAAAGTGCATATATTTGATTCTGGTGTCACTGTAGTCGTTCATCTTCTCTAAAGCCAAAACATTTCGTCAGCGAAGGTCGTATTTTTTAATTGCAAAAGAAGAAGAATAAAAAAAATGGCTAAAAACTTGTGGTGGCAGTGGTTGGGGAGATAACTATTGTGTGGAGCTGGGTTCAAAACTGTACATTTTACACGTCGAAAATAAAATACTCGTAGTATACTATTTTCTAAAAAAAATCGCTCGCACAAAAAATGGTACATTGTACTAGTATACTAGTAGCCCTTAGCTGGCGCTCAGTATATAAGCGAAGTTCCAGGACTTGTTGGCCAAATGTGACGTCACTATCAGTCACATTGTCCTGACTCCGGATCAACTAGTCCTAGAACTAACCTCATATGCTGAAAACTAAGTATTTTTGACGGCTTTGGTATGTAGAGGATGGAAATAGAACCCACAACCCCCCGCTCCCAAAATCCAATCCTTGAAGTCAGGGACACGTTTTAATCTGCTGTTGAACGTATGATCAAGCAGTTGCGCTTCTGAATAAAATATACAAGAACAAACAAATTCATGTTTGGAAATAAAGGTGATGTCATGCTTTCAGCAATCAATAAGTCTGTAAGTTAACGCCTATGTAACCTAATAGAATATCAGTGTTTTGTTCTTGTAATATTACCACATATTGAGAAAGTACAACAAACTCCTTCAACGCCTACACATAAGCGACATTTCATGCACGTGTTTCGAGTAGCACACATTAACCAATGAAAACAAAACCAGATCAGCCTGCGACTTTGTTTAACAAATCGTGTCGATATTTTACTTGCAAGTTGATAAGAACATTCATCCCAAATCTGATCAAGTAAATGTTACACTGAGTACGGCCTAAGTAAGCAGACGGAATCCTAGACACTTATACGTTATTTTGGCTATGAGATTCCAGTGTGAAACAGTCACAGCTGTTGTCCTTCGTCATACCGTAGTTGTTGGAACGAGACTATAGTCTACGTCGTTCCAATGCCAAAGCTAAGTTGTTGGCACGAGTAAGTGACATGTGATAGGTTCCACGAATTTTTAACCTTTGATTTCTCAGTTGTGTGCACGAGTTTGTAGCCAATGTCGTTCTACTATGATTGCTTAGTTGTAGGCACGAGTTTGTAGCCAGTGTCGTTCTACTATGATTGCTTAGTTGTGTGCACGAGTTTGTAGCCTATGTCGTTCTACTATGATTGCTTAGTTGTGTGCACGAGTTTGTAGCCTATGTCGTTCTACTATGATTGCTTAGTTGTGTGCACGAGTTTGTAGCCAATGTCGTTCTACTGTGATTGCTTAGTTGTGTGCACGAGTTTGTAGCCAATGTCGTTCTACTATGATTGCTTAGTTGTAGGCACGAGTTTGTAGCCAATGCCGTTCTACTATGATTGCTTAGTTGTAGGCACGAGTTTGTAGCCAATGTCGTTCTACTATGATTGCTTAGTTGTAGGCACGAGTTTGAAGCCTATGTGGTTCTACTGTGATTGCTTAGTTGTAGGCACGAATTTGTAGCCTATGTCGATCTACTGTGATTGCAAAGTTGTAGGCACGAGTTTGTAGCCAGTGTCGTTCTACTATGATTGCTTAGTTGTAGGCACGAGTTTGTAGCCAGTGTCGTTCTACTATGATTGCTTAGTTGTGTGCCCGAGTTTGTAGCCAATGTCGTTCTACTATGATTGCTTAGTTATAGGTACGAGTTTGTAGCCAGTGTCGTTCTACTATGATTGCTTAGTTGTAGGCACGAGTTTGTAGCCAGTGTCGTTCTACTATGATTGCTTAGTTGTGTGCACGAGTTTGTAGCCAATGTCGTTCTACTATGATTGCTTAGTTGTAGGCACGAATTTGTAGCCAGTGTCGTTCTACTATGATTGCTTAGTTGTAGGCACGAGTTTGTAGCCTATGTCGTTCTACTATGATTGCTTAGTTGTGTGCACGAGTTTGTAGCCTATGTCGTTCTACTATGATTGCTTAGTTGTGTGCACGAGTTTGTAGCCAATGTCGTTCTACTATGATTGCTTAGTTGTGTGCACGAGTTTGTAGCCAATGTCGATCTACTGTGATTGCTTTGTTGTGTGCACGAGTTTGTAGTCTATGTTGTTCTACTATGATTGCTTAGTTGTTGGCACGAGTTTGTAGCCTATGTCATTCATACTGCCATTGAATAATTGTGGGCTCGAGTTTGTATTCTATGTCGTTCTACTCTAATTCCATTCTCGTGGGCACTAAATTATTCTACTGGTTTTCTGTAATTGCTTTGTTGTGGGCACGAGTTTGTAGCCTATGTTGTTCTACTGTAATTGCTTAGTTATGGGTACGAGTTTGTAGCATCCCAATGTGTTCTACTGTGATTGTTAGTTGTAGGCACGAGTTTGTAGCCTGCCAATGTCGTTCTACTGTGATTGTTAGTTGTGGGCACGAGTTTGTAGCCTATGTCGTTTACTCTGATTTCTTAGTTATTAGCCTATGTCGTTCTACTGTAATTACTTAGTAGTAGGCTAGAGTTTGTACATGACATATGTTGTTCTACTGTGATTTCTTAGTTGTGGGTACGAGTTTGTAGCCTGGCAATGTCGTTCTACTGTATTGTTAGTTTGGCGAGTTGTACTGCAATGTGTTCTACTGTAATTGCTTAGTTATGGGTACGAGTTTGTAGCCTCCCAATGTCGTTCTACTGTGATTGTTAGTTATGGGCACGAGTTTGTAGCCTGCCAATGTCGTTCTACTGTGATTGTTAGTTATGGGCAGGAGTTGGTAGCATGCCAATGTCGTTCTACTGTGATTGTTAGTTATGGGCAGGAGTTGGTAGCCTGCCAATGTCGTTCTACTGTGATTGTTAGTTATGGGCACGAGTGTGTAGCCTGCCAATGTCGTTCACTGTGATTGTTAGTTATGGGCAGGAGTTTATAGCATGCCAGTATCGTTATACTGTGATTGTTAGTTATGGGCACGAGCTTGTAGTCTATGTCTTTCTACTGTAATTGTTAAGTTGTAGGCTCGAGTTTGTAGTCTGTCAATGTCGTTCTACTGTGATTGTTAGTTATGGGCCAGAGTTTGTAGCATGCCAATGTCGTTCTTCTGTGATTATTAGTTACGGGCACGAGTTTGTATCCTGACAATGTCGTTCTCATGTGATTGTTAGTTATGGGCACGAGTTTGTAGCATGCCAATGTCGTTCTACTGTGATTGTTAAATATGGGCACGAGTTTGTAGCCTATGTCGTTCTACTGTAAGTGCTTAGTTGTGGGCACGAGTTTGTAGCCTATGTCGTTTACTCTGATTTCTTAGTTTGTACATGACATATGTCGTTCTACTGTGATTGTGTAGTTTTAGGCACGTGTTTATAACCTACAATGTTCTTCTGTGATTGCTTAGTTACGGGAACGAGAATGAGCATACGTCGTTCTACCGTGATTGCATAGTTGTGAGCACGAATTTTCTAAATGGAACAAGAACACTGGTTATCGCAAACACACTCGTCCTGCAAATTTATCAATTCAAAGGTCGTAACTCTAGAGTGTCTAAGATTTTCTGACTGGTTTTCAAACTCGATTTGCGATACTGTACCAATACACATTGTGACAAAGTTTAGTAAAGGTCGGTTCCCAGTGTTAGAGAGCAGACACTGTTAATTCAAGGGCTATAAATCTGGAGTGTTCAATACATTTTGGTTGGTTATCGAATTTAGTTGAGATATTATGCCTTTTCACATTGTTTTCACAAGTCTGGAGAAGATCGTTTCATGTTTGTTAGAGTTAAAAAGCGGACACTGTTTGTTTAACAATTTTTCATCAATTCAAAGGGTCATAACAACCGATAATATGGGACAGTCTGGCTGGTTATCGAACTTTGCCCATATACATTGTGACCATTGTGATCAAGTTTGGTATAGATCGGTTCACGTTTATTTGAGTTAGAGAGTGGACAACATCAGTGGACGCCGCCCGTCCGTCCGCCCGCAGGTGAATCCATAATACGTCCCATCATTCGACGGGTGTTTAAAAAAGTCGTGATTATTTTCATATATCATTTTAAGTTAAGATCTTGCACGCCAGGACAGTAAAAGTGACTGTGAATAAATCGGTCACAGACAAACAAGGAATTGAAAGTCAGACAGAAACCAAGGTCTTAGGAGAACCTCGTATGTTCATTATTACCCATTGGGGCAAAGTATAATAGTATTTAATAATATTAACAAAGTTGATCGAAGATTTCATTCGTCGAGTATTGTATCATGTGTTTTAGAAAGCCGTTCATTTTCAACACCTCAAATTTAAAAGGTCGTAAACAATGGGGGCATAAGACGAGGGGACGTAAACAGTACGGTACTACATTTGTATGGTGGCTGATTTCTGCCATTTCGTGTTGTCGTGTCTTCGCCCCGAAAGGCGAAAGGCGAAATAACGAAAACATGCCATATTGTCGTTATTTCGCCTGTCGCCTTTCGGGGCGAAGACACGACAACACGAAACATCTCAGGCGAAATAACGAAATTTTAACAGGCGAAAGGACGAAAAGTTTCGCCTTTGAATGTTTCGTGTCCGCGGGTCGAAACCTTTCGTGTTGGCGCCCTTTGTTTGTCGTGTCTTCGTGTCTTCGCCCCGAAACGCGAAATAACGACAATGTTGCAGATTTCGTGTTGTCGTCCTTTCGCCTCGAAAGGCGAAAGTCGAAATAACGAAAATGACAGCGCTTCGGGTTTCGCCTTTCGGTAGACATGCGCAGAACGTTTACACATATGCATACTTGCTGTAAATATCAACAATGCCAGGCGAAGATAGCTTTATTTCACTGCAGCAGAATATATACGCCGATAATATCCTTTTGAGTAATAAAATTGATGTTTTAATACACATTATATGTAGATGCTTACGTATAAGTATAAATTTATGTTAGCTTTTTTTAACTCATTATAAGTTAATGTGCCTGAACAATAAATAGAGTTTCAAGCGGTTCAATTATGCTACAATTGAAATAAAAAATTTCTTTTAATTCGGGCAGTCCTTTTTCATTTAAGATGTCGTCCATCTTTCTTAGAAAGGGCCGCCTAAAAACAATACGGCATATGTGTAAACGTTCTGCGCATGTCTACCGGAAGGCGAAACCCGAAACGTACAGTCATTTCGACTTTCGCCTTTCGAGGCGAAAGGACGACAACACGAAATCTGCAACATTGTCGTTATTTCGCCTTTCGCGTTTCGGGGCGAAGACACGACAAACAAAGGGCGCCAACACGAAAGGTTTCGACCCGCGGACACGAAACATTCAAAGGCGAAACTTTTCGTCCTTTCGCCTGTTAAAATTTCGTTATTTCGCCTGAGATGTTTCGTGTTGTCGTGTCTTCGCCCCGAAAGGCGACAGGCGAAATAACGACAATATGGCATGTTTTCGTTATTTCGCCTTTCGGGGCGAAGACACGACAACACGAAATGGCAGAAATCAGCCACCATATCATTTGTGCTTAATCTTTACGTGAATGAGATTCGTTTGGCGATGGTGTAGCAGCGACAAACCTAAAAAGCATAACGGAATACAACAAAACACAATTTTATACCATTGTTTGCCATAGCGGTGTGCTTTTAAGGGACCGATAAAGGAATGTTACATATATGGATCTATTATATACATTGAGGAGAAAAAGAATTTCCTTCTCGATATATCCAATTAAATCTTATCAGAGCACTTTTGGTAATTCTTATACATGTATTTATAGTGCTTTATTGATATACCGATCTTAAGGTTCTTGGATTCCAAATATTAGTCAAGTTTTCTAAAATGGGGGTAAAAAAAAAGGACAGATGTTTATTTTTATTTGATATTGTATAGTTAATCTAAAAGCCGTGGTAAAAGTTCATTTTTTCATATTTATTCAACATTAAAGTGTATAAGAATGACACACTATCTATTTATTCGTCTATCCGTGTTTCAGTCATCGATCTACTCGTATTT
>CM037778.1:38392191-38407994 GCA_021229015.1 Solen grandis
CATGATTCACTTAATTTTTAATGACTTATGGCCCTTTGTTATACTACTCAAGACTCTCTGACATGGTAACAGTAACTGTGACAAAGTGGTATCTGGGGGTATTCATCATTTTCAGTGATAGTTCTTGTGTAAGAGAGGAATTATACTCTAAGGCAATAATAAGGCAACAGTCTATCTTTTTAGATTAAGGAGTATGTTGAATTTATGTTTTACTGTTTCCTAATATAGATTCGATGTTGATAAGATAATATGGGTGAGAATAGTGTTGCTTGTAGATAAAATGTTGTAACAGTTTTGTACCAATTATGTACATGCCATTTTTTTTACATCAACACACTTAACCTACTGTTCATAATTTTCTTCAATCTCAGAAAAGAGACTGTGCCATCTCTAGATACATTGACAGGCAAGATATGACACTGAGTATAAATTAAAGCACAGATAGCTTAGGGAGAACAGTATTGTCTCAATTCTTTTGTTTATCAAAGTAAATTTAAAAAAGGATCAAATTTTCAAGTGATGCTACTAAACACAATATTATAAACCCGTGTTAACGAGGTTGTTACAAGAAGAGATGAACAAACTGTTTATTTCAGTGGACTGCTAACAAATGGCACATTGCCACTCTTACTCTCCCTATTTCTCTTACTTACAGTTTATAAGATTTATATTAGTATGCATATCTAAATCAAAAGGAAGCAAACTTTCATTATTTAAGTTGGTATCTGACAAAAATAAATTTACCCAGCAGGGGTCGTATTCATAAAGCTCCTTAGTTTTTAAGGAAAATAAATCCTTAACTGGAATAAATCTCCTTAGGTGTTTTATACTAGTATATAAGACTAAGGGAGATCCTTAATACCTAAGGAAATCTATGTGATTTTAAGGAAAATCTTAGAAACTAAAATTTGTTCCTAAGGAGCTTTATGAATACGGCCCCAGATCTGCAGCTCATCAAACCCTCTTTCTTTTGAGACATACAAAACAAGCCTTCTTGATTTAGGCAAGTCATCACAAACAATGTACACAAACAAACCAAAGTGCTTGTTTGTGTAATCTAGGTCAACCACTGATAACATGGTATCTTAGTTTAGCTCCTGGATAATTTGATGATTCAGTTCCATTAGAGAATTTCCAGATCCTTAGTAATCCAAAGGAAACAATTCTGAAGAAAGTCTATTTTAAAACTTGACAAATACTCACCATTATATAAATAATACTGCTAAAGGAAGTGAAATATATGGAGATGAAATAAGAAAAATATAATTTTCAATATGTTTATTTATTTCTACAGAAAAAATATATATGTAAAATAAAAACAATTCCAAATCATATCACAGAAAAAAGCATTACTAGTACTAAAGTGTACATATTGTGAATGAAAGGGATAAACAATGTATGGAGCCTTAATTAGGACTATCATGGTAACCAGACTTTTGTTTTACAAATAAAAACAAGGGCATATATTTCTGAAGTGAAAAGTGATAAAAAGACAATTCTATCTGTCATTTATATTATCACTGAAATTGTAGAAACTGTAGTCATAGAACTCACTTTACTGTATATATACATTTTTAATTAATATTAATAAAAACATCTTGCATACTTCCTTAAATTTTGATATGTATTCTTACTACTGTTAGAGTATGTCTTTTTTACCTATGTATCCTGTATCATAGATACAATAATTTTGCTACAGATACAATGTTTTACATTTAGTGCATCCACTGGATGCATATAAAATAAATGAAAAAGCTATTGAAATTGAAGTAGGATGCATACTTTTTGGATAATCTTTTAGCTGTGCAAGTCCCAGAATTTGTACAGCAAAAAACAAACAACAAATACCAGTCTTATGATATAAATAAACTCTGACCTGAGTTTTCTACAGTTACCATGCTTGACATCACAGTCATACGTGACATCCAGCTTAAATATCACAAGTATTATTTATGTTTTACTTAGAATTAATATTTTTCACACAAGAAGGTCAATACTGTAATGCTTGAATTTGATTTTCACCCCTTATTTATTTTTGAATTAATAAAAAACATTAGATGTAAACTAGGCAAACCTGTATCAGTTAATTTAAAAGAGTCTGTGAACAAGATTTGTGATAGTACATCTATACAGTGTTAAATCCTTCTTCAAAATCATCATGGAGCTGCTGCTGATATGTCTCTGATCAACATTTTATTCATAAAGGGATATCTATTCAAGCTTCAATCATCTGAATAAAATAAAGATAGAGTTTGTTCTGTAATACACATATCTCTCTCACTGGACATAAATGCCTGCTCAGTCTGTAGGTTTTGTTGGAGACTTCACGTTCACCTTTAAATCAGTCTTGTTAATCTGGTCTTCTGAGTTGTTTGGACTGGGGGGCATTTTGTTCTCCCAGAAGTCACTGACCCGTCGCTTGATGCCACCATTGATCTCACGCCACTCGGACTGCCACTGACGCAGTTCCTGAACCTCACCGTCACGTCGCACCTGTCAAAATATACAGCAGATCAGACACGGCCACAATTGTAACAAACGACCTATTCAGCTGTTACTCTATATTACGCCCCTGTGTCACAGTGTCACATTGTCATATCAAATACCCACCTACAATTGTGTTGCTTATCTGAGAGACAGTGTGAGCTTGTTCTTTAAAAATTAATGATGTGTGGCACAAGACCTTCAATATGACAACTATTTACAGCAAAATTTGTTTCAGCAGTTTGATCCATTTTGTTTTTGTGCTTTTTAGAATAATAAAAAATGTGATCAAATCAATGAATGTCAATGGAAAATGTATCAACATGTCACTCACCAAGAAGCCTCTCCAGAAAGACTGGATTTTTTGGGCTGCCTCTTCCTCAGTCCATATCAGTGAAAGTGGCAATGGTGGCCTTGGGCTGGAATGTTCATAGTTTAACAAACATATAATTAATAAACACACAGAGACATATTTTTCACATCTTTTTAACATTTCATCAAAATATGCAAAAGTATAAGACCAGACTGGAAAAATTCTGACTGTTTTCAATCTTACAGTATTACCTGATATTACCACAGAGGTTAAGCTTAGTAGAAAACAAAGTATAAATCCTGATCAACATTTAGATTCTAACAATTATCCTGTTTGAAACTAAATGTCTCATGTACATAAAATAATCTTATAACATAAATGGCCGAGAGGGTAAAGTCGCTGACTTTAGAACTCACTCAGCCCCTCACCCCGTGGGTTCGAAACCCGGCAGGATCATTTGGATTTTCATGTGAGGAAGCCTTCCAGCTGGCTTACGGTAGGTCGGTGGTTCTACCCGGATGCCTCCGTGCATTCAGGGTCTTCCTTCACCTGTAATTAGCTGGACTTCGCTATATGACTGAAATACTGTGGAAGCGACGGTAAACTCAAATAGTCAAGTCAGTTATAACATAAATGATATACCATACAAAATTTTACACTAACAAACATTTAAATACAAAGATGAGATTCAAACAAAATATGTACTTACTGATCTTTCAGCCATTCCTTCACAAAAGGTATTTCATTTAATTCTACAGGTTTTCTGTCTGGGTGGTTTGGGTTGTTTCTGTAGGAAATGCATGAAATATACAATTACAGGTCAAGAAAACATGGTGACTACAGGAACTAAATCAAACTGATGATTAATAATGTAATCTCTGTCAGTGGTTTATGGTGGATTTCACCAGGGGTTCTGAGTTCAAGAGCACATTACTTTAATTATCCCGTAAGAGAGATCAAAACTCTGGAATACACCATTTGTGAAATTCGTGAATTTGTAATATTCCCTTTATCTAGCTGCCATCAATATCTACTTTTTTCTAATTATAAATATTGATGGTATCTTTCTGATTTAATAGTGATGTCATCTGATTAGCTAATTGTGTAAATAGATTAGAAGAAAATTTGCTAACTGGAACTGGTGACAATGCAATTTTATGGAGCTTGTTACATTGTACCAAAAACACCTGCTTCAGGGATTCTGTATACTATATTTCAACTGATTTCAACTGATTTCCCTGAATGCATTTTCCTGAGCAATGTGATCTCCACTTGATTAGTTTATTTGTCAGGAAACAAAGACTTCACTAACGTTAACAAGGGTGAGTGTATGAACTTTTTTTAATTCTACTGATCATCTGTGAACAAGCTGCTTCAAACCTCTTGGAAGGCACATATTAATATTAAAAAAAAAAAAAAAAAAAAAAAAAAATTAAGTTATCATGCAATCAAAGTATCAGATGCTACATAAACACTGCATAGTACACATAACTGATATAATTTTTTACCGACATACCTGTATAAATGAGCAGTCAAGAAATCCAGAGCATCAAATTTTGTTCTTTTTCTCTGAAATAGCATAGAAAGACAGTCAATGTTAGCAACATATACAAAAACATCAAATAAATTTGGTAAGCAAGTATAAATCTTAACAAAAGCACTGCATGCAGATGCCAGTGCTTATCTGTTAAGTGGGGGGTTTTTTTGTGTTTTTTTTTTTAAAGAATGTCTGTTAGGTTTTTTTTGTTTGTTGTTTTTTAAGGGGAGATAAATTAGGTCAACATGCACCTAAGAGTCATGGCTCTTGATGAGAATGTAGCCCTTATGATGGTGAACAAATACATGAAGTTTGATGACAGACGGTTTAATTAGAAGTTATGGCCAAATTTAAAGATTTTTATGACAATGACAAACAATCTTAATGATCAAATGTTCCTTTTATCAATATTGAATAATTATTTTATCACTATTTCAAAGAATGCTCTGAAGTAATTTTGAAAATGTTCTTTCCTACCTCAAAGCATTTCTCTTTCTTTGCCTCATGTAACATTTTCTCCAATGCTGGTAATAATGTTGGAAATATGTAGTTCTCAAGGTATTCTCGGGGAGTGCCTGGCAAAGTAATTCAACACGGAGACTTATATAAAAGAATAAAATTATTGTAAACAACAATTGCCACAAAAATAGAATGTCAATATACAATGATCACTAAACTTTGGATAGCCCTTTTGTGCATAGGAAATGAATATAATAAATCAGTTGAAAGTTGAACATCTATCAAATATTTTGTTGAAGCTTGATAATGTTCAAAATTAAATGTTTAAAAAGGTTCACTGGTACTTCACAAATTCTTATATATTTAGTATTCTTTTATGCTTAGTAAACATTGTATAACAAGATTTCTATGTTCCCATTTTTTTTTTATTGAAAATAACTTTTCTGGAAAAACTAATATTATTATGTGCTGGTATAAAATTGGTAAATAGGATTCTTTTTCAATGGGACATTTTTAAGTCGGATTCATATGTTGCTCAGCAAAGGTCTACATTGCAGATCCCACCATTTGTTACCAGATTATACCCATAATAATTTGTACAAAAGTCAGTAAAA
The DNA here is from genome assembly GCA_021229015.1 of Solen grandis. NCBI lineage: Eukaryota > Metazoa > Mollusca > Bivalvia > Adapedonta > Solenidae > Solen > Solen grandis. Next base: position 38,397,599 of record CM037778.1, read on the forward strand.
ATAAATTTGAATTTGTACAGAAATTATCTGCAAATGACAGGTATGTTTTTGAAAAACAAAACCTGGGTGGATTATGCATACACATACATTTGTCCTTTTCTGGAATGGGCGGCGGTGGTGGTGGTGGTGATTTTGGTGGTTTTTCTACAAATGCATATCCTACAATAGATGGATGAATGACTCTTTCATCTACACCTTCCCAAGGATCACCATCTACTGTCACTGGATAATGCATTTTGCCATAAAAAACTGGATTGTGTTTTGCAGGATCAAAATCCTGGTAATCTGTTGCCACTGAGACTTCATCATCATCCCTGCACTCTCTGAATGAGGAAAATTCTGAAAATAAATAAAAACTACCTATGCTAATACCAGTTAACATTTATATGCCAAACAAATCCTACAAAATCATAGAAATTCTGTATGGACAGGTCTACAACATAATATAATAATAACAACAGGGGTTTTCTTAAGTGGACGCCCGCTTGCCCATGCTGGGTTAAAATCACTGCGGGCAAGTGATTTTTCAAAGAAGATAGCCCGGCGGGCAAGTTCATTAATGTAAATGAAATCTTTCATTTTTTTTTTTTTAAAGTATATCAAGGGTGAAATGCTTACAAATTGTGTTTGATACATATAAACTAAAATTCACCTTAATATTACACATATTTAGTTTTAAACATTAACAAACACTAACTAACTTAAAGATCGGGGCAACTTGTTTTCAATGGGGGCTAGTAGATGTTCAAAGTAACTTGTCCCCTGGACAAGTGAAAGTCAAATCCTTAAGTAAACCCCTGAACAATAATTCATGACAATAAATATCTATATTCATATTATATAATGGTAATATGATATTAACTATATATATTACATAATTTAGTAATAAGAATGAAAATTCATATTGATAATGATACTGATTAATTTGTCTTATATATTTTTTTGTGAAAAGTATATAAGAAAATTGTTAAATAATCCTATTTATCAGCGCCAGTTTCACATCCAGAAATTTCTCAAATTGAAGTGAAACTTAGTGACTGCAAGAAACCATGCAGGTATCAAATAAGTGCTATCAATCAGTACATGCACAAACTATCCCACACTGATTTTCTTAGCATCACTGCAAGTTCTGACATATTGCACATATAATAGCTCAACGCTTATCCTTTATTGCATTTACAAGGATGTCATGCATATACTAATCTGTAATCAGTGTGTTACATATTAAATGTTATACTAAACTCTAATGCCATTTATATGTACACCACTGAGCAGTGTGTCTAAAGTGCAAGAAGGGCCTCCCACTTTAGACATACCCACCATTGAGACAGCATCTGTATTTCAAAGGGTGAAGTTATTGAGCTGCATTCTGAATTTATTGACATTACAAGATGGATTTCCAGTGAAATGTTCTGTTAATATACATACATTTCAAGAGAGACTATCAACTTACAGTTAAAATCAGACTTGAATGAGGTCGGAAAAATTAAGTTGATGTATCAACAACACAAATCAATTAGTTATGTGGATGTAAAACAGTTTGCTTATAAAATGAGCAATTCTAAACACCTAGTAACTCAGACAGGATTGTCTTCTGTTTGCAATGTATAGATGAATGTTTGTGGTCCATTCCCTTTGCATAAATTAAAGTAAGGAATTGCTATTTATCTAAATATAACAACTTTTTAAATATAACAACTTTTAAAAAATCCGTTGGTTCTAAATTTAAAAATATTGTTCATATTCATTAATATTAATAGCAAATGTTGAATCTTATAATTATATGATAACAATGTTGTTAAAAAATGTGAATAAACAGAATTGATAATAAAAGTAGGATAACCGTGCATCTGACAATATGCATTTTAGTATCTTTTTAAATTGCAAAATATTGCTAAGGAGAAATAAAAGATAAAAGAATCAAATCTTTATTTTCAAAATTTGGTATAAAAGTAAGATTGTATGACAAAAAAAGTTTTACTGTCTCAGAATGCAGTCTCATTGCCATGATATCGGTCTCCTGAACCTAATAACTCGTATTTCAGTATAAATGCTCCCCACGAAATAGGCCAAAATGTTTCTTTATAAAATTGTGAGTTATTTGTAGCTTTTTTGTATTAGTAACACTTTCAGAAATTGTTGTATGTAAACCATATTTTATATCCTCAAGTATTCAGTTCTTGCAATACTGATATTTTCGGGCTATGTACACTATTATTGTCTAATGCAATATTTCACCTCGAGTGTGACGTAATTTTACATGGAAACCATCAACAAATTGCAAAATTGCTTGATCCTTGATTCAAAATGTTTTTATATTGAAAATATTAGGGAAACAGATAAAAAACATTCATTTAATAGAGAAGTACCTATTTTATACCATTTTCACTATTGTTTCTTTTTATCATTTTTTAAACCACCTAATAAATCTACCAATAACACTCTGCAAGCAGACAATGATTGATTTATGTAAACCAACATCTGTTCTTAAAATAGCGTATGTTTGATTATAAATACACTTCTCTACAATTCTATGTACGGACGTCATTTAGAGCCATAGTTGTTATTAATCTAATAGCGAAATTCACACTTCAAAATTATAATACAGCATGCCCTTTTAATAACCCACTGTAGAGAGTTTTACCACCAAAATTGGCCATATACTCCCAAAATTGTAGGGATTGTCAATATGAAAGGATACAAAGTTAAGGAAAAATATCAATTGTATCCCTAGCTACAAAGTCGGAGGGAACCCTATAATAACCTGGATACTGTGAGTGTGCTAATGTTTCTTGTTCTCATTTGGATTATCTTAAATTTTATGCACCAATATGTGCTGTTATGAAGAACACAGAACTTCATTGCAATTGTTGTTTAAAGATTTTGTCTCTATATGTGCACCATACACGTGACAGTCTCATTTTCATTTCACTGTCGAGAACTCAAACGCCATTTTGGAAATAATAATTTTGACTGTTGGATTTTGACAGTTATTATTTTTTTTATTTTTTTTTAAATTACCATTGACAATTTATTACATTTGAAGGGAACATATTGATGCTTTTGGTGATATATTTTATATGAAAGTGAGGTAATGTTTTATTCATTTTTCCTGCAATAACTTATGTTGTTGAGAACTGGAAACTCCAGGATAATAGTCGACATTACATTGGTGGTCACAAGATACAGTATCTACAGATATATATTGAAAATATTTGATTAAGTTAAATAATTAAGCAGATGCAAACATTACAGAAGATATGGGAATTCTTCTTTACCTTTACAGATCGCGTCAAATAAATTCGGCTCGGGTACATTTGTTATAACCGACATTTTGGTGTTGGGCCTAACAACATCTGATGTAAACAAATGCGCGATAAAAAAGAGAGAATGTTCTAAATGATATTATGTAATCATTCGTTTAATGCAGTAAATTTAAGAAAGTACCATTCTTTTATATCCGCAGTAAATAATTAAATATAAACATTATAAAGAAACTTATTTAATTCATGGAATCTGATTTAGCGTAGGAAACCAATGTTGTTAGGATAGTAAGGGGAATAACTCTAAACAGGAAATGAATTAAAAAGCTCTTCACAAAACTCGTGAAAATGACTGAGGTTCGTAAAAATCTAATAATTTTGTATATACTTATCCGCCGTTAAAGTTTCTACATAGTAAAGCATCATGTAATGAAATAAATGTAATATATATTTATAGCAATATATACATTCTCATCTATATTTAGGAAGATATTAAATATATGTCTTGAGTAGTTTATTCGTCCCCATTTAATATCGTCCAAAAATATAAATTAAAATTGTTTTATTATTTATCCAATATGTGTACCAATTTTCTTTAATATTATTACAATGATTCCTACATCGAAATATAAAACTTGTAAAACGTTCAGGGGTTCGAGATATGGTAAGTGACCACCATACTATCCCAGCATTAAACTTTATCTAGGTTTTCAACTGTATGAAATAGGAGGCTAAAAATTAGCTCTGTTTGCTGCAATTTTTAACATATCTTTTTTTTTTTATTTTACAACCAGGAGGCTAAGAATTATTTCAACAAACTGCTACAAAGGTAAGATAATTTGTTCATCTAGATGCTCTTTAACACTCACTCAGCCCTTCACCACATAGGTGTGAAACCCGACAGGGTCATTTGGAATTTCATGTGAGGAAGCCTTCCAGCTGGCTTGGAGTAGGTCGGTGGTTCTACCAGGATGCCTCAGTGCATTCCGTATATTCCTCCATTAGCTGGATGTTGCTATACGACTGAACCACTGTTGCAGTGACGGTAAAATAAAAAAAATAAAAAAATCATCTACTCTATGTTACTGTGTGTGTAACAAATCAGTCTTCAACTTCTTATATGGAGTCTTGAACTCAAGCTTTTTGTATAAAAAAAATAAATAAAAAAGACTCCAGATCAAAATACGATCTCATTAAGATCAGATTCAGTATATTTGCTCATATTTTGCTAACTGATTATGGATAGTAGAGGAGCAGAAATTAGGATATGATTTTAATGAAATACAAATAGATATATGGAGGACTCTCAATTTTTTCTTTCAAAATCATAAGGATGAAAATGAGAACTCTGTAAATGAAAAGTATGCTTTTTGGAAATAAATCAAGGTTTCACTAAAACACAGAGTAGTGTTGGCCCAATGTCCGATTATAATTTAAAGTTGATCAGTAATCAGAGTCTATCATTAGTGAAATCTGCACTATTGATTATTTTACCTTTTTGCTTAATAAGTGTCTTTCTGACAGTTTTGGAGTTTCTGATAATTTATTCCTTTCTTTTTGAATAATTCTGTAATGGCTAAAGATATTTTAAATTAATTATTTCTGACAGGAGATAAAAAGGTATTAGAATGATATAGCCTAAAGTAGCAGGAAACATTAAAAATAACTATCCAAAATGTAAATAATTGTTAATGAATATTGATTAATAATAATTTCACACACAACATTCATATAAAATATCACTTTTAAAAAGTGATTATTAATCAATGGTTTATCGGTTTAACTTAACGATAATCAGTAGTAATTTTTCTGTACGATTTCCAACTGTAGCACAAAGTGCTATTTACAGCATTATTTGATGTAATAACTTTCATGCAGAAGTGTGACCTAAATCGTCTTTACTCAGAGGTTAAGCGCTTGTCTAATATTTGGAAGGAATGCAGATTTTTACTGAAGTTTGACTATAACCTGCTTGTATTCTACATATCTGTAAACAGTGATCAGATACAATATTTATTTTGTTCAGTCCTTAACACGGTACTAACAGTATTCACCTTGTAAGTTTAACCCTTTCCCTCATAGAGGACTCCATGAAAAGACCTATGCGAACAGCATAAAACCAGATCAGCCTGCGAGTAACTCGCAGGCTGATCAGGTTTTATGCTGTTCGCTGCTCCTCAGTGGTCTGGAAATGAGGATTTTGTAATTAAATTTGGTAAGGTTTAACTGTGGTTTTCTGCAGATCAGGCTTTATGTGATACCTATTTAGGGCGTCAAAATGAGTATATATGAGGGAAAGAGTTAAAAGAAGGAAAACATATTAATAAATGGAAATGTTGGACTTAAATCAGGAGTATTATAATTTCGTTGATAAAATCTGGAAAAAAAACTTAAGATTTTTTCTCTACTTTCAGTGTTGATGGCTTGATGGCTATAATCATCACAGACAGAGATGGTGTCCCAGTATTTAAAGGTAAGACTACAGGCCTTTTCACTGTAACTGGGAGGTCATGGGTTTAGTTCATGCCAGAGCTTAACATACCATAATCATTAAAAATAATTTAAACGGTACTGTACTGGTATATCACTATTGTGCTTAGCTCCCAGTACATACTGAGGGTACTGGGTAGATCAAGGACTAGTAGGGCCAGTGTCAGGATGTGACTTGGGTGTGATACCATATTTCTTGTCTCTGGTATGGCAGCACTGTATCTGCCACATGTAGCCTAAAGATCCCAAATGACTGAAATATTGTCTACTAGATGATTAACACAAGCAAAAATTATTACTACATGTACATGTATTAGACAAATTCTAATTTTTTTAATTTCACACACAAAACAAAGTTATTGAAAGCTAACCCGGAGTACATGATTTTTTTATATGAACTGAATAATATATTTTTTTTTATTTCTGCTAAATGCTTATTTTCAGTTGCAACCGAACAGAATCCAGATACAGTTTTCCGGCATAATTTTCTAGGAACATTTGGTCTGGCTGCAAATCAGGCCAGTAAATTGGGAATGTCAAAAAATAAATCGATCATCTGTATGTATGAAAACCACCAGGTAAGTCAAGCTCCTGTAGTGATACCGTGAGTCATTCACTTACTTAATTTTAGAGTTTTATATTATTCTTAACATTGATAAGGAAGCAACTCTTAAAACTTACACATACCTGTCTTTATGGTTCCTGGAATTGCCCAGTATTGTGTCTTGTTGTATGCGATATTCCACCTCTTTTATATCTTACTGGTACTACATATGGTAGCTGAAATTGAATTTTTGTTTCATAGTAGTTAGGAAAGATTAAACATTGCTAGTTTTGGAAGCACCCTATTCCATTTTATCCTATATCGAATGGGAGCAAACTTATCAAGATTTACTGAGATAAAAAAAAAAATTGAAGTATTTTTGACCAGTATGCTTATGACCATACGATCCTGCTCAAGTTTGACGATGACAAATTTGGATGTTCAGATCTAGGGTTATACATGTACTGTTATGTGCTCAGGCCCATTTGGCATGATATACTGACAATATTCAACCTGATGGCAGTTGATGTCCCTGACACAAAGGTGCTGGTTTGGTTACTAGAATGTTTGTAGACCCCATAAGACCCAATTTAGTCCACAATTCATTTCCAAAACCCCTGGCTGATATTGGATGAAATGTCACAAGACTGATCAGTTCTTCTGCACGTTTGGGTATGGATGATTTATGGCCCTTTGTGTTTTTGTGACAATTTTGTCCACACTTCATCTTGTCTGGATTGGATGAAACTTCAAAGCTTTGATTAGTATCAAGTGTGGTTGTGCATATCGTTGGCATATTTGGGTTGGATGATTTATCAGAGTTATGGCTCATTATTTTATTAGCTCACCTGAGCACAACGTGCTCAAGGTGAGCTTTTGTGATCGCCCTTCATCCGGGGTCTGTCGTGTGACGTGCATCGTCAACAATTTGTCTTGTTAACACTCTAAAGTCGACATTTTTGGCCCAATCTTCATGAAACTTGGTCAGAATGTTTGTCTCCATAAAATCTTGGACAAGTTTGAATTTGGGTCATGTGGGGTCAAAAAGTAGGTCATGTGGTCAAATCGTAGAAAAAGCTTGTTAGTACTCTAGAGGCCAATTTTTGGCCAAATTGGGGAATTTCCAAAATCTTTGACAAGTTCGAAAATTGGTCATGTGGGGTTTAAAAGGGAAAAAATTCCTGTAATATGTATATAAAATTTGCATACATTCTTGTCTACATTTTATCTCTAATTGGCTGTATCTTCATAGGATTTATCAATATCAAATCTAGTAGTGCATATCTAGGTCAAAGGTACCCGTTAAGTTACTGGCAAAAAAAAAATAAAAAAAAAATCAAAAAAAATCAATGACCTTATATAAAATAAGAAGGTAGGTAACTTCTTCCACTGAAAGCATACATCATGTCGTTTCAATTGTCATAACTCCTTTGAAATTTGGTGGATTTATAGCTCACCTGAGCACAATGTGCTCAAGGGTGAGCTTTAATGATGGCCCTTCGTCCGGCGTCCGTCTTGCGTCGTGCGTAGTTAACAATTTGGCTTGTTAACACTCTAGAGGCCATATTTTTAGGCCAATCTTCATGAAACTTGGTCAGAATGTTTGTTCATAGAATCTTGCACAATTTGTCATGTGGGGTCAAAAAGTAGGTCACAAGGTCAAATCTTATAAAAACCTTGTTAACACTCTAGAGGCCATATTTTTAGGCCAATCTTATAAAAACCTTGTTAACACTCTAGAGGCCATATTTTTAGGCCAATCTTAATGAAAATTGGTCAGACAAGTTCAAATTGGGTCGGGGTAAAAAGTAGGTATGAGGTCAAATCTTAGAAAAACCTTGTTAACACTCTAGAGGCCACATTTTTGGCCCAATCTTCATGGAACTTGGTTGGAATGTCTATTTCCATAAAATCTTGGACAAGTTCTAAATTGGGGTCAAAAAGTAGGTCACAAGGTCAAATCTTATAAAAACCTTGTTAACACTCTAGAGGCCATATTTTTAGGCCAATCTTAATGAAAATTGGTCAGAATGTTCGTCTCCATAAAATCTTGGACAAGTTCTAAATTGGGTCATGTGGGGTCAAAAAGTAGGTCATGAGGTCAAATCTTATGAAAACCTTGTTAACACTCTAGAGGCCACATTTTTTGCCCAATCTTCATGAAACATGGTCAGAATGTTTTTCTCCATAAAGTCTTGGACAAGTTCGAAATTGGGTCATGTGGGGTCAAAAAGTAGGTCACAAGGTCAAATCTTATAAAAACCTTGTTAACACTCTAGAGGCCACATTTTTTGCCCAATCTTCATGAAACATGGTCAGAATGTTTTTCTCCATAAAATCTTGGACAAGTTCACAATTGGGTCATGTGGGGTCAAAAAGTAGGTCACAAGGTCAAATCTTATAAAAACCTTGTTAACACTCTAGAGGCCATATTTTTAGGCCAATCTTAATGAAAATTGGTCAGAATGTTCGTCTCCATAAAATCTTGGACAAGTTCTAAATTGGGTCATGTGGGGTCAAAAAGTAGGTCATGAGGTCAAATCTTAGAAAAACCTTGTTAACACTCTAGAGGCCAATTTTTGGCCAATCTTATGGAATTGGTTGGAATGTTTTTCCATAAAATCTTGGACAAGCTCGAAAGTGGGTCATGTGATGTCAAAAAGTAGGTCAATATGAAAAATCCAACATATGTTGATCATTTATAATCAGGTTAGCGATTCAGGGCCATCATGGCCCTCTTGTTTAAAATTCATCCGACTCGACCTTGACTGATGATCAGCTACTTTTAAACTGCGGATTCTCTACAGTTTTTATTGAGCGTCTTGGTGACATTGCTGATGTAGTTTTGCTTTCAATTTAGTCACAAAATCTTAAAACAACGGATTTCAAGTCAGCACAAGTGTTCATTTTAGGTATATTTGTTTTTCATCAGTATCTGTCCATAAAAATCAACACCGATATTGTGGCTTTAGTTTTTCTATAGTTATACACAGGAGAAATTGGTGAGATTCTGTCGGTCAGATCTCTTCCGACCAAATGTGTTTTTGAATTCGCGAACATTTTAGGGCGATTTCTCAGGTGTTTTTTGTACGTCTTTATTCATCCCTTCCACACAAAATAAGACCAATTTTATGAAAATCTTTCAATAATCAAAGGAATTACGGCAGTTGAAACAACATAATGTAAGTTTTTGTCATCATAATTAATTGGAATGTTTTATCAAAAAGTTACGGCCATTTGTTTATTTAGTGATAACAGAATTTTGCCTAGAGCTTAGAAGAAAACAGGAATTAATCATAAACGTAGGGTGCTTTTACCATTTAAATACTTTTTGCTAATATGTAATTTTGTGTATTCACTTTTTTCCATGCAATTGTTTGTTTCAGGTGGTACAAATCAATAAGTCATCCTTATTACTGACTTACATCGCTTCCAGTGATACAAATACAGGTATGTTGCTTTCAGTGCAGGAATCTTGTACTCTAGGTACTTGGCTACATGCTCCAGACAACCTCATCATTTCACTGCAGCTTGAAAGGAATCATTACATGTTTGAGGTGACATATTTGAAACATTGATGTTTGTCAGCTTGTCTGTTTTTCAAAAGAAAAAAAAAAAGAGGTATTGTCATCACTCTGGTGACGTCATTGTTGGCGGCATCATCATGAAAAACTTCAACCTTGGCCTTCATTTCTTAACTACTAAAGCTTCTATTAACAAACTTCATACTTGTTCACTGTCACAAGGGCTACATTCCCAGCAAGGACTACAACACTTAGGACTATTTTTACCATATTTATCTCCCTTTCAAAAATAATACAGTGAAAAATTTAACCTTGGTTGTAACTTCTAATTTATGAACTCTTTTTGTCATAAAACTAAACATACTTGTTCAATTCTGTGAGGACTCAATTCCATCAAGGGCCATAATTCTTAGGTCCATTTTCACCTAGCTCTCTCCCACCAAACAAATGAGCATTGGCATCAGCATGCAGGCCTTCAACCGTTCCTACTTTTTCCTACTTTTCCTACTTTTTCCTACTTTTTCATCACCTTCCTACTTTTTCCTATTTTTCTACTAAAATTTTTTTCTATTCCT
>CM037778.1:38408094-38458094 GCA_021229015.1 Solen grandis
CACCACGTTACACGTTACGCAGGATACGTTTGAAATAAATATTGCATATATAAGTGGTTATGAATCATTATCAATGAGAAATATAATAGTTAGTATAATGATTTATATTATGGTTTAAAAGAAACATTTATAGCATATGGATAATTGGATTGTTGAAATGTTTCTTTTAAACCATCGTTTACATTTCAACTGACCAATGAGAACAAAGTTTTTATTCACTGCGTATAAAACGGGTAGTAGCTTGTCCCGGCAGCTGTAAACACCGATTCAAACATTAAAAACATGCTTTTCACCATAGTTGACATAACAGTGGATAAAAATCAAAGCAGAAACATGATTCAGGATACCACAAAGCGTACTGAGTGATCGTGGGCTTCGACGAGTGGACTAGGTTGGTTCATGCTCCGTACACACAGGAACACGAAACAACCCCCAAACTTTACAAAGGGAGGTAACTCACCCGAGCAGATATGCAGAGCAGCTCTGTGTAAGTACCCGTGCTGACGGTTGCCTGACGTATGCTTCTAGAAATCACAGCCAGTTCCTTTAACATAGAAACATCTGCATTGACATTGTGAGAAAACACACATAAACACACACACATTTATAATTCCTAGTAAATACCGTTTTGTGGTTTATAATGTATGATTGCGAATACCCGTGGCTCGATGACATAGCCAATATTAATATTTTTTTAATATGACTACAACCAGAAGACGACACAAAGTCCAAAGCTAACTTGAGCACAATCAGCCTAAATCAAACAGTACGAGTCACTTGGTATTCTACCTGGTGACCTACAAAAGTCGCTAGATTAAAGATTTGACTTTGATTAGATTTTTCTCTTTGACAGAAACCCTAATTTCTAAAGGGTTCGTCCATGTTTCAGCATTTTTATTATGAGCTCTGAGATAATTTGGGTCCAACTGTATTGAATACTTTTCAACAAATTCAGGGAAGACGATTTTTTAAGTTTCTACTAAAGAAAATATATGTAAGGAAATAGCCTACACATTAAGTCACATTACTATAATTCAACATAAAATTAAATTCTGATCACCATTTTTCTGAAAAAGATTAAACAGAAAAATAGCACATACACCCAATTTAACCTAGTTCTCATGGAATCAGCTTTGGTGGTCACCAGGTGATCAAAAGAGATATAATTCCTTACTAAAGTTTCAGAGAAACGTTTTAAAGTTTTGTATATATCATTTGGTTTCCATAGCAACCGGAGTTCTTCGTCGACCAAGAATAACTTTTGTGAAGGACCACCAGGGGTCATTCATACAAAATTTTAGCAATGTGTCGGCCCAGCAGTTTCAAAAGAGATGTTACTTTATTTAGAAGTTGAGGACAGACACGTTGTGATCACAATTAATAGCTCACAGGTGGGTTGATCTACATTTGAGTAAAATGTTTTAATATACAACACGAATATATGCATTTGAGAGCAAGACTTTACAATCATCGGTGTTGATTTTGCATTATTTATGTAGACAAAAAGCGGACACCCTTACATAAAATAAAGACATCTCGAAAATGAATATAAAAAAACATTGAAAGAGAATGATTCCAATATGTCATTACTTCAGAATCAATTGAATTGACAATTTATGTTAGTTTTGAAGAACAAATACATACCCCGAATGACATTCCTCTATAAGAGCAACCAGAAAAGCGGTTCCACCTGACGTTCTGTCGAATGACGTCACAACAACTAAAAAAAAATATGTCCGGGTTGCAAGATGATCGACGCCGACACTATCCCCCAACACAAACTCACACTGTACCCTTACTTCAATATGACATGTTCGCATATGTGGCCTTATTACACAATTTACAATTAATCTTACTGAAAATAACAGTGTATCTTCATTATCCCCTGTTATTTCACAGACAAAAAATGCCAGAATAAGCAGGTTTAGAGAGAGAGAGAGAGAGAGAGAGAGAGAGAGAAGGTCTCAGTGGACCGAATGTTCAAGTGGCTATATCTATTTTTAGCAGCATTCAAAATCCAAACTTCATAATTTTGTAAACTTTCGGTCCCATGAAAAAAAAAAAAGCTGACACTTCGGAAAATTTCAGGGTTATTGAAGTAATATGGATATTTTCAGTGAGGAGAATTTTAATTTGGCTTCGTACCAAAAAGGATTGTCTCAGCCTTAAGCACAAAAATCATGAAATCAGCCGGTAATGGCCACTGGCTCTAGAACCGCAGAATGGCCAAAATCATTGGAATGTTTATTACTTTTTATTTGCCCCTCTAAATTTTATATTGAACACGGTAAGAAACGGAATCTGACATAACTTTATATGAGAAAATAATGCCCGATGTATCATATTCTATGCATGGTTCGATTAATCTGATAACCAATCAGTACATGATACATCGAATCATTGTCAAAAGACAACCTTAACAAAGTAATAACGTGAAAAACCAACAGTTTGTACATCTTTATATAGTACGGCTGCTGTCGCCGACTCCATTCCATTGAATGATATACCAAGTAAGCTACAGGTCAATGTACTATTGTGCAAATACTAACATGTTGGTACATATTTTTATATCCTACCTATAAGATTGAAACATGTAAATTGAAAATAATCAACGCACCTGATCCGGACAGAATGAAGTAGAATGCATGTGGTGGCTGACCCTGCCTTACAATTGCTCTTTTGGAGTCGTACCTAGGATAAACACGGCTCATTGTTACATTTCATATTTCTTCACCATGAAATGGCAGATACATTAAAGTTCTGTTTACTTGGACTGACACACACACATGCTTTACTAACTTGGAAAATCTTTTAGTTCAAAATATGTATTGCAGTAAATAAAAGACCTAATAACCTAACAGCGTGATGAGTATGTCTTTGAGTAACTCTATCATTATAAAAAAATATCATGCACATCACGGGTACAGTTCCTGATCCTTTTCCTTAAAGCAGCTTGCTCACAAATGATCGGTAGAAATTTAAAAAAAAATCTACCCATCTCCTCATTAATTTTGGTGAAGTCTTTGTTTCCTGGCAAATGAACTCGGAAATTGTATGTCGCATTACACAGGAAAACGCTACTTTCGATGAAATCGTTTAAATATAGAGTACGGTATCCGTGAAGCAGATGCTTACGGTACAGGTTACACGTTCCGCAACATGGCGTCTTCACCAGCTCAAGAAAGCGATTTCGTAAGTTCAGCCTATGATGTAAGCGCATGCGCGAAAAGGGAAAGAGACTAGCCAAATGACGGCAAATGAAAATCTGAATATAGGTTTTATAATTCTAAATACATGCATAGTTTAAAAACCGTCCGTGAAGGTATTGCCTGTAATAGGGAAACCACACATTTTTTTTACGATCACTGATGGTTGTATTGGGTGGCCATGCGTCTGTAGATGGGCATTTGATAGACGTAATACACACAAATAGACAAAATATTTTTTTTAGTTAATGACCATTTGTGAACGAGCTGCTTTAATATCGATGGATAAATGGGAAGTTTTCTATGTCCTTGTCGACGGTAAGCCATAAAGCACGTTTGCTTTACATAATAGAAACGTTCTTAAACAGTATAAAGTTAGTTGTTGTCTTTTTTTAATCGGTTTGACTTAGCAACGCATCACAGGCTGATGTCTAATAGAAGGGTCTTAGAAGATCACGTGACTACAAATGCAAATACGTGTTTAATGTAAGATATTATTTTAAAATATTACTGAAACATATCGATAATTCAATGTTTGTTCGGAACTAGTATTTATACCATAGAAAAGATCAGCAACATTTTTGCATTTTTTTCCAGAGGAATAGATATGAGTATTCTCGTGTGATCTTTATTGCATAGTAGACAAAGTTTACAATTACACGATGCCCACAAAAATGAAATATGAGATTACTTACGCCTCGTACCATCCCACTCGACACAGCTGCTTCTGCATCTTGACAGGGTATTCAGCAAATGCTTTAATGTTTCGAAGAACTGCATGAATCTGTCAAGAAAATAAACATGTACCAAACTGAGAAAGTAATACGAGCGTGATATAAAATTGTGTTTTGGAGTTCCGCATGGGTAATGTAAAATACCTAGCACGAAATACAAAGGCTAATATTAGGTACTGGGATGCGAGCAGTATCCATGAACGAGTAATATCTGTGATATGTTTATAATATATTCATATACCAGACTAAGTTGGAAAAAGTTTGGTTTCCATACTGATATTATGGCGATCTTTTAGAAAATGGAACTTTTTCCAACATAGCGTTATATATGACGATATCGAGATTATATCAATGATACTACTCGTTCACGCACCAGTAAATCAACTAAGTTACGGGGAAAAGACAAAAAAATATATACTTTATTATAATACAGTGCGAGTAGCAGACGTCATGGCATGTCAAAATACACTGGTCAAAACACATGTACCGGGAAGTACTTGACAAGAAGGGGCACATTATAAGAAATTCTAACATTTCTTGTTTTCTCATGCGGAAAGATACTGCTGTAAGAAAGTGAGCATATACATTGTACTTACGTAATCGATCTCCTTGTCTGTTCTGTACCTGGCATCTTTCTGGAGAATTTTCCTGGCATCAACTGGAAGTCTTTCCTGTCAATGGTGAAAATTTCGTATTTCATTTTAATACTCATTTCTCTGACGTTTGAAAGCACATTGTGCAAGTTATCAGACAGACAGAAAAACGACCAAAAGACAAATTTTGACAGTTTCTGTAGTCTATTCCACCAAATATAATATTTGGACAAACCGGCAACATCGCATTCTGGCTTAATTTGAAAGCGTTTGAGCGAGTTTTTCTAGCGGACAATTTTTTTCTAAAAATTTGCATATATTTACATTAGACTATAACTAAAATATATGTGAATTTAAAATAGAGGGTCACCAAACTGATTTAGAGATTAAGCTTATGGTAGAACATCAATGTTTGATAAAATTCGTTATAAAAACAAGGCATAAAAAATAGAAATAATGTATTCTATAAGTTATAGATGAAAATAATGTCAGACATGCATTTAAAAAACAAAACGATAATAAAATCCCCATAATGCCAAGACCAAAATGTATACACAATCTTCCCCAAATCTGTGAATGTTTATATACCTTTTTATTTAATATTTTTTTCAAAGTCAATCCACTGATATAAAGGCTTTCTGAATCTGTAAAAAAAAATACATACCGCACCATGTTTGTTTGTTTTTAACTAGAACTGCTTTTAATTGAATTTTAGCCAAATTTGCACAAAAACACTGAAATATGACTTTTAGGGCATTCAAATTTGGCAAATATACATTTTCATGATATCCTTAACATGTGAATCTTAAAAGTTGGTGTTTCCACTACCATTCTGCTTAAATAAGAATTTCAAAAAATAAATAAATACATTTTTTTTGTAACCCGCTGAAGCGTTCTTAAATGATGTGATGACAATTGGTAGACTCGTTAAAATTAAATCGAGTCATGAAGTACTGTCATGAGACTTAAGTATAAATTGGAACCATAATTTTGTCCTGCAATATGATGGTAAACCGAAGAAGAATAGATTCTCTGAGTATAAAGGTTAAACATAAATGTTGAACAAATGTGTAGACATATTATGTTTTGTTTTTGTTGCTGCTGTTGTTTTCTGCGTAATGGCTAACCCAACTTTTGACCTAATGAACAGACACGTATTAAACAGAAAATGTTACCAGTCTTAAATGAATAAACATAATTCCATTAGTAAAATGTAACAAAAATGCGCAAAAACTTACATTACAAGCATGGAAATCTTGTTAAAGCTAGCAAGTATTGATAGGATTATTTTGCTTTTGTGGTGTTGCTAACAAGCCTATCAAATATACAACAAGAAAATGTGTCTCGGCGATACTGATACCCGGCCGGCATAAGAATCAAATATTTGATATTTGCTTGTATTTTTTTTTCGTAAGTTTTTTTTCATAATGTACATGTATACCGAAGATGGGAAGTCATCTTCATAGAAATAAGCCTAAACATTACAGGCGACAGACCAAATTTTACCATGTTCATCCAATTAATCAGTCACAAAAATTGCATAAAAAGTAAATATTTCATATCATGATGAACATATATGCCAAGTTTCAGAAATACACGAAGTCATCTTCATAGACAAAAACAGATCAAGGGCTAGGTCCCAATCATGTGGAAACAGACAAATTTTCTTCCGATGCTTGATTAATAGTCCGTTGAACGCTCCATGAAGCATCGGCTATGGCCACAAAGCTTCTTGGGACGCTCCCCCAACCCACCCCCGCCCTCGCGAACAAAGGCCTTGAATATGTCCGGGAAAGCTCCGGAGGACCTTCTCCAATTGTTGGCGAAGGTGCCTCGGAGCTTCACCGAATTTTAAACATCATCGGGGGATTTTCTCCCTAAATTAGGGAATGCATCGGCGAGTCCACTTGCTTCGGAAGATTAAGAGAATTTGATGGTGGAATGAGAGAGAGCGTCAATGGAAACCTTTTGGGTTTGTAAGTAATCAAACCTGGGTACAGTGTGTAAGAAATCATGGTTTATGTCAAATTATTAAAACCCAAACTCGCGTTACAAAATCGTCTCTCTCTATAATAGATCACTTATAAACTCGCAACTGTGATAGTGATTATGTTGTTGAATGTTTTGTAGTTCCTGTTGGAATAAGCAATCACTATCCTATTTGTTTTACTAGATGCTTGCAAAATGATACTAAAAAGAAAAAAAATAGGCATAATGAAATAACTTATAGTTCATTTCGTAACTTTTCTGAGATTGACTTTTTAAACGACCTACACTGCGTTGTGTCGAATGTTCCCCTTTCAAACGACCCTGATAATGATATTAAAGTTTTGACTAATGAATTTACATCAGTATTAAATGGTCATTCTTCTTTGCAAACTAAACGAGTGAAGAAAATCAGTAGACTTGACTGGGTAAGTGAAGATATTATCAAGGCACGACATAATAGAGATTATTACCATAAAACTAAGCGATGGTTATTGTATAACTAATGGAAAAACAAAGTTAAATGCCTTATTAGGAAGAGTAAACAGCGTTTATTTGAATCTGCAACTGACGAGGATAAAAACGTATCCTACTGGATATTATTAACTCTCTTGAAATTAATGATCGAAACATAGTCGACAGCAGTGATATTGCAAGCTGTTTATATTTGTATAATAATGAATATTTCACCAATATTAAGATCAATTATAACATCAACTATTCCAAAAGAAATGAAAATTTTGTTTGGATAGACTCAATGAAATCGTGAGTGAAAGAGTTCCAATTTTCTTCCAATTTACGATTCCCATTATCAAAAACCCCCCAAAAAACATAGGTTTTGACTTCTTTACAAAAATTAGACAATAGAGAAGCAACGGGACTAGATGGACTAAGTCCGAAAAACGTCCGCGACTGCTATAGCCACATGTGACAAATAACTCTATAAGCAATAATACATTCCCTAGCTCTCTATAGTATGCCACCAAAATACTTCAAATATCTAAAAATGATAACAAATCTAATTTAACTAATTATAGACCGATATCAATACTCCCTGTAATATCAAAACTATTTGAACGACACGTAGCAAAACATCTTTTTTTCCTTTCTGAGGAAGTATAACTTAATTCATGAAGGCTAGTCTTGTTTTAGACATTTTCATTCATGCCAGACAGCTCTTGTAAAAATTATTGATAGATGGCTTGGAAATATGAATGCGAGAGAACTGTCCAGAGCAATTTTTTACGACCTCAGAAAAGCTTTTGATCTCGTAGATTTTCAGTTACTTATTGACAAACTCAGAGTTAACAAATTCTCTGACAAGACGATTGAATTTTTCCATTCCTTTCTGACTGGAAGAGTACAGAGCGTTGTCATTAGTAATAGTATTTCAGAACCGCGACTTGTTACAACGGGAGTTCCACAGGGTTCTATGTTAGGTCCAATATTATTTTTGATGTTCATCAATGACCTACCATTATATATTAATGATTGTTCGACTGATCTCTTTGCGGATGACACAACTGTGCATATGCATGACAAGAACTTAGATGTAATCAAAACCAAACTGCAAGTAGCAAACGATGTAGTATTGAACTGGTGTGCAAATAATGATATGTTTCTTAATGCAGAAAAATCATTAATTAATAGGGTTGATTGGAACACGTAATAGACTTGCACAGGTTTCAGATATAAGCTTTCAAACTGACAAATAGACACTACATCCATTACGAATGTTAATAAACAGAAGGAACTAGGATTTGTTATCGATAATAAACTAACTTGGAACTCTCAAATTGAACAGTTCCCCTCACCTTACCCTCATGCAGTTAATATCCTCATATGTGTCCCATGAATGTTTAATGAAGTATTACAATGCCTATTTAGTCCCCTTGTTTGATTACGGGTGTTTGGTATGGAGCAGGACAAGCTCAGTTAACATTATGCAAAATTAAAAACTACAAAAAAACAAAAAAAGCAGCTCGTATTATTCTTAGAACAGGTCTCTCTACGCCGTCATCCTTAATGTTTGAAAACTTAAGTTGGCTGCCAATACAGTGTCGTATCAAATATCATATTCTTGTATGCTGACTTACAAAGTATTATTTAATTCGGCTCTTTCTTATATAACTTCGATGTTAAATGAAATATTTTACATTAATCAGAGGGTTCTATGATCGGTATCTTATGGAAACTTTAATGGCTTATCATATGATAAATCTTTTGCAGTTGTTGCCCAAAGCTATGGAGCAACTCGCTTCCATTGAAAATAAAGAAATGCGAGTCGATTGTATCTTTCAAAAGATGTTTGAAAATGTACTTATTAGAAAATAGTGACTTTAATAAATGCTATTGTTGTTAAACATCTATTGTTGTTTATTTTGATACAATTCACACTTCTATTTTCGACAGTTTTCCAATTAAATATTGTTTTTGAATCATTTATTCATATTTTATCATCAAAATCATTGATTGTTTGTATAAATAGTTTAAAATGATTATATTATTGTTAAGAGGACCATATAGAAGAATGTCATTGCCAAATATGGTATCCTCTAAAAATAAAGATATTATTATTATTGATAATGTTCCATGACCTTGTTGACCAAGACAACATCAAATTTGAGAGTGCACGTTTTAACCATCGCCGAAATGTTGGCGAATATTCGGTGATTCAACCAAAAGATCGAGAATGTGTCACCGAACGGTCATCGAAATGTCGCCGAGAATTCGCCGAAAATTTATGTATTCCCGAATGTCCCTCTGAGACATCGGCGAGACATCACCGATTCTTCAGGGATGTTTTGGTGAAAAATATAGTTCGCGGAAGCTATCTGGATGCTTTCCCAGTTCTACCCAGTGGCTCTGAGAAGCTCGTGGATGCCTCCCCAACCTGTTTTCCAGACAAAACGTTGGGAAAAAATCAAGAAAAAAATCAGTAGAAGAATTGAACACTGATGAATCAAAATTGCTCGCAACGCCTCCGAAGCTTCACCGGGAAACCTATTCCCGACACCTCCAGAGGCTCATCAATTTCCATCGGGAACCCATCAATGCCCAGTGGAACTGAGCCTTAAACGTGAAGTAGAACAATCAATTTTACCATGTTATCCCTTCGTAAAACATTAGGCACAGACATAAATGTGCATAAAATTAAAAAGCTAATATCATAATGTTAACGTATGACAATTTTCAAAAAGATGAAAATTCATTTTTAAAGATAAACAAAAAACAACTAAACGCAGTGGTGAACTCGAGGGTTGACGGACGGACATACGAACGAACGGACGAACGCACAGACCGAATATCTATTTACCCCAAACATGGGTATAATCTTAAGTTAAAACAAGAATTGTTGTGGCAAATATAAGCCGAAAATAATGAGTACCTGTGTAGTATAAGAAGTATAGTAACTATGTCGGATGCTTGTCGACGATAAATAATGGTTTAATTAATTAATTCACGTGTGAAAGTTCATATTTTTTTTAGTCTCCGCAGTGATATATTACTAAGTGCAAGTAAACCTCTCAAACCAGCTGGTATATGCCTATATAGGAAGGGACCCACCTCTTTATTAGCCCGGTACAGACTTGGGTCGAAGTAAAGTTCCCCACTGTCGTGAAGTGGCGACACGAAGTCCGTCGTTTTCTGGATAATCGAAAGGAACTCATTCTTCTCTGCCATGACACTGGTAATAACACAAAATATGTAATTCAATCAATCGTTTAATTCGATCTCAAATGGGTAAAGTTCACAAATACACATGAATTCTGGCTAATGGTCATACAAAGAGGCCGCTATTGGAAAATATTGGAACATTTTACAACTTGTTTTTTATTCAACAAGGATGCTGAGGATGCTTTAAATCTTTTTTTTTTTTTTTTTCTTCTTCTTCTTCTTTAAAGTTAGAGTAGACTTTATAAAGGGGATATACGTATGCAGTGTTTTTGCATGAGTTTCAAATCACATATGTCTAAACTGAACGACTTTTTAGTACTTATAACATATGGTTTGATTTATTATATAAGCATATGATTTTAAATCACTTTTGCAACCAATTTGTACAAAATATTGAAAATATACGGATTCAGAAAGGTGCCCAATATATATATACTACCTTAAAGAACTGGGTTTTCTCGTTCGAACACATACTTGTAAGCATTACGAAAAGCAAAAAGAATTAATATGTATAATGAGGCATAATTGATGGGTTGTTTTTTTTAGATTAACAGGAAACATTGTCGGATAAAGACCTTTCCGGTGGCCGAAATGTTAGAGCGCGAGATCATGGGTTCGATCACTGTCTGCAACATACTAAAATAGTAAATATCCCCCATGGCTGGTGCTCAGCCTATTGGAGTAGATCTAGTACTGGTAAGCCCGCTGCCAGGATAATGTGACCGTGGGCGACATGAAGTCGCTTGTCTAGGGTGTGACACTGTCGTGAGACGATACCATATCTATACCAGTCTTATATAGACAAGGGAATCCGCCGCAAATGATTGAACTGCTGTCGATGGGCCGCTAAAGTCAAGCAAATGATTGAACAGCTGTCGATGGGCCGCTAAAGTCAAGCAAATGATTGAACTGCTGTCGATGGGCCGCTAAAGTCAAGCAAATGATACACCTTACAATAGGTAAGCAATGACTGTTCAGAAATATTTATTTATTCACGGGAAGGACTACTTACTTTTCGAAGCTGTATTTACACAACCTCACACAGATCAATACCAGCCGTCCGTAATTCCGGAACCGTCTCAGCGGAGGGATCTTGGGCTGGAAATAGTCACTTCATCTATACAACCCAATCTTGGGCTGGAAATAGTCACTTCATCTATACAACCCAATCTTGGGCTGGAAATAGTCACTTCATCTATACAACCCAATCTTGGGCTGGAAATAGTCACTTCATCTATACAACCCAATCTTTAAGGAAACTATGACTTATCAATAGTTAAAATACCCTCTCCAGGTATTACAGCCAATTAACTTTTTTCCTAAGTTGAGATAATCACCTTAATCAAACCAACCCATCTCAAATACATTTTTAATTCCACAAGCTGCATTTAAGATGGATAAAATTTTATTTCAGTCAGAAGTAATGAATACGTAACAACTCGTTAATCAGTAATACCTTTACAATCGATAAATTGTTCTTTCGAGCGAATAATGGTGGGTTAATTTAACAGTATCGACTTCCTGCAGTGCATACATACTATAACGCTTAAAATTGGAACTTTTGAGAGTTTCCAGTTCAGTATTTGATATTTATAAAACTGCACTGGAACATTAATTCGGGGTCTTCTTCCACCTGTAATTAGCTGGACGTCGCTATATGACTGAAATACTGTCGAAGCGACGGTAAACTCGAATAGTCAAATAGTCTGGAACATTAAATAAATGCTGTGTTTAAGATGATCGTTACTCTGAATTATGAAATATTTGAATATTACAAAAGATGTTAGAGATAAGATAAGATAAGAGCCTGAAACAAGCATACAATAACGGACAAATGTAAAACAAACAGTAATTGCTATTTCATATGTAGATTTCATTTACGATAAACTAAACAACATTACCCAGTACTATCAGATTATCGGATACTGCATTCAGAAATCAAAATATCTAACATATTTTTCACTCATAAAGAATATAAACTAGGCATTTCTTTTCATCTTTTTACTGTCTTTTATTCGTGTGTAGTGTAGAATTCAATGACAAGTTCCCTACTATAAATATACTGACCACCGGGGAATGATCAGGCGTTCAGCCCACACAAAGCCTTGTCAGATTATACTGCCATATTGAAACCGCTTTGAAAGGAACGGATATCGGAGTTTTAATTGCACGTTTCATTTTACGATTTTAATAATGGTAGTAACTTAAGCAAACGCAACATTTCTTTTGAATTTGAGTTTACAAATAACAGGGGGAAAAGTGTCATGTGAGGGACAGACTGTATTTTAATCTCAAATTAAAATTCGATGATTTCATCGTAGGTATATTTTTTGCCAATTTCATTATAGGACAACTATAATTATCTACCTGTTGTAACGCAAACTTATCAGTGAGAAAGGGTTTAGTATGATAAAGAGTATAGCCTGAACTTCGTATAAATACTTGTGAAGCAAAGCAATGCATTTAAAAAAATAAATATAGGTTTCTGCAACATAAAAAAACTTTTATTTGAAAAATTACCCAGTATTAAGGAGAAACATGCAGAACAGTTACCACCGATACATACCCATCAGAAGAAATATTTATACAGTTAAAAGGGAAAAACCGGCCTTAAAAGAACATAGACAACTTACACTCTGCCATAATGATAATTATCGATTCCAGCCATAATGATAAATATCGATTCAGAACTTCAGAACATAGACAACTTACACTCAGCATAATGACAAATATCGATTCAGAACAAAGACCACTTACACTCAGCCATAATGATAAATATCGATTCAGAACATAGACCACTTACACTCAGCCATAATGATAAATATCGATTCAGAACATAGACCACTTACACTCAGCCATAATGATAAATATCGATTCAGAACATAGACCACTTACACTCAGCCATAATGATAAATATCGATTCAGAACATAGACAACTTACACTCAGTCATAATGATAATTATCGATTCAGAACATAGACCACTTACACTCAGCCATAATGATAAATATCGATTCAGAACATAGACCACTTACATTCGGCCATAATGATAATTAACGAATCAGAACATAGACCACTTACATTCGGCCATAATGATAATTATCGATTCAGAACATAGACCACTTACATTCAGCCATAATGATAAATATCGATTCAGAACATAGACCACTTACATTCGGCCATAATGATAAATATCGATTCAGAACATAGACCACTAACATTCAGTCATAATGATAAATATCGATTCAGAACATAGACCACTTACATTCGGCCATAATGATAATTATCGAATCAGAATATAGACCACTTACAATCAGCCATAATGATAAATATCGGTTCAGAACATAGACCACTTACACTCAGCCATAATGATAAATATCGATTCAGAACATAGACCAATGGATAGTTCCCTGACCCTAACTTTTATTTGAATAAAAATAGATTTGACCACAAACAATGACATGTGCTCCTTTGTTAACATCGTGTTTGTGGGACAAAATCTTACTGTAATCTATCGTTAAGATATGCTAATAGGTGGGTCATGGAACTATGCATTACACTCAACCTTAATGATAAATATCGAATCAGAACATAGACCAATTACACTCAGCCTTAATGATAAATATCGAATATGAACATAGACTACTTACACTCAGTCATAATGATAAATATCGAATATGAACATAGACTACTTACACTTAGCCATAATGATAAATATCGAATATGAACATAGACTACTTACACTCAGACATAATGATAAATATCGAATATGAACATAGACTACTTACACTTAGCCATAATGATAAATATCGAATATGAACATAGACTACTTACACTCAGTCATAATGATAAATATCGAATATGAACATAGACTACTTACACTCAGTCATAATGATAAATATCGAATATGAACATAGACTACTTACACTCAGTCATAATGATAAATATCGGTTCAGAACATAGACCGCTAACACACAGCCTTATTGATAGATATTGATTCATCAGCCTTAATGATAGTTATAGGTTCAGAATATAGACAATTAACACCCAGCATTTAGGAGAAATATCTTTACAGAAACTAAGATGGTAAAACCATTTTCTTACTTTATCAAGTTTATTTAGCACATCGCAACTAAATAAAAAAAAGATCTAAAAAATTGTAAAGATAGCTTAACTTTACATTTCAATGTTTTGAATATAAACTGTTTTACAGAACATATATTATTAAATATGATTTTTTGCTCTACTTTTTTTTATTTAATTCCTAATTCAGATATAAAATCCTTCTAGCAAAGCTCCTCTATTCGGAATCTAATATGTTCACCCATCTCCCAAGTCCTTCGTGAATGACGTAAGCAATCATACCAACATTCCAACTGACGACAGAATATATTTCCAGAGATGCAATGAAGTAAATTTTTCACAGAAACATTAGGTTAGATGTTCGTAAAATAAATCATATGCATTAAATGACTTATCTAATTAAAACCTCACAAACTCAAACGATTTTGATTCAAAACGGGAAGTTTGAGATTTTCACTCTCAATTATACGTAAAATTGGACAGAACTGATTTGTTTGACAACAAAAGGTTGACAAGAAAGTAAATACCAGCACTTTGATATCCAGCAATCCCAGGAAAAGGGGCGAAAGATCTATTTCATATTTTGTTCCGGATCTCTGTATCCTTGGAAACAGTGGCGATTGCCTTCTGGGGATCGGATCGACTGAGGGAGAGACGGGGCTGGTATCAGTGACGTCACATGACAAGTTGCTGAGCGATCTGTTGTCTGATTCCACATTTAATCCCCGAGACCTTGCTTTATAGGTCGCCACAAGTTCCAGCATAGGGAGTTTATCGCGCGTAGTGTTCACATCCCTCCGACTAACGTCCAATCTGAACGCGTGGCTTTTCCGCATATTATCCGAATTGATTAACAAATCAACTTAAAATTAGGATGGGTGTTGCATCTGTCATTCACATTTTGAAAAGTGAAGTTGAAAAATTCACCGTTATGTCCACTTTCAAAACACAGCTCAATTGAAATACAACATCTGAAAGTTTAATATTAAGTATTCTAATTATCGAATTTTATATTGTACTAACTATTGGTAGCGAAGTACACTACATCTTGTTTTATGTTAATTCTTAATGTACACGTTCTTAGTCCGTCTATGTCAACTGGGACAAGCTTTAACGATACATCAAAGCATTTCATTTTGGCACGTTTCACCAACATTTCTGTCCTACCGTTTACATGACCATTAATGTCTATATAAACACTTTTGTTTGTTTTGTATCCGATTCTATTTGTCAACGCCAGGCTTTTTACACAAATGGATGTGTGCAATTAAAACCGTCTCTACTTAAGAATATGAACAGCTAGAGTAAACAAGAAAAGTTAAAAGTTGATCTGCAAATATGAGTACACGACTATCAATGCTGTCCATTAAGACAGGTGCCAAATTATGAATACTTTGCTACTATTTTATAATACATACATTTTTGCTATCGTGAAATATCTTAATTTTATTTAATGACATCTATAACTATGTAATTACTATTCATGGTGACTTGCACTTACTGTATGGTGTCAGAAAAGGAGAGCTAGACATAAGGAAATGCTAACGTAATAGGTACACTTATCTTTGTCCATGTATTAAAATTGATATTAACATTTTATACCACAAAAGTATACAGTAGTCTAAATCTGAACATCACGCACATACCCCCTAATTCTAACACAATGAATAATTTATCTAAATATTTGTAAATTACAACATACCACAGTCGTTAAAACGGTATTGGTATAGCTTCCTTATCGTTGGCGATCAGTAAATATTGGAGTGGCCCGGTGCCAGGATAATGTGACTGGGTGTGGTATAATGCCACTTGTCTACGGCGAGATATAGAATTGCGACAGCTCTCTCTCTCTATCTCTCTCTCATGAAGAAGTTTATAACAAAAATTAATATATGCTCAATAGGCAAGAAGGAACATTACAAATGCCATAGCAGGTGGAGCATGTGAATAAATTAAATTCAATATGGAACGTTTGACTATTTGATATTTTAGAACAGTACATATTGCGTATGAAAAATGTCGCGTCATAGACGGAGAATGTGATTATTTCGGTTTAACGTCCAATGGACAATATTCCATTTGAAGATCATGACTACATGAGACAGATAAAGAGCTGTCGCACTGCAGTATCACGCCATTAATTTGCTATCACACCCAGTTACATTATGCTGCCGACCAGTCCTGGAACTACCCTGTATATATGCTTAGAGCCACCAGTACCATTTTTCTGATTCCATATTCCTGATGCGATACTGTTTATTGATTATGCTGGCAATTGATGTCGAAATTATATCTTTACATATTTTGAAAATTCACGGTCCAATGCCATCAAAACAACTTGCTTTCTCAAATATGTTTCGGACAGGTAGACTTAGATGTACTCCGATTAAAATAATGCATTTTTGAGCTTAAGTTCAATGATAATTTTCTAAATATTCCAACCAGTTTTGTCAAATGGAATCGGAAATGCTGGTAAAATGGAAATTAAAGGCGTTTACTACATTAGATTCACCAAGTACTACGTCATTGTTGACTACCATGCTTGGAGGAAAACACAGATCTTTTATTATTATTCATAGCATGGCTAGAGTATTTTTTCTTTGATCTTTTAATCAAATTTGTTGTTTTATTTCTGTAGATTTTGTATTGTTTAATCTCTTTGATGCTGTCAAAGTAATTTCTAATTTTGATTGAAAATCTAATTTCATTAGTGAACCTTTCAGGCATACAGTAATTTTTGACGCGTTTCATTGCTAAAGGTACATGTTTTCCTGCCGAGACTCGAAATCACGCGGTGAGAGGCTGAGTGAGTGTTAAAGTCAGCGACTTTATCCTCTCTTAAAAGAGTTCTCTTTTTGCTTCACATTACTACACATTGCCACTGAAATACGTCATTTTCATCGCCAACGCTAAATGTATTGTGCAGATCTAATTAATCAATCTATCATTAACCTAGTCCAATAACTACAATTAACCAAATATGATATAAATACTGTGCACTGTTTGATGAATGGAAAAAGAAAAATGTACAGTAAAACCTCGCCACAACGAATATCATTAAACCGAATTCCTCGCCTATCGAAGTTTCTTTCAGTCCCGATTTCTCTCCTTCTTATTTTAACTAAAAATAAAAATGTTTAGTCCGAATTTCGCTATTTCGATTTTTAGCAATTTCGAGGTAAAATTACCAGTCCCAAGATCGCAATTCATGTACATTTTTCAATTTTTATTTCGAAGTCAATTTTCATAAATTTTCGTGAACTAATTATCGTCCTTATCATCAATCGTATCCAGGTCAGTAACCAAGTTTATTTTGCGGAGGCACCTGGAGTGATGGCTCGGGCAAGATTTTTACACCTCTTTTCGAGATAGGGTTGAGCAATGTGTGTCCGACGGGAAATGTTGATTATTGCTAATCAATGTCTGACAGGTTACATAATATGCACGTGCCAGCAGATAACCATAGGTTTCAGATCTTGAGTACATTCCATATCATCGCGTTCGTCACCTGTATGCGACGCTGCCTGAAGCAGCAGATCATCGACAGTAAAAATATGTATCACTTTGCTGACATGTTTGAACGATTATGTTAATCAGAAGCATCTCAGTAGATCATGAAATATTTTTATTATTTTTCATAACTTGCAAATAGTATATACGTACACCTATTAGGTGGTTTTCATAACATTTTCCATGATATACACCGGTAATGAAAAAGCAGACATGCACGCACACAAACTGAAATTTCCATCAGATTTTTAATCCGAATAAGCGTTAATTCGAAGTTTTCAGCTTGGTCCCAAGGACTTCGGTTTAACGAGGTTCTGTATTATCATTGTTATTATTATTAATTTGCATTCCGATGATATGTTATCGTTGTTTGGTTGTTTCCCTGGAATTAAACTGACAACGTTGAAATACCCCAGGGTAAGGTAACTGTTATACATGAGGAATACACAACTCCAACCTCTATGAGTTAGATAGACGGAAACATAGCTACTGAAACTGGTGCGCTAGCTAGGCAGGTATAATCGATAGGTATCAGATAAAATGAATGTTGAATGGCGTGAATACTGTAACAACAATGCGGACCTAGTGATATTATAAAAAAAAACATAAATAGAGAGCTTATTTTGGATAAACCTTGAGAAAGACGAGTACAGCTTAAATGAATCGATTAGGAGATGTTTGTTTTTTATTTAAGTTAACTTAAAATTATTTTATAAATATCTGGACAGCTCATATATTTCAATATAAACACACATATCACTTTCGCAATTTAAATTCTATGCAAATCAAAAGCTTATACTTAACCAGTCGTGTGATATTTTCAACAGAATCAAGCTAAATATCTTGATTGAAAAACTAAATTGTAGCACTATTTATGTGTGAACGTTTTCTGCCCATAGTCACAGTATTGTTGTCCTAATGTTTACGATGAATTACGAGTCATAATTCGCATGTGATATTTACGTGAATTTCGACTTACACGTCATTGTTTACAAACAGTTTTAAGTTTATCTGCTATATTTGACAAGACCACTAACAATGACTTTGCATGTTATCATTTATATTTGTGGAACCATAATTTACTTATATTACAACAGCCAGAGTTAATATTTGTGTCTCTAACATTTTACTTACATGGCATTTCACACTTTATATTTGTGGTTCTAACATTTTACTTACATGGCATGTCACACTTTATATTTGTGGTTCTAACATTTTACTTACATGGCATGTCACACTTTATATTTGTGGTTCTAACATTTTACTTACATGGCATTTCACACTTTATATTTGTGGTTCTAACATTTTACTTACATGGCATTTCACACTTTATATTTGTGGTTCTAACATTTTACTTACATGGCATTTCACAGTTTATATTTGTGGTTCTTGAATTCATCGTACATGACAAGTCACCGTTTATATTTGGTGTTCTAATTTTCATTGTTTACAACAAGTCACCTTTTATATTTGTGGTTCTAATATTTACCGTTTTCAGCAAGTCACCGTTTATTCACCTGGCCATATCTGATTCGCAAATATTTGCGGTTCTAATATTTAACTAACATAACAAGTAACATTTTATGATTGCTTTAACATCCAATATGGCTCTTATGTTTGCGTGAATAAAATATTGCATTGGTAAGGCAAGGTAGACAGAGGATTGGGTTACATGTATTCGGGATTGGCCATTTTGCCTCTTATCATCAATCTGAAACTTATATTGAGTAATTCGTTTTAAGTTCCGACAAAAATGCACCTTATCATGTCATAGTCACCTCTCTTCACACGAGAGAGAAAGAGAGTCGATGCTCAACAAGGTGTTGTCTTGGAAATGATTGATGAAGCTCTCAGAGAAATCGATGTTTGTTGACTTGTAAAAATACAATCGGTTTATGCAAAACAAACATTCTATTCTTATCTGTCTTCTTTCCTATCTTTCCATCACACATCCGTCCATCTACCTAGCAACCTACCTTCACAACTTTAACATTTAACATTCTGGTCGTATTTTATTTCTGGTAAGAATAAAGCAGCTCATTAACAGATAGCCATTTATTAAGAATTTTTACCTATCTATGTGTAATACGTCTATCAATACCTATCAACAAAAAAAAATCACATACAGTTTGCATTACGACCGTTTCACGTGGTTCCTCAAGCACCTGGTTCGGGGATTCCGTAATTTATATTTAACCCATTTTCCCAAAGTGGGCATTTACGAAAATAGCGTTTTCTGTGTGATGTGACATACACTTGCGGTGTTTATTTATCAGGAACCAAAGAATTCACCAACATTAATTGTTTATTGTTTTAATATTTCTACCGGTCATCCGTGAACGAGATGCTAATTTTGTTAAATAGCGTTTAAATACGCCATTTGAATACGTATAAATGTTTTCAAGAAAGAAAGACGCATAGAAACAAACTTAAATACAAAGGTGCATACAATATGATTTGGCTGCCATTTAGATCCGAAGTTCGGTACCAGTACTCACTTTCTCAGTCTTGATCTTCATTTTCCATTTGGATACTGCTCCAAGACTGCTTCCACCCATACGTAACAACTGGGTAAGTCGCCTCATCTGCAACACAGGCGCAAGATCAGAATAACGCAACTGACAGGGGTTATTCAGTGTGTGTGTGTGTGTGTGTGGAATCGCATTATATTGTGACCAAATGTACAACAAATGCATTGCATAAATGTGGCCATGATCACGAAACAAAGGTAGCCTATCCATGACTAAATGTAATAGGTTCGTTTACCACGAGACAAAAGTAACCATGACCACAAGATATAGGTGACTATCCATGACTAAATGTAATCGGTTCGATTACCACGAGAAAAATGTAACCATGACCACGAGATATAGGTGACTTTCCTTCACTAACTGTATTAGGTTCTATAACAACAATATAAATGTGACCATGGTGGCAATTCATGACTAAATGTAATAGGTTTGATAACCACCAGACAATGTAACCATGACCACAAGATATAGGTGACAATCCATGACTAACTGTAATAGGTTCTGATAACCACAAGGTAAACGTGACCATGATCACGAGATAAAGGTGACAATCCATGACTAACTGTAATATGTTCTATAACCACAAGGTAAACGTGACCATGATCACGAGATATAGGTGACAATCCATGACTAACTGTAATAGGTTCTATAACCACAAGGTAACGTGACCATGATCACGATATATAGGTGTCTATCCATGACTAACTGTAATAGGTTCTATAACCACAAGGTAAACGTGATCATGATCACGAGGTATAGGTGCCTATCCATGACTAACTGTAATAGGTTTTATAACCACAAGGTAAACGTAACCATGACCTCGGGATATATGTGACTATCCATGACTTAATGTAATCGGTTCGATTACCACGAGAAAAATGTAACCAAGACCTCGAGATATATGTGACTATCCATGACTGAATGTAATCGGTTCGATTACCACAAGACAAATATCACCATGAACACGAAATATAGGTGGCCAATACATGACTTAATGTTATAGGATCTATATCCACGAGTCAAATGCCACCATGACTACGAGATATAGGTGGCCAATCCATGACTTAATGTAATTGGTTTTATTTCCACGAGACAAATGTCACCAATTCAATGAATTATAGGTAGCAAATCAATTATTTAATGTAACAGGCTCTATATCCACGAGATAAATGTCCAATGACCATGAGATATAGGTGGCCAATCCTTGATTTAAAGTAACACGTTCTATATCAACGAGATAAATGTTACCATGACTATGAGATATTGGTGGCCAATCCATGACTAAAAGTAATAGGTTCTATATCCACGAGATAAATGTCACCATGACCACGAGATATAGGTGCCAATCCATGACTTAATGTAATAAGTTCTATATCCATGAGATAAATGTCACCATGACCACGAGATATAGAAATGTCACCATGACCACGAGATAAGATTCCAATCCATGACTTAATGTAAAAGTTCTATATCCAGAGATAAATATCAACAAAGGCCTTTTTGTTATTCTATATAGGAATCACTATGACCACGAGATATATGTGTGTATGACACTGTTTTGTTGCATTTTCCTTTTCGCTGCAAGTTTTCATTTAATTATGTTAATCGATGCACAAGATACGTTTGTAATAATGAAATATATATATCCTTTGTCAGATTCCGAGACCAAGTAATAAGATATATGGTATAGCTATCATCTGATGGTATAACTGTCATATGATGGTATAACTATCATCTGATGGTATAACTAGCATCTGATGGTATAACTATCATATGATGGTATAACTAGCATCTGATGGTATAACTATCATCTGATGCAATAACGATCATCTAATGATATAACTAGCATCTGGTGGTATAACTATCATATAATGGTATAACTATCATCTGGTGGTATATCTATCATTTGGTGGTATAACTATCATATGATGGTATTACTATCATCTAATGGTATTACTATCATCTGATGGTATAACGATCATCTGGTGGTATAACTATAATCTGGTGGTATAACTATCATCTGGTGGTATAACTATCATCTGATGGTATAAACTATCATCTGGTGGTATAACTATCGTCTGATGGTATAACTACCATCTGGTTGTATAACTATCATCTGATGGTATAACCATCATCTGATGGTATAACTATCATCTGGTGGTATAACTATAATCTGATGATATAACTATCATCTGATAGTAAAACTATCATCTGGTGGTATAACTATCGTCTGATGGTATAACTACCATCTGGTTGTATAACTATCATATGATGGTATAACTATCATCTAATGGTATAACTTTCATCTTGTTGTATAACTATCATCTGAAGGTAAAACTATCATCATATGGTATAACTACCATCTGGTGGTAAAAATATCATCTGAAGGTATAACAATCATCTGATGGTATAACTATCATATGATGGTATAACTAGCATCTGATAGTATAACTATCATCTGATGCAATAACGATCATCTAATGATATAACAAGATCTGGTGGTATGACTATCATCTAATGGTATAACTATCATCTGATGGTATAACTATCATTTGGTGGTATAACTATCATATGATGGTATAACTATCATATAATGGTATAACTATCATCTGATGTTAAAATATATTTATGGTTATACAATATGATGGTATTACTATCATCTGATGGTATAACTATCATCTGGTGGTATAACTATCATCTGGTGGTATAACTATCATCTGGTGGTATAACTATCATCTGGTGGTATAACTATCATCTGGTGGTATAACTATCATCTGATGGTATAACTATCATCTGGTGGTATAACTATCATCTGGTTGTATGGCCATCATCTGAGAGCTTAACTATCATCTGATGGTATAACTATCATCTTGAGGTATAACTATCATCTGATGGTATAACTATCATCTGGTGGTATAACTATCATCTGTGGTATAACTATCATCTGATGGTATAACTATCATCTGATGGTATAACCATCGTCTGGTAGTATAACTAATATCCTAGAAAATGACAGAAAAAAGCTAAAAATTCACATTATTGGCAGATAACTCAAAAGTAGCATGGAGACGCCCATTTTTATCCAATTATTTGTTTCTAGTGTGATTCTCTATAATACGGAAGCACCGAGGGGGCACGGTATTTTTCTTAGTTATCATCTAGTGGCCACGAGATATAACTAAGAAAAAAAAACAGTTCTCGCTAACTCGTGGCCACGAATTAGTAACTAAGAAAATATCAAAAACAGTTCTCGCTATATCGTGGCTACGAGATAATCAATGATTTGATTGGCTAGCTAACTCGTGGCCCCCACTAAGCTCTCTCGTGGCCGAGTTAGCTGACCAATCAAATCGTTAGATTACCTCGATACTCACAATCTGATTGGCTAGCTAACTCGTGGCCACGATATAGCGAGACTTTTTTTTTCTTAGTTACTAACTCGTGTTTTTTTTGTTTTTTCTTAGTTACAACTCGTGGCCACGAGTTAGCAAGATTTGTTTTTCGGTTTTTTTCTTTGGCCACGAGATAATAACTAAGAAAAACACCATGTCCCCTCGGTGCTTTCGTAATATAATCATACCAAGTTCTTTGTCTATGTAGTAAAAAAGACTGCTATTGTGAAAAACGCCCTTAATTTGACAAAGCAGAAAGCGACGGATGATGATGATAATTGTATTAATTTCTCTTTTGACCAGACAGTACTGTCATACCGGCTTTTGTCGGTTCTGGGGAATTTGCTCCTCTTCACAATGTTCCTCCTCTTCCCGTGCTCTATCCTGGAGTTCATTCTGTAACTCAGATAGGCGCCTTAACTTCGTTATCCAACCCATCTCAACATTGGTTCGTTAAATCAGTCACTAGCATCACATACAATATTTCAACATTGAGCCTATAGTAGGAAAGACATTGCTGTTAATTTGATTTTGAATAAGGAAAATCCTTATTGAAATTAAATGTCCAAACAGGTATCCATGATGAAGTTTAAACAAAGAAGGAATAATCCAGTCGAACAACACTGGCTCTCAGATAAGTTTCTTCTCCTTCTAATATGAAGAAAAAAATCCATGAAATTAGGTAAAAAAGAACTCCGTTGGCTTATTCGAATTACATGTTTGTTACGAAATATATTTCGCTCTTTAGGTAAATCGTGATTGAAATAACATCGACTTTCACATAACCACTTGGTGGCTGAACCTCTGTATAGGAGGTAATCCCCTCATGATCTATTCAAACGCCACTGGTTTATGAGCCGTTCTGAAATGCATACCTATACTTAAAACCATCGTTCCTGGCGATTAAGTCACTTTATTTAAAAGGATACGATTTGTGAAATCATTGCGGTGTTTTTTCACGCGTATATTCTGAAAGTGATCTTTTCAAATTAGTTACAGTATGAAATCTTTAAAGAAAACATTTCTGAATGTAGGATCGGGGTACATCTATCCTTGACTGGTATATGTGTTTGCACGCCTTGCTGTGATCATAACATTAATAATGTCAATAGTTAAAATCGGGCTCATCTGTGTACAATGTATTTCACAAAAGAACAACAAAACAGCTGTTGTATGTAAAAGTAAGTAATAGGTATGTATTAAATACCTGTATGTGTGTATGTGTGCCTGACAGTATTTCAGTCATTTGTAGATTTTGTCTTCATAATACAGATTATATTAGCCTTATAATGGATAATGGGCTACCAGATCCTGGAACCTCCATTATCCTTACTCTGGGCCACCAAGTCCTGGAACTCTCCATTATCCTTACTCTGGGCCATAAAGTCCTGGAACTCTCCATTATCCTTACACTGGGCCATTTAGTCCTTGAACTTTCAATTAGCCTTATAATGGATAATAGGCTACCTAATCCTAGAACTCCCCATTATCCTTACACTGAGCCATTCCCCATTATCTTTACGCTAGGAACTAGAACATCCCATTACCATGCCACTTATCTACGGCGTGATATCGCTGTGAGGCCTCAGGCCGAAAAAATGACTGAAAGACTGTCCTGGGTGGTGCTCAAACAGTGTGTGTGTGTGTTAAATTTTAATATTTAAAAGACATGTTCTAAGTTATATTATTTTTCAAAGCAAATACAAACCTTGTGTTCGCCTTCTTTTAACGACCATCTAGGCCTGGCTCTGAAGCGACGTTTGTCCTGGTGAACGATCCCTTGACCTCCGAAGATGTTTTGTCCCTTCCAAAGTCCTGATTGTGCGGAACTACCGTAATCCAGGGACAGGTGCCGACTATGGAATCGATCAGCAGCAGATTCCTCTGATACGTCCCATTGCGTTTTTCGGCGCCTTATGACTTTCTTTGTTTTGTTAACCGTGGGCATACATTCAGATGACGTAATGGCCTTATCAGAGAGGTTCCCAGTCGCTTCTTCACTCATATCCATGGTCGTTTCTGAATTTGAGTACCCCACCAGATAAGAGATCGATGCAAAGCAAGAATGTGTGTTGTTGTTGCTAAAAACAAGAATGCTTGTTGCTGGTGGTGATGTTGTTGTTGTTCAAAACAACGACGTTTGTTGTTGTTGTTGTTGTTGTTCATAACAAAGAGGAATTAAAGTTGTTGTTGTTGTTGTTGTTGTTGTTGTTTCCACTGAAATTTTATCCTCGTCTGTGCCAGAAAATGTATCCAATCTCAGGTGATCTTCCTTTAGTTGCAGTCGCATTTATAAATGTGAAATGGTGAATAGAAAAAAAAATGTGTTCTATCCCTCATATTTCCTCCTTACTTATTTTATATCCAAGCGAGAATGGACGCCACATGCCCCAGGGCAGAATAACAGTTGCCGACAGTAAAGCTCTCTGACCAGTAGCTGATAACCCGATACCGACCACTGTTTCACCAAGATAGATCTACTGAATACAGATATAGTTAGGATTTTGAAACCCTCTGTTCCAATACAGGTGGACGACGGAGCTGGTGCCGCGTTGGGCTAACTGCTACAAACATACCGACTACCGAGACGCTAGGTCTAGCCAAGAAGAACAGACTGTTCCCAGTGGAAAGGAGCGAGCTTGTTGATGTCTAGCCTAGACATCATATCTGCTTAAAATGCATGGTAGTTTTGAGAACGATCTACCCTCAAACAAGAAAGCAAGTGTGATCAATATTTTTGTTTGTCTGATTGTTTACATGAGTTTAACGTCCCATGCAGTATCACGCCGTAGACATGAGGCATAATACCACACCCAGTCACATTATCCTGACACCGGGCAAACCAGTCCTAGAACTACCCATATACGCTGAGCGTCAAGCAAAAGACCTATACCAGTACAATTTATAACGATTTGGGTATGTCGAGGCCGGAAATCGAACCCACGACCTGATTTATAATAAATATACTTACTAGAGAGCATACCTGTTTCATCAGTTGGGACATTATCAACAATAAATAACTATATTGCAGATCAGCATATCCGCTGACGATGGGAGCAACATAACATTTTCTATTCAGTAAGGATTTAAAGAAAAAGAAAAAAAGTTCATTCGGTCTAGATGATGGCTTCCGGTCATTTGACCTAGCAATATGTTTTACACAAATTTCTCTATCAATTCTGCGCTGTATTATTTTAAATACTCAATATTGTTGAACTAGTTCAACTTTGACGAAGTACATATGAACTTGGCTGTTGAACTCTCCCCAATCCTGCACAGCCAATACAATATCCAGGTTGACACTTGGGTATCACTGACCCAGCAGTACTGATCCTGGATGTCGTGCGATCAAGGCGAGAATAAACAATGACTGTCTCATGTAATCTCATTATATTAGATAAATGATTTACATCGTTTGACAAGCTCTACCGTGACATATATCATCTCACTTGGCTCTAGAGTTATGATAAATATAAGAAAGATTTTGAATAATCATCATAAACCTTTTTTATTGTCTTTTATTTTTTTTTTTTTTTTTACTTGTACACCTTTTGTAAGATAAGCAAATGAAAACATATCTACAAAAATTTTGTATCAATTAAAACAAAAAGAGATATCCATTTTTTAATGTCAACAAATATGTATCTGCTCACACCCATGTCCACGATGAAATGGAAGCTGCAAATAGTACTTATGTAAGAAACTCCATCTCCAAAGGTTGTTCCTCGATTTGTAGGAACGCTCCAGCGGGTTACCCCTGATATTAAATTTGGTAAATTCAAACTTATTTATTTTGAATATAGTGTTAAAGGAAACCCCAAATTTCCAAGATTACCTTATTAAATATTATTAAAAGTATAGCACGATATTTGCCATGTGTTAGGGCCGAAAGGGTCATAGTTTAGTGCTGCTAAAATTTCAATAAAAATCAGTTTAAAAAAAAAACAAACGAGGTGAGGTATACATGTTCTTACATTTTTAGAGAGCCTTTTTATCAGAGCATTGAATCTGAAAAGAAGAAAAAAAACAATATGTCCGTTGATTTTTTTTATCGTATATCGAGGAAAACTTTCGTAGCTTTTGGGGTTTTGTGTATATATTTTGGTCCATACACAATGACTATTTTTGCTCGTAGTATATTTTCCATGCATGTTTGACAGTATTCTCACCTGTGACTTATAAAACACGTTATAAATTACAAATTATGATAAAATATTCTGAAAATATTTGATATGTTATTAAATTATTTGGAATGAAATCTTTCCAATTTTTCAATGTTCTGATTTTTTTTAAAACAAATGTTTAGCCAACAACGATGTTTAACAGCTAAATCTCCAAAACGAGCATGGTGACCCCCTATTTTTTTTATTGTCTAAAGTACTAATATGCAAATTTTAGAAGAAATTGTCTGTTTGGAAAAAACAATAACGCTGAAACGGGTTTAAGACGGATAACATGACTGTCGTTGAATTGTCCTACGAGTGATGGTAAAATCTTGTAGAACTATAAACAAAGAAATGTGGTCGACGGAGCCTAAACGAAATTATCACTTTCAGACTATGGGATACTGGTTGTATTCATAAAGTAGTGAAATCAAGATAGTATACAGTTGATTGGAAAAGTTTGACTTTGGAAAATGAATACGCGATAAAATATCAAACACATGTTTATACATGCATGATAATGTTAATGTATAAAAATAAATAATTGTGGGTTTCTGACAGGAGACGTGATCTGACACAATGTGGATGCCGTCTGTGACAAACTGTTACATGTAGGCGACTATACGACGGGCTGGAGTTGTAGTTTGGTCCTGGGACTAGTATCTAGGGAGTATCTGAAGTGATTAGTGAGACATATTGATATCAATCTAAGGACTGAATCGCACATTTTGTTGTGAACTACACCGGGGCTGTTCCAAGTGGTCAGTAAAATCCTTCGGATACCATTCACTCATCGTCAAATACCCACGCCCGATCGATAGATTGTAGTGAAACGTATTCAGTCAGCCGGGGGTAGTCGACGATGCATTCACTTTGAACAGCCCAATGTTGTTTAAAAGGTGCAATTCAATCCTTATATTTATATTTCAACTGCATTCTTTGACGATGTTACATTTCATTCCCTTTAACGTTATAATTCAAAGTTGTTTTTTATGGTATTTCATTGTTTGAGTTCCATACACGCCGACATAGAAGCAATTGATAGAATGGCTGAATTACGTTTATAGGTACCCACACAACCACACTGAAAATATATCCTTTAGATCAGCGTGTAGTTGAACCTATATTGTACATTTATGACATTATTTCAAGTCTTCATTTAAATATAGAGCTAATTTCAAATTCCATAACCTTCGTCCACTTTCAGTTGTAAGTTACCATGCGTAGTGAAACAAACCACACTTGTTATGGGTCCCGTCAAAAGCTAACTTGTGTAGTCCATCGGGTATGGACACGTATTAGAACATCGTTAGAGGATGCAGCTGAAATGTTTATCAATACCTCTGGCCCTGTCTATAATGAACAATATAATGGTAAAACTTCTCTTACAATCCACACGCCTATTACTAGACACACCCAACTTGTTGTTTTACATCCTTGACTAACTTCCTGGAAGACATCATACTCGTATTTCAATGAGATAACCACAATCGTATTTAATGTCAAAAGCAATACAATGATCATACAATTATTTCATGTTAATAGCTATCCTACTTTAAATGTTAATAGCTACGCTCGTATTTATTTAATATTAATAGCTGCACTCGTATTTAATTAATGCTAATAGCTACACTCGTATTTAATGCTAATAGCTACACTCATATTTAATTAATGCTAATATCTACACTCGTATTACAAGTAAATAGTCATATTCGTATTACATGTAAGTTTTCAATAATAAAACGTTTTGGGTTTTATAAAACACCGGAAATGCATTAAGTGATTAATTGAATCGGACCATACTGTTTTAAATATGCAAATGAATTATGTGTTATATGACATGTATTCTAGCTTCATCTCAGACAAACAAAAGGAAAAACTGCAATGTCAATCGTTTACCTCTTAGTCCGCGAAAGAATGTGCGATCGAATCGAGGGCAGCTTAAAAATGGCAATAAAATCGGATCACGGTCATGTCCTGAGTGTCAATCCAAGTTAATGACGATTCCTGGGCGATGTCTAGGAGTGTGGATCACGTGTTGCAATCTATGGAGACTGTGATGTCACTACCTTGCACTGGTGTTTCCCCCAGAAATGTAGACGTATTATTGAACAAC
Organism: Solen grandis; assembly: GCA_021229015.1. NCBI lineage: Eukaryota > Metazoa > Mollusca > Bivalvia > Adapedonta > Solenidae > Solen > Solen grandis. Next base: position 38,438,085 of record CM037778.1, read on the forward strand.
ACGTGGAACCCACTGTACGGTGTTTCCCAGAAATATTACTTTTTTTAAGATTTATCCAATTTCGGTGGTATACATCTACCGAATGGTTACTGAATAATCATGATATTCTATATACATAGTGTTATTTCGTAACGACGCCAAAAACAGCTCGTTCTTTTAGAAATATAGATGCTTACAGTATATCTTGCTAAATTGCCTAATGCAATTCAAATATATTGCATAAAACCGGCTCATAAACTCAGTGGTAGAGTGTCCGCTTTGCGTCCGGTAGATTTGGGGTTTGAATCTCAGCTGGGGCACAATCTGACTAAAGTAAACGAGCTTCTAACGTAGTGTAGCGTATATAGAAGATGAGTAGAATCAAATTGAGCTGGGTACTTCCTCCTGTGACCGCGTCAAACCAGAGACGAATAAAATTGATACCAGATGCACCTTTGCCTGGTACTCGGCATAATGGGGTTCCTATGGGAACTCGGAGTACTCAGTACTGATTCTACTGGAACTTGTTTCCCGTGTATCGGCACGTAAATGAACCAAGGGGTCCATTCGCAAAATGAGCTAGGGTATCGCATCCGGACACCCTTGTATCTAACCACTATCTATTCCGATGTTGAGTCTTCAGCAAAAAATAAGACCCACACGTGGGAAATCCTTGACCGTAAGGTTTAAAATATGGCCATTGTAATCAGATAATGATGGCTAGCAATTACAATAGAAGAGGATATGATAATATGAGTGTGTATTGTGCCTACGTGATCATAAAGCATAATGGGCGGAGCTTGTTGCAGTGGCGACTGAATACATCATGTCTGCATGTATATATCTAGTGGTACTGACTCTGAAACCGTCACGTGTATTGTCAGTCAAACGGGAGTTGATTCCATAATGCGAGACCAATGCTGTATGGCGAAGTGATAAACTGTAAATATTTAATCGTTTATATTTTAAATTTTATGTATTTATTGCAGCGCTTCGCGACTTTTGCGATAAATTCCATAAAATTAATATATGAACGGTAATTCATACACACGTGATATCGCTTAGTCCAATATTTATTAGGAGTAGCTGTCTATCCTCACTTTTGACCTTTTTTACTGACTATGACACAAGAAAAGACCAAATGAATATTTAAACATCTTTCATTGGAAGAAAATGCCTCTACTTAGGAAAATAAGACATTTAGACAGGGTCTTTCTCTCAATATATAGTACATCTATTAAGAGACCCTGCTTAAGATGACAACTTGCTGAAATATGCACTTCGTATTCATGATATTTTGATAAAGTATACTGACTGAATCACATTTTCTCTGATAAATATATACATGTAGTTATTTTATCAAAACACTTGCACAAGTTGATGCCGGCCATATGTTAAGTAATTTAATATAGCAAATACAGCGTCCATTTATTTTTATTTTTTCTTCTTCATACTCATATTTGAGCCCTGAAGAACTGCAAGCTATAACAGCATTTGTACATTTGCAACGTTCATTTTGTTTTCAGACAGGAATTCAGGTTAATTGATATACGCGCAGTTTACATGTTGTAATTCAGTATTTGAAATAATCCATATGAACGACACTCGCGATTATTATTATTATTACTATTATTACAGAAAAGAGGGCCATGGTGGCCTTAGATCGCTCACCTGAGTATAGGGTCACCCAAGGAACATCAGTCTTTCCCTTCTTCATTTCATATATATTAGAAATATAAAAAACAAACACAAAATCACTTAATTACTATTTTGTAATTGTAATAAGCACTCGGGCAACCGACTGGTTGAAAACAGTCAACCGTCCCATCTTACAAAACATTTCCAGCACATATAGAACAATTATGATGTATCCTAGTTCATATTACACATAACCCAATGACCCTGAAAATCTGAAGACAATTTTCATATCTACCTCCTAGACATGTAAATCAAGTTTATATAAAAATTAACGGTGTTGCACTGTCGGCTGCCCAAAGCTGAATGACTTAACTACTGGAGACACGCACGGAGAGCACGTGCCTTACAGCGACACCTACCCGTATATATTTCACGACAAGGGAAATTATTTATCTGCTCATTCATTTCATTCAAACGCAGAAAAATACATGTATTAAAACATTCTGGAATATGGCCAGTAGTATTGAGGGAGGTAATCCCTGCCAAATTTAATCAAATTGTGTCAAATGATTTCAGAGGAGATGTCGTTTAAAGATTTCACTATATACACAATAGGCAAATTAGCCTGCCCCTGAAGGCAATGTTTTGGGTTTTTTTTATGAATCAGAATAATTTCCCCCAAATTTAAAAATTTGCGTTTCAGAGGAGATGTCGTTTAAAGTTTTTACTATATTCATTTACGATCGGAATAATTTTAGCAAAATTGGTAGAGAGTTACCAAAAGGAACATCTGTACCAAAATATTTTGAAATCTGGCCAGTAGTTTTGAAGGAGATGATTTTTAAAGTTTTCTTTTTTTTTCTTTTGATTGCCATGGTAACCAGAGTTCCACATAGATCATGTTTATTTTAGCAACTTTTGTGAAAGTTCACCCAAGGAACATCCCTGCCAAGTTTAATCAAATCCTGCCCTGCGGTTTCAGAGGAGATGTCGTTTAATGTAAATTGTTGACGACGGACGACGACGGACGCAGGTTGATCACAAAAGCTCACCTTGAGCACTTCGTGCTCAGGTGAGCTTAAAAGTATATAACTATCTAAAATGTATTAGGAAACATTTCTGGTCCTGTTACACGATACATTGGGCAGCTAGTGAGTTGTTTCTTCCTACCTATCAACTGTGCGACATACATGACCTGTACTTGAGTGGTGTATGCGTTTAAAGAACCGTTTTAACCTTTATTTTGTCCCACTGGTTTGCTTTAAAGGACTTTTAAAACGTAAGAGAATTATTGAAAGTAAGTTTGGCGAATATTTGTTGATATTAGGCTATCCATTATCAGACCATTAGGAAGCTTTCAATATTGCAATGAAATGAGGGGATCATTGACTATATTGAAGAGATACATAGAAAAGTAACGCATGATAGCAAACCGGCTTAACAAATTGCTTGGTTCGAATGTTTACATTGATGGTAAAACAAATTTAGAATATATCAATTCATTTTGTGATCGTTTCATTACACTGATTTTGAATGCAACACGACTATGCCCATTAATGAAAAGGCTTTACCTAATCTCTGCATTAGCATTTGATTTGTATATAACGGTTTGTTTCTTCCTATACAGGCAATGCTACCGGTCCAACGCGGTATGACAGGGAATGTGCATATCATATGATGATACATTGAGAACTGCATACTTAATTTGGCTAAAAAGCCTAAGGACTCGTAACTATTCATACCAACGTCGTAACTAACATGTTAAAGCTTCTATGAATGTAACATTCCGCAATATACGGTACTCGTAACAATCGTAAAAAGTTCGTAAAATTCACGCAAATTGCCTGTTGTTATCCGTTGTAACTCGTAACAAATCGTGATGATTTGCCGTTAAATAAAACGTAATAACTCGTAATAAATAGTAAATATTACCTAATAACTGATTACAACTCGTAATTCTTTCATTTAAGTTGCAATATTGTCTACTTTTTCGAACTTGCGAGATACGTAAGAACTGCACAAGAAAGGCATCATCAGGCTGAAACTTTGTAGAAGTGCAGTGCAGTTCTTATTTATGTTAGATTTTAATTCATGATAAGACCTGTCACAGTCACCGTGACAAGTGCTTCCAAAGGAAATTCACCGACATTAAAACCTGGACCATGTGTATAACATGACCATCTCTTTTTGACTTAATTGTTGCCATGACTTTAAGGCTAGAGATGTGGATCTTGCATGTGCCATTTTTGCCAAGTTATTTCAAAATGGTTATATGTAAAACAACATTAACAGCCCGAGCACAAACAAAAGGGCCATAGAGGCCATGGATCGCCCACCTGAGTAAAGGGTCACCCAAGGAACATCTGTACAAAAATATTTTGAAATCTGGCCAGTAGTTTTTAAGATGATTTTTAAAGTTTTCAGAATTCATTTCTTTCCATTGCCACTGCAACCAGAGTTCTACATGGATCAAGTTTATTTAGCAACTTTTGTGAAGGTTCACCCAAGGATCATCCCTGCCAAATTTAATCAAATTCTGTCCAACGGTTTCAGAGGAGATGTTTAAAGATTTCACTATATACATATAAGGCAAATTAGCCCTGGTGGCCATACTTTATGCGGATCCGAATAATTTTAGCAATCTAGGTAGAGGGTTACCCAAGGAACTTCTATACTAAAATATTTTGAAATATGACCAGTAGTTTTGAAGGAGATGATTTTAAAGTTTTCTTTTTTTTTCTTTTGGTTGCCATGACAACCAGAGTTCTCCATGGATCAAGTTTATTTTAGCAAATTTTGTAAGTTTCATCCAAGGATTATCCCTGCCAAGTTTAATCAAATTCTGTCCACCAGTTTCAGAGGAGATGTCGTTTAAATCAGATTGTTGACGATAGACGACGACGGACGCAGGGTGATCACAAAAGCTCACCTTGAGCATATTGTGCTTAGGTGAGCTAAAAAGGTGCCACATTTCAACCTTTGATCTGTAATTGTGACTTTGACTTTTGAGTTACTGACCGGGTCTTGCACGACACATTGTCTTCTTTAGAAAAACATTCATGCAAAGGTATTTCAAAATCCATTCAAACATAATGGAGTAAGAGCCTGGACAAGAAATTTCCTCTTTTTGATCTTTGACCCCAGACTGTGACCTTGATCTTGCACAAAACACATTGTCCTTTCTAGAAAAACATTCGTGCCACATTATTTTAAAATCCATCCATGCATATTTGAGCCTGGACAAGCGATAATGTTCCACTTTTTGATCTTTGACCCCAGATTGTGACCTTGATCTTTGAGATACAACCTGGGTCTTCATCGTGACACACTGTCTCAATGTGATGAACATTTCAACCAAGTTACTTCAAAATCCACTCATGCATGTAGGAGTTACAGAGTGGACATAAACTGGATCAGACAGTGCAATTACTGTATGCCTCCCTTTGGGGGCATAAAAAGCAAAATCACTACGAACTGTTTGATGTCATGGTTATGTTTGTTTGTTTGTTTGCTGGGTTTAATGTCCCACTGACAGTATTTCAGTCACATGGAATCGATGTCTACTAGAGATATAGTGCTGCCACACTGCAGTATCACACCGTAGACATGTGGCATGATACCACACCCAGTCACTTTATCCTGACACTGGGCCAACCAGTCCTGCAACTACCCTCATTTGCTGAGCGCAAAGCAAGGTAGCTATAACAGTACCATTTTTTACAACTTTGGTATGTCGCAGCCAGGGATTGAACCCATGACCTCTCGCTCCCTAGGTGGATGCTCTAACCACTCAGCCACCGGGGACGGTCGATGTCATGGTTAACATTTATATTTAAAATTCCTTTAGGAATATAAAACCTGTGGAGCAGCTGAATTAAAGGGTCATTAATAAACATACCTGATAAATAGTGCCTGTACATATCAGTTAACATATATCTGACATTGAATGCAATGAGATTATAGATAATGGCACCAGTTAAATATACTGACTTACTAATGTTTAAAAACACTCTATTATAATGGAATGACAATTCAAGAGAAAAATATCAGTATTACAGCTTATTACATTTAATTTACATATGTATTTACAATACATATCATATAAGAACCAACAAATTTATCTGTGTTACATTACATTTTCATTAATGAAATATAACATCCTATTTCACCAGTTTCAAACCCTTTAAAGTTACAAAAATGTTGAATAAGAATATCTTGAACTGCTTGCTTGCAAAAGAATAACAAGAGGGCCAAGATGGCTCTGTGTCGCTCACCTGATTAAGATTGCTGTGTTAGGCATGGTGACAAAAATGTGGCATCTAAATTGTTTTTCTAACATTGAACTAAGTGACCTACATTTTGATCCTACCTGACTTTGCACTGAACTGGGAATTCATGCAGTCATCATTCTTATCAAGGTTAATAAAGACTGGTACTAAAATGTAGGACCCTACAGTGTTCACAAGATTTTTCTAAAATTTGCCCTGGTGACCTACTTTTTGACCCCATGTGGCCAAGTTTTATATTCATCAGGATTTGATGTAAACAAACATTCTGACCAAGTTACATTAAGGTTAGGCTGAAACTTTTGCCTCTAGAGTTTTCACAAGGTTTTTAAGATTTGACCTGGTGACCTAGTTTTTAATCCAACATGACCCAATTTCAAACTCATTCTTCATAGCATAATGACAAACATCCTGACAGTTTCATGAAGATTGGGCTAAAACTGTGGCCTCTACAGTGTTCACAAGGTTTTTCTAAGATTTGACCTGGTGACCTAGTTTTTGACCCCACATGACCCAATTTTAAACTTATCCGAGATATCATTCAGACAAACATCCTGACCAAGTTTCATGAAGATTGGGCCAAAACTGTGGCCTCTAGAGTGTTCACAAGCAATTTCTGATGACGCACGACGGACAAAAAGCAGTCACAAAAGCTCACCCTGAGGCACAAGTGCTCAGGTGAGCTAAAAAAGGTATTAGATTTTTTTTACCCTTTTTTTATATCCTAAATTAATATCAGGACTCAACTTTGACTCATGAACATAAAAAATGAAGTTATTTTCATATGTACTGAAGCAGCATAGAAGATTCATATTTCTTTTGCTTTTCCAATCCATTACATACTGTACTCTGAAAATGAAAAGAAGCTTAGAGAGACCATATAAAACGTGACATTTTTTAAAACTTTTTTTCCATATATAAGATAGAAAATACGAGAAAAAATGCCCATTTTTCCTCACCTTGCAACAAGTTCTTAAAGAATCTTCATCCTGGACCTTATATTCCAAAATCAGCTATAATCAAATCTGTCTTAGAGATTATAACATAAACATCTTCTCAAAGTATGATTAAGATTGCTTGATACATGCAAACGCTTGAGTAAAATAAAGCACAATATGACAATGAACATTGTTTTAAGTTTGTTAAAATAAAAACACAACACAGATGCTGAAGTGTAAATGAAATGAAATCTAGCATTTTATGTTAACTCAAGGACAATCTCCTTAAAGAATAGTGTAATATAACAATCACATTTGAACTTGCCCTCAAGGTAATTCAAGGCTATTAAACAGGCCTTCCACCAATGAACAAAACCAGAAATTTACGGTTATCAACAAATTTGGCCATGGCTGCTTCATCAATGCCAATGCTAAAGTTTCAAGAAAAGAAAATGCAATATTTCTGGATAATCTAGGGGCTATAATTTTCTGACCTAATGGTGCAGTTAAATATATAAAGTAAAAACCTCACTAATAAGACCAACATTGGGACTAGACAATTTCAGTCTATAACTATTTGGTCTGTTATATTTAATTCTCAAATTACAGATCATACACTGTCATGTTAAATTAGAATTAAATGTGCTATATTTTCATCACCTCTCTGAAATGTAGACTATGTGATTGAGACCAGCTTTATTGAAGGGCCATACAAAGATCATTCATGTCATGTTTCATTTAATTCTATTCACAACAACAGAGGAGTCACTTAACAAAATTGTTGTAAATGGATGATGGACCCCTGCTCATTTTGAATACTTATACCACTGTAGTAAAAAGCAGTGGCTGATCTGTCTTCAACCATCTCTTGTACTAGAGGTAATATATTTGAAATTACCTGGATAATTTCTTAACAGTCCGGTCAAATCAATCGATTAAGAACAGTTTAGCTACCAATGTGTCAGATCCAAAACAGCATTTTCTAACCACTAATGGTACTCATGATTAAATGTAGCAATCACTCTCAGACTTTCAGAGAAACTTGAGTCTTGCGCTAAAAAAACTTAAAAAAAAACAACAAATAAATAAATTAAAAAAAAACTTCCTACTTGTTGGCGTATGCCCCAATAAAAGCACTTGAAATTCTACAGCATGTATAAATTGGATGTATGCATAAGTTAATAAAAGTATACATTATGTCATATGTCAAACATATTAGTTACCTAAACACTATCTTGCATATAATTTATGATAGTGTATAACTAGTGAATGTCCTGTGTTTTCATCTTATGCCCAATGTATGAGTAACTTATAAAGGAGAAGCTTATGTCCAATTTATGAGTAACTTATAAAGGAGAAGCTTATGTCCAGCGTGCACTGCATGTTGCAGACGATCATGTGACATTCTGTTTAAATAGGAAGCCGGTCTGTACAGTACAGTACTGACAGAAGTCGGTGGCTATAAACATAAACAGGTTTTATATATTTGAATACATCAATATATGTTGCACATATGTCAGATTTAGGAGAGATAAAAGTTAAGATACTGGTACTCATAGGCAGTGTCCGACAAATTCTCAAAAGTTTTGGCAACTGGTAGCCCAGAAATTTGTTCACAAAGTCTAATGTACAGCAGTGCTTAGACTCAGTCGGTCTTTATACAGTTTATTTTATCAATGTGTAGTTTAAGTTACAAAGAGCAGAGGGAACAATTATAATGTTAGAATCAATCAAAGACATCAGTATCAGAGAACTTTAGTTTAACCAGAAAAGCATCCATGTACCTGTATGTTTATCATCAAGTAGAATGTAAAACTTTCAGGCCATTAATCCTACATGCATAAATGTTAAATTTTCCAAAAGCTTAGCCTTATAAAATTAAACTATATCAGCAAAGAAATTGTATGTTTTGCATAGCATATTCACATTTTACAATCACACTGAAATGAGAAACACAATTTTCATGGTAAGAATTTAAAAAAAAAAATGAACATAAGAAATATATTTAAAATGCTCATGTATATTTATTTTAATCAGAAATTAACTTTGCATACATGTTCTTGATATTAACAAAATTATGTACACTTAAAGATCTAATTAGGTTTTCGCCTCTGCTGGGCGAAAACCTATTGTTCTTCTTCTGTTGATTTGTTTTATTTTTATTATTTTTCCAATTCCACCCATTTTTGTGTCCAGCCTAGCGGCCAGATGAGAAAAGCTACAGCTATGAAATTTTGGGCATGGAGTCATCTTTATCTGAACATGTGCCTAATTGGTCAAACTTTTCACATTTATTTCTGATTTAGCCACTAGGGGGCGCAATGCATGTAATCACTGTTTTGCTAATAACTCAAAAATTTGAAACCTGATTTAGATGCGGTTTTTTACATAATGTTCCTTGTTGACAGCCCAATCAAATATGATGGAAATCTCATCATCGAATACTGGAAAAAAAATTGTTCTAGGAGAGGTTGAATGTTCGAACCTTGGAAAAAAGTGGAAAAATGAGGGTATGTCTACGAAAAACCTACCCACTTTTGTTAGAGATCAGATAGAATAATTCTGTTTGCTGCATACGATTTGCAAGACATATACGCACAAAATATATGGGGTGGCGAATTAAGGAAATGCGTGGTTTGTCCTCTAGAAACGGTCAAACTTCACTAAATTTTAGGAAAAATTAAAATTTCAAAAACATGTTTTTGTCGCTCCTGACTTTATTTTCTGTTCATTCTTCATGAAATTTTCACACGATACGTATTGTTATGTTTGAAAGGGCCTCACAATTCAAAAAATAAAAAAGAATTGAAAAGGTCAAGGTCATATTATGATTATTGTGTTTTTATTCGGCCACAAATAGCTCCAAAACTAAAAATATTTCGTTTTTGAAGATCGGACTTGATTTGGTCATTATACGGCAGTCCAAAGTTTGATCCTTTTTTGGAATAATTGTAAATCAGGTTTTATGCTTCAAATTCTGATATATAAGAATAAAAAGTTTGACTAGTGCGACTTATATACTTGTTTGAACTATTTGCTGTTTTTGCAATTTTGTTTCTAATTTTGCCGCTAGAGGGCGTTTTGCTTAAAATCACTCTTTTGCTTATAACTCAAAATGTTAAAGTCTGATTGAAATGCGGTTTTCAGCATTTTGTTCCTTGTTGACTGCACCACAGAAAGGGATGGATTTCAAGGGACAGGGTATGGGAAAATATATGCGCTAGAAGAGTTTGAATGTTCTAACATTGCAAAAAAAAAACAAAAAAAAACTGTGCAAATGAGAGTAGGTCTTCAAAAACCTTTTCGTTCTGTTTCATATTGAAAATTGTGGCTGAGTTGAAATAAAGTGTTCAAGTTGATTAGGTTAAAAGCGAAAACCGAGATACCGCTTGCGGTTCTAGTTTACTATGTAGTAATAAGATATACTTAGAATAATTATTCATCTCAGAGTAAAGGAAAAAACTTGTTAAATACATACAAATTAAAAAAATATATATATGAAAAATATAAATAAATGAAATACTGTTTACTTTTATTTTCTCATCCCTTTTTTTTTAATTTCAGTTATTTGTAGTTACCTCCCTTGAACACGTAAAATAGAACAAAACTGGACTGCAGTTTTTATTTGCCAATTTTCAGGTTTGATACAGTTAGAAAGCTTTTTTCCACCCAGATTTTAATTTAATAAGTGTATCTAGATGCTAAGTCATTTATTCTATGTTTTTGCTCACTTAAAAAACTGGAAAATAAAAGCCCGAAAACCCATGACATAATCGGCGACAGTGATCAAAGAATTACAATTACCTGAGTAAAATAAGTAATTGAAAACAAATGTATGATTATATTGCCGAGAAATTCTTAGAATTGTAATTTCTTACTTTGCATATGAGAAAAAAAAATCATTCAAAATTGGTTAAAAATGTGTTTTATTGTTGTGCACATGAAGCGGAGATATGGCGTCTGTTTATGACGGAAAATATAGAACTTAAAATTTACTTTTGGGGGATATTCATGGTTTTCTTTTTACTTTTCTTACATCAAGTTGGGATAGTGTTGGCATACAACATGTTGCCGAATATTGGTCTCAGTTTTATAAGCAGAAAAACAATTCCTGTCGCAAGTGTCTGCAACATCTACGAAAATCAAAGATACGAAACTGTCCGAGTAATCCGCAAGCATCAGTGTCGTCCATTGATTGGATCAATTGATACGGCTAACAGGCGAATATAATGTGTAGTATAGTAGAGACTAGAGAGGGTACACGGCTTGGTGACACCGGGCAACCAGACACAGGAAAGGCAGTAGCCCGGTGGGCTACTAACGTAAAAGAGGTGGTTGCCCGGGCAACAAATTTGGTAGCCCGCGGGCTCCGGGCATAGGATTTGTCGGACACTGCTCATAGGTTATCAATAAGTTAGCTGTATGAAAAATATTCTTGCCAGCATATCTCCACATATCAGTGACCTACCTATCACATATTAAATATAAGAGTATGCCTAACCTATTGAGAGGATATCGGAAAATGCCAAACTTTTTTGTGCATGCATTTATTTATTAATTTCAGGCTCTGTGTACAACAATGCATGCTTTTAATTTATAATACATACTTTCACTAAACCTACCCCTGATGTCAATGTACACCTGTATGTCGGTGAACATTAACATACCCTGTCATAAGTTACTGTGATACATTGACTTAGCATAAGATAAAAAATGTTCAAAAAACAAAACTCAGTATAAATCAAGTGTACACAAAGCTTTATGAATAAGGAAGCTTTTGAGTGTTTGAATAGAATGAGTAACATTCACTGCACCATGTATGTTATAATGACTTGTGTCTTTGGTATGCTTTGTAATCATATCCATAGGTCCTCTCTGTGTTTTACAAGGAAGGAAAGAGACAACAGTTAAATTCTTTATGCCCTATCTAACTTGTGATGCACCATGTCATTGTTAGAACCTCCTCTCAATATTGCAGGACCTGTAGGCCTATATACAAGTTCAGACACATCAGAAGCTGGTCATGGTATCCACATCTCGTCTGTGGGTGACTCACTGACTTCACAACAAAGCGTCACTATGCCACTTGTCTTTTCATAGGCTTCACTTTTCTGATCCTTTCTTTGAAGGAGATTCTGCAGACTTTTTCTGTAGAGCATAATACATTTCCAGAGGCTTATTTACTTTCCAATATTTATCATTCACTTGTTCCAAAGTCATGGATCCTGGCAGCAAGATAAAGTTTTCAGTAGAACTAGCAATGTAGATAGCATATTTGGTTTCTTCCGCAGCAGATGGATCTGTTAAAACACAAGCTTTTTCATTAATTCTCTTTTTTTTTTGTTCTTATTTTAATAATATTTATCACTGAAGGTGATGAAGAACCCCATGCATATCACAGATAAGAAAGCATTCTAAAATCAAATATGGCCTGATAGGGGTGCTCAAAGACATCAAATTTTGACCATTGATTAAAAAGAAGGTTTTCATCTTTTTTTCTTTATAAAGTAACAAGCTGACCCCTTTTTTTTCAGGGGCCGCTGTGGCTGAGAGGGTAAAGTCGCTGACTTTAACACTCACTCAGCCCCTCATCGCATGGGTTCGAATCTCGGCAGGGTCATTCGGATTTTCATGTGAGGAAGCCTTCCAACTGGCTTGCAGTAGGTCGGTGGTTCTACCCAGATGCCTCCGTGCATTCGAGGTCTTCCTCCACCTGTAACTAGCTAGACATCGCTATATGACTGAAATACTGTCAAAGCAACGGTAAACTCAAATAGTCAAGTTAAATAGTCAAGCCTTCTTTTTCCAAAGGATCAACTTTATGTTACACGTGTAGCAATTATGGAAGAGGGCTATAAGGTGACCATACATGAATTCTGACCATTGGTTTATATAAGATATTTGAAATTTTCTGCTTCAGAAACTAACAACCCCCATTTTAAAGGGTTAAAATTTATTTTAGCAATTATGATTATAGAAGGCTTTTAGGTGACCATTTGTGCCAATGAAATATATTCTGACCATTGGTTTCACGGAAAAGGATATTTTTAATCATCTATGTTGAGTATATCTAAACTACTGCCAACCTCTCATTTTAGCTATAATGGTAAAGGGCCCTGAGGTGAACATTTTTGCCACATGCAAATTATTTCTTTAAATTGGTTTCAGGAGAATATATTTAAGAAGTTCTTGATATAGAAAATTAATTTTAGCAACTTTTGTGAAAGGCCAACCAAGAATCATTCATGTCAAGTTTCATAAATTTCTATCTAGTGGTTTCAGAGATAAAATTTAAAGAAAATGATGGAATATAAGTAAAATATAAATATCAAGTTGCAAATTTTGTCAGAAATACCTGCATCTTCCTGCACCTCCACACACAGTCTAATGGCAAGGTATTTAGAAAGGTGATCCACTGAAATGTAAAGCATACTGCATTAATGTGATTCCATCATAGAATATTAAGCACTGCTTCATCAATCTATATCAAATTTCCAACACATAATGAAGATGAGATTAGCATCTATTAGCATCTTATGTAGACACTGCTTTACAATAAGACATTAAACTTCATGACTTCTATATACTTGTCATGATGTATGTATACTTCTTTTTAAAACAACAATTCTATAGAAAAAACAACAACAAACAATCAAAATTATGCTGCACATAAAAATGAAGAAACACTTGTTCATATAGTTTTTTGTTTGTTTGTAAATAAATGCTTGAAAGTGTTTTGGAATTGAAAATATTCAGTTGTAGTGAGGATTTATCTCCCATCATAAACTATAATGCCCTTAAATATCTCCTATATACTGAAGAAATAGTGTTTCTGGTTGAGTTGTCTGCTTGCTTTTAAAAGGCTTAAAGAATATTGAAATAACTCACCAAAACAGTTCACCATATTGAGACAGTATGAAGGGTGCATGTTACAACAGCTTGGTTTAATATCACAATCAGAGTCCCAGGCCTTTTTTCCAGGTAATGGAGAAGGAGCCTTGATTTTATTTTATTTTATTTATTTATTTTTATTTAGGAGACTGGTTCATTTTATTTACATTGGGAAAAAGAGGAATTCAAGGATAAATAACAAATTTGGGGAAACTGTGTATATTTGGAGGATTTTCAGAGAGGATGGACGCTCATGGACATTCCCCAATAAGGAAGAACAAGAAGGCCAAGATGGCCCTGAATTGCTCACCTTAGAAATTTTGCTTTCATTGCCTTTTACAACATAGTCATACTGAATACAAAATCCATACAGACTGAGAAGAACAGCGGCATAATTTTAATTCCACGCAAAAAGTTTACATGTGGTCCAAAAAACCATGTTAAGCCTAGCGTGGAACCAATTTTAACCCCAGGGCCATGACTTGAAAACTTGGTTCAGGTCCACAAGGCCAGGTTACATACCAAATATCTAAACCAATGATCTTGTGGTTTCTGGCAAGGGTATCTTTTAAAAATCTTTCATAATTTATGTAAGTCTATGTTAAATCAAGTGACCCTGGGGTGGGGCCAATTTTGAATCCAGGGCCATGATTTGAACAAACTTAGTAGATGTCCATAAGGCAATGTTACACATCAAATATCTAAACTCCAGACCTTGTGCTTTCTGAGAAGAAGATTTTTCTAGATTTTCCTATTTAAGCCCATGTAAAATCAAGTAACCCCTGGGGCGGGGCCAATTTTGACCCCAGTGCCATGATTTGAACATTCTTGGTAGATGTCCATAAGGCAATGTTACACACCAAATATCTTAACTCCTGGCCTTGTAGTTTCTGACAAGAAGATTTTTTTAGATTTTCCTATTTATATGCCTTTGTAAAATCATGTGACCCTGGAGCAGTAACAGTGTAACAGTCAAGTTTTTCCCCAGTCAGTTTCTTCCCCGGGGAAAAAACTAACTAGTCAGGTTTTTCCCCACCCAGTCAGTTTTTTCCCCCCTCTTTTTTTTAAATTTTTTTTAAGGTTTCTGAGGTGGGGAAATTCTGGCCTAGTCAGTTTTTTCCCCCCTGTCATTTAGATTGTTCTTGATGTTGGGGAAATTCTGGACCAGTCAGTTTTTTCCCCCCTGTCATGCTAGATTGAGCATGAAGTCGGGAAAATTCTGGCCTAGTCAGTTTTTTTCCACCCTGTCATTTACATTGTATTGATGGTGGGGAAATTCTGGACCAGTCAGTTTTTCCCCCCTATCCTATATATTGTGCTTGATGGTGGGGGAAATTCTGGCCTAGTCAGTCCCCCCCCCCGCATTTAGATTGTTCTGTGGTGGGGAAACAGTTTTTTCCCCCCTATCCAATATAATGTGCATGATGGTGGGGAAATTCTGGCTTTGTCAGTTTTTTCCCCACTGTCATTTACATTGTATTGATGTTGGGGAAATTCTGGACCAGTCAGTTTTTTCCCCCCTGTCATTTAGATTGTACTTGATGGTGGGGAAATTCTTGGCCAATCAGTCCCCCCCCCCCCTTAAAACTGACTGGTCAAGAATATCCCCATCATCAAGTACAATCTAAATGACAGGGGGGAAAAAACTGACAAAACCAGAATTTCCCCACCATCACGCACAATATATTGGATAGGGGGAAAAAAACTGACTGGTCCAAAATTTCCCCAACATCACGAACAATATATAAGATAGGGGGGGGAAAAAACTGACTGGTCCAGAATTTCCCCAACACGAACAATATATAGGATATGTGTGAAAAAACTGACTGGTCAAGAATTTCCCCACCATCAATACGTACATTCTAAATTCTAAATGACAGGGGGAAAAAAACTGACTAGGCCAGAATTTCCCCACCATCACGCACAATATATAGGATATGGGTGAAAAAACTGACTGGTCAAGAACTTAAAAAAAATTTAAAAAAGGGGGGAAAAAAGGGGAAAAAACACATCCCGGAAAAAATACAGAGAAAATCTGGGCTGTTACACCGGGCCAATTTTGACCCCAGGAGCACGATTTGATAAGGGTTTAACAGTATACTGTATGACGATATATCGCGGTATTTTCTGTATGGTACGGTTCACGATACGCTCTCAGATCTGCAGGTGCAGTATTGTATTATTAACTTCCAGGTATTTTTTGTTTCCATTCTATAACAGCAGCTTCTTGTCAGTAAGAAAAAAGCAATATTTCTCACCTCCGAGAAATAAAAATTCTCACTAATACGATTTTCCCATCCATTCACTTAAAAGAAAATAAAAGGGAAAGTAAATAATGCATATCGCTCTACTTTGTACTTTATTTAAATGAAATCACTTGCTGTGGGCAGTTTAAAAAATTCAGTAAAAAGGCAGTCATTCTTGGAATGTTATCCAAACAACACACATTCTTATGCTTCCTAATTATGCAATGATGTGGAATACTTGGATAGTATCATTTATAATGTCGGTTAACATGGAATGTGGATGCTTCAACTTCAAGTAACATCTTAAGTGATTTCATTGAAAATATTTATAACAAGAGCTGTCTGAGGACAGCACGCTCGACTATTCAAAATGCTTGTTGGTAAATCAAATGAAATCTATTTCAATTCTTACCATTCACATACCCTGTACATAATAATAGTCAAAAATGATATACCTTGATAGTCTGATACCCCTTAATATTTTTATGATGTCTAAAATCAATCCCATGCCTAGTTACTGAGACATAAGCACAATAACACTGTGCATGCAAAAATACAAGTTAAAAAAGGGCCATAATTTGCATCAGTTATCCTCCTTAGTTTTCTGATGCCCTTGAAGACAATCATTAACTTTCTAGTTAATTCCACAAGCAATTTCTGAGATATAAAAAATTTCTTATAGATGATACCCTAAACATATTAAGATGTTTCAAATAATCCCATCCTGATACTGAGATATAAGCATGAAAGTAACTTGCATGCAAAACTTTAACCAAAATTCTTAAGTTGAAAAGGGGCATTAATTTGTAACATATTCCATCAAGAGTTATCTACCATGAAAGTATGATACCCCTAAACATTCATGCAGTCATCATTCATATCAAGTTTAATGAAGACTGGGACAAAAATGTAGGCCTCTAGAGTGTTCACACGACTTTTCTAAAATTTGCCCTTGTGACCTACTTTTTGACCCTATGTTGCCCAGTTTTAAATTCATCCGTGATTTGATGTAAACAAACATTCTGACCAAGTTACATTAAGGTTAGGCTAAAACTGAGGTTTCTAAAGTGTTTATTTGACCTGGTGACCTAGTTTTTTACCCAAGTGACCCAATTTCAAATTCATCCAAGATATCATGTAGATGAACATCCTGACCAAATTTCATGAAGAGTGGGCCAAAACTGTTGCCTCTAGAATGTTAACAAGGTTTTTCTAGGATTTGACATATGACTAGATTTTGACCCCACATGACCCAATTTCAAACTCATCTGACATAGCATAAAGACAAACATCCTGACAAAGTTTCATGAAGATTGAGCCAAAAAATGTGGCTTCAGGCATGTTCACAAGATTTTTCTAAGATTTGATCTGGTGACCTAGTTTTTCACCCCACGTGACTCATTTTCGAAGTCATCCAATATATCATTTTGAAAAACATCCTGACTAAATCTAATGAAGATTTGGCCAAAACTGTGGCCTCTAGAGTGTTCACAAGGTTTTTCTAAGATTTGACCTGGTGACCTAGTTTTTGACCCCACATGACCCATTTTCGAACCCATCCAAGATATCATGTAAAGACACATCCTGACCAAATCTATAGAAGATTTGGTAAGATTTGGTTAAAACTGGCCTCTAGAGTGTTCACAAGTTTTTCAAAGATTTGACCTGGTGATCTAGTTTTTCACCCCACCTGACCCATTTTCGAACTCATCCGAGATATCATGTAGACAAACATCCTGATCAAGTTTCATGAAGACTGGGCCAAAACTGTGGCCACTAGAGTGTCCACAAGTAATTGTTGAGGACGGACGATGCACGACGAAGAAAAAAAACAAGAGGGCCATAATGGCCCTGAATCGCTTACCTGATTATAAATGAACAACATATATTGGATTTTTCATATTGACCTTCTTTTTGACCCCACATGACCCACTTTCCAGCTTGTCCAAGATTTTATGGAAATAGACATTCCGACCAAGCTTCATGAAGATTTGGCCAAAAATGTGGCCTCTAGAGAGTTAACAAGGTTTTACAAAGATTTGACTTCGTGACCTACTTTTTGACCCCACATGACCCAAATTAGAACTTGTCCAAGATTTTATGGGAACAAACATTCGACTAAGTTTCATGAAGATTTGGCCAAAAATGTGGCCTCTAGAGTGTTAACAAGGTTTTTATAAAATTTGACCTCGTGACCTACTTTTTGACCCCACATGACCCAAATTCGACCTTGTAAAAGATTTTATGAGAGAAACATTCTGACCAAGTTTCATGAAGATTGGGCCAAATATGTGGCCTCTAGAGTGTTAACAAGCTAAACTGTTGACGACACACGGCGCACGATCACAAAAGCTTACCTTGAGCACGTTGTGCTCAGGTGAGCTAATAAGTGACCTGCAGAATCTCCATACTGCCATCTATTCATATACCAAGTTTCATAATATTAATATATTTAAGATTTTTTAAGTTATTGCAGGATTCAGATTTCCAGATGGACAGACAGATGGAGGGCAGTTCTATAGTCACCTCCAAGTGAAACCACCAGTAAGGGTCTAATAAGATTCTTATGATTCTCCATGGACAAATTTAATTTTACCAACTTTAGGGTAGGATCATCTATGCTAAGCTTCGTGAATTGTAGCTAACTGGTTTAAGATTAGAGGTCATTTAAAGCAATTTGTTGACGATCAATGAATGATAACAGGATGATTCTGATGTTGATCCATTGCTCACCTTAACCAAAACCATGCAGTGCTTTGATCAGCTAAAAAAAATCAACAATACCTGTAGCATTTGCTGTGGTTTTTATATATCGTGATTCCTCTGATTTTTCTACTCCATCCTTTGGGTAGGGTTTAAACACTAGCTCTATGTCACTCAACACAGGTTCTGGCTGGGTTGGCTCTAGGAGGCCGTCCAGCAGCGAGTTTTCTGTGCTGGAGTCATCCGAGTAAGTCTTGTGTTTTTTGCGTGGAGTGTTGTCATTCGATGTACATGATCCTGTTTCTGCCCGTAGCAAAGCATCTGTGTCAGATGCATGTTTGCGCACTCTCTGGGCTCTGTTCAGAGCTTGTTGGCGTAGGCCCTCTTCAATGCTAGAAATTATATAAGCAGTAAATTACTGAATCATCAATGCAATTTTGTGTTATTAACAATGAAGACTTCAAAGATTGGCTATCAATGAAATGAATAATTTCAAACTCATTATCAAACTCCAGGTTTTGGAAATAAGAAGTATACTTTTCATCTATAAAACCTTTTAAACATTGAATTCACATATTGGTGGCAGAAGTTCAGCATCATATATTTTTGTTATAATCAGACATTCCTTTTTAGATCAAGACCAAATAAATACAAATTAATTCATTTTATAGATAAAAGGGCGACTAATTCAGGGCCAACATGAAGTTTTATTGTTTTTCAAAAATGGTCAATGTGGTCACTGTAAATCTTACACGCGAGATGATTCAGCAAAAATCATTTATCAGATGTAAATTCTGCATTTTATTGAAATTCAGGGGCCATAACTCCTGCCCTGCAGGTCTGAGTACAGCAATTATTATAAACATGGCTGAGACATTATGATCATAGACAGTGTTTAATAAAAAAAATGCTCATGAAGGAAAATACACTTCAGTGTAAACTAATTGTGGACAAAGAGCAGATAATCAAAAGATCCTTTAAAAAAACAAGAGCTGCCCAAATACAGCAAACACAACTTTTCTGGGTGCTGAGCGGTTACTTTTTGTAGTGTTAACATAAAAAATAACTTTAATTCCCTACTAGCTTTACAAACAAGTAAATTAAGTTTCAAGTGAATATCTGACAATTTTTGATAAAATGACCTCAACGAAAAACTTAACCAACCCAGAAAGTTTTAAGTTGAACAAGGGCCATAACTTAGCCAGAATGATCTTAAGAGTTACCTGCCTTTTTGATTGGGTTTCCCTTTTTTTTTGTTTTTTTTGTTAGTGAATAAGTATGACAAGTTTGAAGTGAATATGTATGAATGTTACAGAGAATTGGACCTGA